>CAJHNH020008508.1:90000-300000 GCA_905116865.2 Candidula unifasciata | reverse complement strand
AAATCCTCCGCGGGCTGGGAGGGGGGGGGAATGAGTTGGGGGGGTTGGGGGAGGGGGGTTCTCGGGACATTATAATTTTCTAGGGATGGGGCTTAATGGGCTAAAGAGATGGTCAACTGAGCGACAACAATAATGCTTACAATGACGACAATATTAATACTTACAATGACGACAATAATAATACTTACAATGACGACAATAATAATACTTACAATGACGACAATAATAATACTTACAATGACGACAATAATAATACTTACAATGACGACAATAATAATACTTACAATGACGATAATAATAATACTTACAATGACGATAATAATAATAAAAAAAAATAATAAAAATATTAAATGACAAATGAATAAAAAAATATATTTGGAAATAATGTGAATGCTACAGATAAGTTCTTATTATATTCAATGTTCTTTTCTATTTTCTGCGTAACTGCTATGATTGTATCTGTGAAGCTTCTATTTCTCCCAAATCGCATCTGTTCTTCTACAACTGTGGTTCTATCACTGGCTTCAGCCTTGTTTCTATTATTCTTGCATGGATTTTCCCCACACGGGAGAGAGAGAGAGAGAGATAGAGAGAGAGAGAGAGAGAGAGAGAGAGAGAGAGAGAGAGAGAGAGAGAGAGAGAACGAACGAACTTTTTTTTCAAAGGATCACAAACATTTGGCCCTTCCAGTCAACCATCTTTCGCACAGCAGAGAGAGAGAGTGAGAGAGAGAGAGAGAGAGAGAGAGAGAGAGAGAGAGAGAGAGAGAGAGAGAGAGAGAGAGAGAGAGAGAGAGAGAGAGAGAGAGAATGTTTTGATACTGTCTGCATTCTGTGTCTCTCCCTTATTTTAATTTACCTGTTTTGCTTGTTTATTTCGCGATTTGCTTTTAAATTTGGTCATCTGTAGAGTATGTCGTTTATTGCATTTTGTTTCATGTATTTACATATTATTTTAATCTACTTCTCCAGTGCCATGTCTTTTCTTGTCTCGTTTCTAGTTGTCGTTTGCCGATGAAGGCTTTTCGCCGCAACGTCCTTTGTTTGTTCATTACACTTGTTTTCTGTATAGCTCTCAAATTCATTATATAAAAGCATGGACACCTGATAATGTAAAAGTTGGTTATCTGAAAGCAATGGTGAATCGATATTCGTGAACTATCTTCCCATCTGCGGTATTTTTATGAGCAGGAAATGACGTCACTAGCTGACGCAGGCGGTGGCCTGTTCTTTAACAGAGAGGGAGATTTATGGCAGTTGTCAACATCCCCCGCTAGAGCCGGGGACACGCCACTGCCTAGAACACTGGGACACCATAATTGGCTGGAATTAGACACTGCTGTATAATTTAAATTATCTTATTTTCTTCTTCTTTTTCTCCTTCTTCTTCTTCTTCTTCTTCTTCTTCTTCTTCTTCTTCTTCTTCTTCTTCTTCTTCTTCTTCTTCTTCTTCTTCTTCTTCTTCTTCTTCTTCTTCTTCTTCTTCTTTCTTCTTCTTCTTCTTCTCTTCTTCTTCTTCTTCTTCTTCTTCTTCTTCTTCTTCTTCTTCTTCTTCTTCTTCTTCTTCTTCTTCTTCTTCTTCTTCTTCTTCTTCTTCTTCTTCTTGTTCACTGGCTGTAAACTCCGGTTTAAAGTTCTTGTTGTATTTTAGTCTTGTACTAGAGCCTGAAGTTTGAGTGCATATCCGTTTCACAGATCTGGTTTATTTGTATGCAGATGTTGCTTGCATGCCTTTTAAGGCGATGCGCTCTGACTTAGAAGGAAAAACCTCTAAATTGTGGCCCTTCGCGACCTGAGAGGGCAAGTTATCAAGTCTTTTCATATTCCCCCCCCCCCCCTTTTTTTCCCCCTTTGTTACGTCGGAATAAAGCACAGGAACACTCGTGGGGTACAGTTGTATTTAATAAAGGTTATTTTAGAAAACAGATTTAGGAAGAAGATCAAAGACTTGTGACTTGTACAGTGGCACACAACTGTGGTTAGGAAGAAGATCAAAGACTTGTACAGTGGCACACAACTGTGGTTAGGAAGAAGATCAAAGACTTGTGACTTGTACAGTGGCACACAACTGTGGTTAGGAAGAAGATCAAAGACTTGTGACTTGTACAGTGGCACACAACTGTGGTTAGGAAGAAGATCAAAGACTTGTGACTTGTACAGTGGCACACAACTGTGGTTAGGAAGAAGATCAAAGACTTGTACAGTGGCAGACAACTGTGGTTACGAAGAAGATCAAAGACTTGTGACTTGTACAGTGGCACACAACTGTGGTTAGGAAGAAGATCAAAGACTTGTACAGTGGCACACAACTGTGGTTAGGAAGAAGATCAAAGACTTGTACAGTGGCACACAACTGTGGTTAGGAAGAAGATCAAAGACTTGTACAGTGGCACACAACTGTGGTTAGGAAGAAGATCAAAGACTTGTGACTTGTACAGTGGCACACAACTGTGGTTAGGAAGAAGATCAAAGACATTTGACTTGTACAGTGGCACACAACTGTGGTTAGGAAGAAGATCAAAGACTTGTACAGTGGCACACAACAGTGGTTAGGAAGAAGATCAATGACTTGTACAGTGCCACACAACTGTGGTTAGGAAGAAGATCAAAGACTTGTGACTTGTACAGTGGCACACAACTGTGGTTAGGAAGAAGATCAAAGACATTTGACTTGTACAGTGGCACACAACTGTGGTTAGGAAGAAGATCAAAGACTTGTACAGTGCCACACAACTGTGGTTAGGAAGAAGATCAAAGACTTGTACAGTGGCATACAACTGTGGTTAGGAAGAAGATCAAAGACTTGTACAGTGCCACACAACTGTGGTTAGGAGGAAGATCAAAGACTTGTACAGTGGCATACAACTGTGGTTAGGAAGAAGATCAAAGACTTGTACAGTGGCACACAACTGTGGTGTTTCATTCTCATCATGTTGCAGCTCATCGTTAGTAGTGGTTAAGATTATGGTATTTATAGTGATGGCGATAACGATGATGGTGGTGGTAGTAGTAGTAGCAGCAGCAGCAGCAGCAACAGCTGTAGTAGTGGTAGAAGAATATGCCGCAGCTGTAGCATTAGTAGATGCTGTTGTTGTGGTGGTGGTGGTGGTGGTAACAGCAGCAGCAGTATTAGAAGTAGTAGGAGGATGAGCAGCAGTAGTATAAGGAGGGGAGGCAACAGAATGATGATAAAGAGCAGCGGCAGTACTAGAAGTAGGTGTTGTTGTTGTTGCTGTTACTGCAGCACCTGTAATAGAAACCGACCTACTTACACGCCTTCAGGCATATTGGGCAAATAGTAAGAGAACTACATTTTGGAGACAGTCGGCGCTTAGTAGATAATGTGGTTAACATCACGCTAGCCGCTTTTACTTCCTGGGAGTTTCCCTGGTACCTTTTTTAGGCCGTTTCGCAGCCAATGTCATTTTTGAAAAAAGTCGGGCTCTGTCCAGATTCGAACTCCAACCTTCTGAGCTACAAGAAGCGTATAGCTGCTATATCACGGAAGTTCCCAGCTACAAAAGTAGCAGTAAAAATAATGCTCTATCGACAGGGCAGTAAGGAACGCTGACATAATGACAGCACCATCTGAACTTCACTGTTCAGCGTTAAGAAATTATTCATTTATGCTACAGCTAATTCATAGGATGATCGATTTCTCCTGGTTACCACTAAAATGACCAATCTGGGCAGATTTCCGTCTTGCCTGTTTTTTTTTTTTTTTTTAAAGTAAGTGAAGAAAGTAAAAGTCTCTTCTTCCCGCTTTCCGATGTATTGGGCATATAAGGTAAGACTTTTATTTTATAGACCAACTAGCTGTACCCGGCCACGCGTTGCTGTGGCATAGTTTGGCTAAATGGAAAATAGAGAACATAGAAATCTGTCTTCGCTTCAAGCCAACGATGTACAGTGCAATAGCTAAACCACAGCTAATAATACTTTGAGTTACTGTAATTCAAATCTATCTAAGTAAACAGTTTTTTTTTAAAACCCATCCCCCAGTTCACCTACTACTTTTTCCCTCATCGAAGTAGGAAAAATTACCCTAGTGAAAAGCAATGAAAACAGGAAAAATACACCATAATTACGAAAGAAACTCATTTGCTAATTGCTGTAAACTACCCTGCACGCGTTGCAACAATAGATATTGAATTGAAAGGAAAATCGCTTTAACAAAATGTAATTATATTGGATCATTGTGCCGATTTCACTTCTTTAGGAACAAACATGTAATTTAAAATGACATTGTAATTTTGTTTACTGAAGTGCTTTCGGGTAAACAATGTTCTTTGTTCTCCCGTCTGGCGCGTACACAAAATAAATCAGAAGGTTTTCCGACGCGTGAACAGGCCACATATAGCTGTCCGTGTGAAAAGCATGGATGTTCTAAATGTAGTCCACACACTTGTAGTGATTGTCCCTGTGATTTGTTTATGGTCATTGTAAAGGCGAGTCGCAAAGGAAACTGCACGCGTCTGAAGTCAAATGGCATGTCTGCTGGAATCATTGAGATGCGTGGCAATAGTATATTCTCACCCTTTAATTTCCCATTTAAAATTGTACCTTCGATGATATTGGGCATCAGCTTTTTCACTGAAAGGCTGGTACCATCGCAAAGACATGGTGGATTGATGTTTCTGAGAAGAATGATAGGCACGCCAATTTTCAAGGTTAAAACGTGGGGTGGCATGCCTGGCAAATCAAGTGAATTCAAGAACTCAGTTGGATAATTGACAACTTCATCCTTAGTCATTACAGTATCGATAGACTTATACGTTGTCACTCCGCCTGGTAATTTGTCTTGGATGTTCAGAGTCATGGCATACACATCCTTGTTTTAGCTGTTAAGATAGCACGTTCACTGAGCCACTGATGATTTATGTAATTCTGTGTGATATTAGGGAAAACTTCGTCCCATATAATGAGTCGACATATTTTGAGTACTTTACCCATTACAGAATCATTGTTGATATTGCATATTGGTGTCTCAGTGATATGCATATTCAAAGGCAACTTCAGTGCTGAATGCGCTGTTCGGCCACCATCCAAAAGAGTTGCGTCAAATCCAGAAGATGCGATTGCCAGTGCAATATTATTTTGTGACCGTATGGATGCCAAAATAAGCCAGATGAGAAAGATCTTGTCTGTGCCTCCGGGTGCATCTATGAAATACAATCCTCCGTGTTGCCTTGTAACGGCATGCATAATTGTGTCATATGCTATACGTTGTTCTGGAACCAATTTTGGAAGATTTGTTTGAACAAATGTACCTAATTCGGTGACATCAAAGTGTGTCTCTCGTTGCAACTCAAGATCGAAAAGGTTGTTTGCAGATTGTTCTGGTGGAGCCAGTCCCAGCTGAACCAGTGCTTTATTATTGCCAAACATATGTCCTAAATGCAAACCAATGCCTCATTATATACATTTGGTGTGAATTGAAGGTCCTTATCTTGCTTCGTTTCAAGCCAGCGATGTAGGATGTCTTCACTCATGTAGTCTTTGTATTTTCCCCAAAGCTCTTTTGGATTGGATGGGAAGCAAGTTGTTAATATTATTGAAAATAATGTGCGTATTTGCTGTGGTCGAGCAGTATTCGAAGCATCAGCGAGTGAAGTGTCCCAATGTGCATCATTTTCAAGAAGATTTAATTCTTGGCAAGTTTCACGGTAAGTAGCACATACTTTACCATAAACTGGAAGGATGTCGGTCCACGTTTGTTGATAAAAAGTAATCGCAAGTAAAAGCAATCTGCATTTTTGGGATGAACAGTGTGCAGACAGCCTAAAACATCAGTAGAATATAAATTAGGATGTCCGTCAACTGCTTGACCTTATTTGCAACGTTGAAACTTTTTTAGCTGATGCATTCCACGTGTAGTATGTTGGCAGGTCAGAGTAAAGTAGTGTCTTTGCAAACATATCATCTCTACACAATGAGAAAAATCAGTTAATGTGGTTGGCGGTGGTAACAATGCTCGTGCATGCGCATTTTCTGTAGTGAAGTACACGCGCTGTCCATTTTCAAGGTGCACTGCCAAATGAACAACTTCTTATGTGTCGTTCATGAATTGGAAATGACAAAATGCGCCATACTTCATTGCTACAAATGTAGCACCCCAGCTGATATTGCTTGATTTAATCGATAGATGCAGCTGCATGTCCCACTCCAAAGACTGCCATATCGCCTCCTTTGTTGACATATTTGCAAAGGTACTTATGTTTACCAAGAAATGTGTCGACTGGCCTGTGTCACCTGCTACCAATGAGGATAATGGTTCGGGTGGTGAATGTAATACTGTCAATTTAACGTTATCGTCAGCGCAGCATATCCCAGCGTGTCATTCTTAAATTTGAAGGCACTGCAATGAACGCACAATTTATCCATTGTGCCAATAAGCACCTGTGGATGAAGACTGTAATCATAATTGCTGTTGTAATGGAATGCACCAAGATTCAAATCAATATGCAGTGCTCGCCTGGATAAAGTAGTGCGCATTCGAACGGTGTCCAGTCTTGCTTTCCGTTGCTCGACTGTGTCTGATAAACGGACTTGAGCAGTGCGTACTCTATTGGTTTCCAGTCTTGCTTCTCTGATGCTCGTCTGACTGAGACGATCTGGCTTCAGCAGTGCACACTCGAACGTTTTCTAGTCTTGCTTTCCGTTGCTGGTCTGATTAAGATAAACGGGCTTCAGCAGTGCGCACTCGAATGGTTTCCAGTCTTACCTCGAGTTGCTCGTCTGTTTCTGAAGCAATTAATGCCCTTCTCTTGTGTGTTTTAGGTGTAGATGGGCCAATCGCTTGTCCTTTAGGAAGCATAACTGCAAATTTTGACAAAATAGTGAACAGCGTGTGAATTTAGTGAGCGCTGATCATCAATAACTTGTTCGTCCTCATGCACTGAATGAAATGTGACTTGAAGTATCGCTGAAATAAATGCAAATATGAGCATGAGATAACAATCTATTTTGACTCAAGCGGAAATGCATAGAAACTGGGCAGAAAATAGTAAGAAAAGGCGGTATGTAGGACACAACTAAAAACCGATGGCAATTGTAATCTATTCCTTGTAATTTAACTTGAATGTCGCGGGCGGATGTTGACGATGGAGCGCCACTACTGCACATCGATTGCACATGCGCATCAACTAACGTGGCTATAATTTAATGTCACTAAAAATGGAAATATTAGTTTCGAAGATTTTTCCAAAAATTGTCGCACACTATCTCTAACAATGACAGGTTGAATTTCAAACCAAGATGGGTGAACATCCGGTATCAAAACAAACATATCCTGAAAATTTCAGCTAAATCGGTTCAAGTAACAGAAAGTATTGTGAACGACACTAATAGAAAGAAGTAGAAAGATAGAAGAACACACTAGACAACATCAAAATCGAAAGCTATAGTTACCGTGCCGGGAATTGAACCTGTCACCTCCAGACGGCGTCTGCGCCTCGCCATGAATGCAAGTGCACTAAGATTTAAATCATATGTAGTTTCCGAGTCTATAGGCTATAAACAAACACACAAAACACAAACATTGATTTATATATATATAGATCAGCACTCGATGAGTGATTTGGTCATCATCATGTTGGCCCCCTTTACTTTCCATGACGTTACCTGGTACTCATTTAAGACTGGGTCGGCTTGATTGGCTCTATTTTAAAATGTGTATCTTTATGACTAGTCGGCCTTGCACACGAGGACGTGGGGACGGGACGGCCTAGGCACCTCGACACCCCCCCCCCACCCCCCTCCACAGTCCACCCAAACAAAACAGTGAGGATAAGGTTTGCTAGCTGAGGGGGGAGGGCAAATTTGCTTTATCAAAATCCCACCCCCCCCCCCCCTCTCTCTCTCTCTCTCTCTCTCTCTCTTAAAATCGCGCCCAGTGAAGAGCTGAAAAAGAGAACTCACAAGGGACCAAAGAAATAGTTCTTCTTATTGTAAATCCCTCTCATCTAGATAGGACTTCAAACATATGATCCTCCTCATTTTTTGGGGTTCCCATTTCAGAGCCTATTTGAAGTTCTCTGTCTGCCTCTCCTAAAGATGTGCTCAATATATCGCCATCTTTGTTGGTTGTCGAAAAAAGTCTCTATTATTTTCGCACTATTCTTGAATTTATCCCCTTTAATCTTCTCCTTTTCTTCTTCTTCTTCTTCTTCTTTCTTCTTCTTCTTCTTCTTCTTCTTCTTCTTCTTCTTCTTCTTCTTCTTCTTCTTCTTCTTTCTTCTTCTTCTTCTTCTTCTTCTTCTTTTTTCTTCTTCTTCTTCTTCTTCTTCTTCTTCTTCTTCCTTCTTCTTCTTTCTTCTTCTTCTTCTTCTTCTTCTTCTTCTTCTTTTTTCTTCTTCTTTTTCTTCTTCTCCTTCTTTTTCTTTCTTTTTTTTCTTCTTTCTCTTCTTCAATCTCTCTTCTTCCTTCTTCTTCTTCTTCTTCTTTTTTTCTTCTTCTTCTTCTTCTTCTTCTTCTTCTTCTTCTTCTTTTTCTTCTTCTTCTTCTTCTTTTTTTTTTCTTCTTCTTCTTCTTTTTCTCCTTCAATGTTTATCAAAATCCGCAGGCATTTGTTTTGTATTATAAATAGTAAATCGCAATTCACAGTTTGAATTTCAAGCCTTCTCCGAGCACTAAACGAGAACAGAATCCAGTTTTGCACTTTTCAGAGAAATAATTTCACAGAACAGAGGCAGGGTCAGAATTACGGCGATCGTAATCTTGATGGAATACGCTGGCACAACAAACGCCGCTGGCCCTACCAATAGTTTTGATTGGTTTATAGAAACTCAATAATCAATGCCATTTCTCAATCTCCTCGCTAGCCAATATCTGCCCTCATCAATTTCCCCCCTCGCCACCTTCTCGAGGACACCTTTGTTTGTGTTTGGTTTTGCTTTTTCATTTGGAAACGATAGTGTGTGTTTTTTTTTTAAACCAGAAAACCTTGTATTTGAAGCATGTTTATTTTCTATGTGAAATTATCATATAGATCTATATGGTTCATTATTGTACAAATTGTAAAATATTTTTTTAAATGTATAGTTAGTCTTTCTTCTTGAGCCTAGGCCAGCGCATAGGGCAGGGGTCATAGCTACCTATGCCCGGCGGTTCATTGCCACCTGATTTAGGTCTCGGATGTTCATTAGGACCATGGCTGAGACCTCCCTGATGATGGTTCTACGCAGAGTTTCTCATGGTCTTCCCTGTTTTTCTTTTTCCCTTTCCTTGTCCATATTAGTGCTTGCTATGGGAGTTTAGTGTTATCTATTCTGAACGCAAAAAAAAATAAATGTATCATCATCATCATCAAATCTTTTTATGCCTAGTGGCACATGAGGCTTTAGAGAGGAACTTTCCATGCTCTCCTGTCCTGTGCAATCTTCAGTGCAGTTTTCCATGTCAGAGATGCCGCACTCAGGACACTTTTCATCGTTCGTCTCCATGTTGTTTTTGCCCCGCCCCCCCCCCTTTTTTCCCCTCTCTTTTCCTCTGGTATCCATGTGAGAGCTGCTTTGACAGGTATATCAGAATTCATTCTCATAACCTGACCCCCCTCCCCCACCCCCCTCCCCCTCCGTGTGGGTTCCGGGGCCCTATTGTGGGGAAAACAAGAATAGACCCACTGCCTCCCCAAAAGCATGTCGTAAGAGTCGACTAACTGGGGAGCTTTCTTTGAAGTCGGAGTACATCTGCCTGAAAGGCAAGGAACCAGCAGTCTGCATTCAATTGAATCAGACCTGTAAAACTGATGCACACGCAACACTCAGATTCTGCAGCAGGACTTCAATCCAGAAGTGGACGAACAACCAGAACTTTACGCCAGAGTGTACAGCTGGTAAACGCGAAGAAGAAGAAGATAACCTGACCGAGCAACAACAACAACAACAACAAATATATATATACACACACTCTAAACTAAAATGTATATTTGGGTTTATACCACATCATAATTATCGTAATCCATAACAAGGCGTGCTGCCAGGTCACCAATTTCTGTTCACTGTATAATTGGACCCCTCTACCACTGTCAGTCAGATGCAATGATGACTTACTGTTTGCGTATTTCAGGCCCTCCCTTCAGTCACATTCTGCAGATCTCTCACTTTCTGGACCTGCTTTGTAGTCTTTCAGTGTTACAGTTCTTTGTTTATTCTAGCGCTTGGAGGCAAAATTCACACGATAAGTAAATTTTATTGATGAAGCTGCACAGGTGTAGCTGTAAGAAAATAATGTAAATAAAAAAATGGGGGGGGGGGGGGGGGGGGGACTCATTTGAACCCACTCATTTGAACCCACGTCCTTCGGACCTATAAGCGAGGGTCTATCCGTTAAACGACGACGAATCGCACTAAACATTTCAGCTATCCTCCAAATAACGGTCCCAAACTATCGAGGCCGAAAATATACCCTAACAGGGCCTCAGTCACGTGTAAATTGCGAACTTTCCGGTAACTACCGCCAAGGGGGAGAGTATCTCCCACGCCGCACGTGGCGGAGCTAAACTAGACGGCTGGGATTCAGGAGCAAACAAAATGAAGGAAGCCGCAGGAATGCGGTAGCTGCTGCTCGTGAGTCCCAGCAATCTAGTTTAGCCCCGCTCCACGCTGCGCGTAGCAGCGTGGGAGATACACTTGGTGGTGCTTGTCGCCGGAAGTTCGCAATTTAAGTTGCCGGAAGTTCGCAATTTACACGTGACTGAGGCCCTGTTAGGGTTTATTTTCGGCCTCGATAATTTGGGACCGATGAACTTGAAAGAAGTCACAAAAGAAATACTTGACACATAAAAATACATTGAAACTAACAAGTGTCCCGTGTGAACTTCGCGAGGGTTTCACTGCCACTAATGAAAAAAAAAAAAAAGATGACCAAGCTCGGACAATATTATGTGTACTGGTGATGTATCAGGGGACAATTCGAATAGAATGGTGAATTTCAAAGTTTTCAAGAAATAATGTCGTTGCGTGCAAACTGCTCACTTATTTACATATCTCTGTAATTCTAATTCCTCACTCTGTTTACTCTCCTTTCCTTGTTTACTTTACTTTTTATTACTTCTTAACACCCTGATCTATTCAGACATATGGTTCCGTAGACCGCCAGAGAAACTGATTCTTCTTCTTCTTCTTCTTCTTCTTCTTCTTCTTCTTCTTCTTCTTCTTCTTCTTCTTCTACTTCTTCTTCTTCTTCTTCTTCTTCTTTTCTCTTTCTTCTTCGCGTTCACAGCTGTAAACCTCAGGCTGTTCGTCCACCTCTGGACGCTAGTCTTGTTCCAAAACCTGGGTTTTGCGTGCACATACGTTTTACAGATCTGACTTACTTGTATGAGATTGTTGGTTCCTTGCCTCAAAGACAGATGCACTTCGACTTCTTAGGAAGCCACCAGTTTGTCGACTTCTACGACATGCTTGCTGAGGATCCCGTGGGTATATTCTTGTTTTCCCTAAAGTGGGGCTCCCGAACCCACACGGGGAAAACAGATTCTAAACAGGGCTCCGTGAGTCGAAATAGTTGCAAACAGCTGTATTACATCACTGAAGACTTAGCAACACAAAGGTAAAGGTAAGTCTGGAGATGTAAACCAGCGTCATGGTTTTAAACCATAAGTGCTCTGCCACCAGTACTTACAGCTGATAATAAACTGCCCGCCTGTGTCGCCGTCCGCACGAAACTCGTAGCTACGGCGACGTTCCTTTATTTACCCCTAGAGTGATAACTCTGGTACCCATTTTCTAGAGGCTGGGTAAACCGTGGGAACCGCCCGGCTTCGAACATCGGCCGTTGGCTACGGCGAGTCGCAGCTGGATTTGAAAGCGAGTCTCCTATCGACTGCGCTAACGCGGCTTCCACTTACCACAACGTGAAAACTTTAACGTCTATTACACCAGCAGATACTTCGTGTCTGCTATGACCATCACAGTGTCTGCTCATCATCATCATCATCATCATCATCATCATCATCATCATCATCCTCATCAGGTGCCTTGCCGACTGGTGTGGGCGATCATGCCTCTCCATAATCCACGATCTCCTGCAGCATGTATCAGTTCGTGTGCCGACACACCTCCATGCCATGCAACAAGACTGTCAAGAATCTTCTCTCGTAGTCCTTCTCTATCCCTTCTTCCACAGATCTCTCAAGTGGTCACAACATGTTCTATTTTCCCTCTTCTCATAACATGGCCGAAAAATGGTGACTGTCTTCTTCTAATGTCAGTGATAAGTTGTCTTCGGGCTCCCGCCTCTTTCAAAACCTCTTGGTTGCTCTTTTTGGTTGTCTGCTACAGACAGATAAACGGGCAGAACGTCAAGAAAAAATGTCAGAGATTCCTCGAGTATTTGAATGTTCCATGAGAGTGGATCGTGGAGACAAGGCTGTCCTTGTTCTTCTATAACCACCAACTGAATTCTTCTTCTGTGTATTTACTGGCTGAAAACGCCGGTACTTCTGACTGCATGTTTGGTTCACGGGTGAAATTCACGGATTTCTGCCGGGGTCGTCACTAGATCTGTAGAGTTCGTGGTCTGTGTGGCGCTGTCAGCGTCTGTGGCTTAATTGTTGCAAACGCATTTTGTAATGCTGGGGTGCCAGGTTCGATCCCAACTGCAGGCGATTTGGCAGCAGACAGTCTTGCGTTTGTTTCGACAGTGGTGTCGGGAGCTAACCTTTCAAATTATGAACGTAAATTTGCCTAGAAAAACTACAACAGCCAACAAAATTGCTGGTGCTGGATTTTCAACGCCCTGTAGAGGATATGCAAAAAAAAAAAAAAAAATTCTCAAGAAAGCTGCTAACCGATCTGCAAAGATAGACGACAGTTTGTTCAGACTGTTCCCTTCGGTCCGCTACCATACTATCCTGACATTGTGACCAGTACTGTCAGTACTGGAGCTCTGCATTGCCTGCTGAAGATGAGAACGGAGCATACATGAGAATTACCCCAGTGCTGTGATGTCAGTTCTTGACTTAATTCAATTCAACTCAACTCCTGACATTTCAAAATCTCAATCTAGACGGCAAACCAACAAGGCCGACGGCAAATACTCAGTTCAATCTAAAAAAAAAACAAACAAAAAAAAAAAAAAAATGTTGTGATTCGTAGTTGTACTCCACTAGGACATCACACAATCGACAAACACCAGGTGACACAAAATGCCACCATGTGGATAAGGATCACCCTTGGAGTCCCTAAAAATCCCTTTCAGCCGTTATGCCATATCTACGGCATAGGCCATAGATATGGCCCGGCTATATTCAGGGCCCCCGACAGAAGCCAGGGTGGGGCTTCAAATAACATAAACTTGCATCCCACATAGAGACGACCTTAAGCTTTACAAAACCTAGTGCTATCTGTAGTCCTGCGGAGGTAAGGTCAAACACAGACCGAACATACGGGGTCAAACACAGACCTTACATACGGGGTCAAATACAGACCAAACATTCGGGGTCAAACACAGACCGATCATGCGGGGTCAAACACAGATCTAACATACGGGGTCAAACACAGACCCAACACACGGGGTCAAACACAGACCGAACACACGAGGTCAAACACAGATCAAACATACGGGGTCAAACACAGACCGAACATACGGGGTCAAACACAGACCGAACATACGTGGTCAAACACAGACAGAACACACGAGGTCAAACACAGACAGAACATACGGGGTCAAACACAGACCGAACATACGTGACACAACCCAGTGCAATGATGCCGAACACACGACCTTCAAAGCACCAGCAAACGCCCTGACCACTTATCCATGGAACACCCCCCTCCCCCCCCCCCTCCCCAATCCCTCACCCGTTTCTTATTTTAACGGAAATAGTGTACTTTAATTGAAGATCGTAGATTGCACCCAACGATCGATACACAGATCTGTTGTATCGATTCTCTACCTTGGCGCCATGTTTGATCCAGCGAGACGACTTCTAATTCTTTCTTGTTTCCCCGCCCTTGAACTCTTTATTGAAGCAAAGGGAGTCAACTCACCCAGGCAAAGCTGGCATATCTTTTACCATCTAGTGAGATGACAAGGGCAAAACCGTTTATGGTGTTTTAATAGTCTTCTTCTTTATTCTGCCTTTCTGGCTCCCAGTGCCCCAGTGGAGCATAGGAGCTCAACCAACTTACGCCAAGTCGTTCTATCCTTTGCTATCGCATGCAGCTCTCCCTACGTCACCCCTATCTTTCCAATTCCACTCTCCAGCTCAGCTCTCCATGTGCCTCTTGGCCCTTCCCTATTCCCATGCCCTTGTGGGTTCCAACGAAAAGAGACTAAAGTTATTTTGCTCTCTGGTTACCTCAAAGTGTGTCCTATCCAACGCCAGCGTCCTCTCTTCACCTCCTGTTTCAATGGAGCTTGCCCAGCTCTGTCCCTTTTTAACAGTATAACTACTACAAGGGTCAGAATTGATCATATAAGAAGTAAAGTAAAGAACCATTTTCCACATCTTTAGGCGTACTGGGCACATAGGGCTAGACCTTTATTTTATTTTATAGACTAATCCGCACTCCGTGGGTTATGTGGTCAACATCACGCCGGCTGTCTTTACTTCCCTGATTTCAAACACGGTTCCTTTTTAAGGATGGGTCCACCTGGGCAGCCAAGGCCATTTCTGGACAAAAGTCCGCCTCCGTGAGAACTTGAACCGATCAGTTCCGATCCGTAAGCAGATGAACTTCGAGCCACTGAACCAGGGCGGCTTACTTTCTCATATACTTCATTCAAACCGAACAGGTCAGAATGTTTCCATACCTCACTTTGACTATGTTTTAATAATGCACTGTACCATCAGTTGCATGTCATTTTGAGTTTAGAAGACATTGCACACCGACCCAGCGTTGGTTTTGCAAAACACATTTTACGTTCAGTAGTTTGCCACTAGTCCTTAAGAAAGAGAATAGGGGCTTTTGAGCTGAAATGCTATAGAAAGATTCTTAGAATCTCTTGGACAAAGAAAATGAAAAATATTGACATTTTAAAAGATCTGAACATCAAGGAAGATTGGCTAATAAACAGCATCCTTTCTCGAAAGCTGAAATATTTTGGTCATATCAAGCGCCACGACGTATTGGAAAAAAGTATAGCAGAAGGCATGGTACCAGGAAGGAGGGGCAGGGGCCGACCGACACGAAGATGGGCACAGGATATAAGTGACTCCTTGAGTGTGAAAGGTAGGCGGTAGAACTGGCGAGAGACCGAGTTTCTTTCAGGCAGACTGTGATGAGAGCGACGTTCTGCAAAGGACCTGCTAAATGATGATGATGAGTTTGCCACTAAGTTAAAAAAAAAAATAAAAATTAACATCCGGTATATTTCCCGTGATAACTTTTGTATGTGAGCCAGTGATTCTGCTAGCTCAGTCACTGATGAAACCATGGGTGCTTTTAGGGGGAAAATTTACAGAAACCATTTTTAGAATACCATGCACCTACAAGTTTATGGTTTATGGTTTAATCAACGGATCAACATCATGGCACACGGATGTAACCCATAAGTGCTCCGTTCTACTTCTTATTCAACACCTTTACTTTCCATGGTCTTAACTGGAACTAGCGAGGTCGAATTGGGAACCAAGGTCAGTTTTGACAGAAAATCTAAATTCGCGATGCCTTACTAACGCGTGGGTTAAAGAGATTAAGTATTGTAGTCACTAGACCAGTGTTGCCACTTAGGATGTTTTACATCCAGATTTAGATGTTTTCCCTTGCATGTAGATGGCGTTTTATTTGACGTTTAGATGGTAGATGTTTTTCTAGAAGTTTTTCATTTAGGAGTGAATTTATCAAATGTAACCTAAGAAACAGGATGAAATTTGACCTTTTAAATGCTATCTTGACAATAAAATTCGGCCTGATAAGAGTAGGAAAAGGCTGTTCCACTTATCAGCTCCCTGATTGGGTATTAAAAGAAAGAGGAACAGCTAAAGCATACCAGAGTCATTTAGGATTTGAAGCTTCAATTTCATCATCCAAGATAAGTTTATCCTGTGGATCTTGTAAGGCAGACTTTAGTAAAGAGGAGGACACGATTCTCTAGGGTAAGTCATATCAATTGCTATGTAATTTGTGTCTCTTTCCATTTGGATGTTTTTTCTAGATGTTTTCCACGCAAATTTAGATGTCTTTAGACATTTTTTGACTCCGTTTTGGATGTGTTTTTTTCAAAGAAAAGTGGCAAGACTGCACCAGACGCTCGCATGCTGATTGGAATGTCTTGGGTTCAAATCCACTTTAAGCTGGTTTTCACTTTCAACAAGAAAAACCCTCAGTTTTTAGGTAAAAGTGTAAGTAAAGCAAAGAACCCCCTTCCACGCCTTCTAGCGTATTGGGCACATAGGGCTAGACATATATTTTATAGATCAATCGGTACTGGGTGGGTGAGATGTGGTCGACATCATACCGACCGCCTTTACTTCCCATAAGTTTCCCATGTATAGATTTAAGTATAGATCGACCTGGAAGGGGGTGGGGGGGGGGGGGCGGGAGTCCAACTCCACGAGGACGTGAACCCACCACCTTTTGATCCATAGACCGCGTTTGGCTGCTACTATCCTGCCTAAAATTGGTAAAAGGAAATGCCTCGGAAAGTAAACACGTCCCGAGTAATTGTTACAACATCATCTTCCAAATACCGATTGGTCAGTAAATCTTTGGATCCAGCAACATCACGTGCCATGCTGACTGGCGTGGGCGTTTATGCATCTCCACATATCTCTGTCTCTAGTTCTCTGGATCAGTTCCACCGATGATATCCCTCCGTGCCGCCGTCGCAATCCATCCGTCATCATCTCTCTCGGTCTGCCTCTGCTTCTTCTACCGCTGATTTTTCCAGTCGTTATACCCTTCTCCACCGCACCATATCCCTATGTGAAAAAGAGATGAAACGGATCGTTGACTTTTTGTAAGTTTTAATGCATCAATCCAATTGGCAAGATCCCGCACTTGAAGCTTCACTTATTTCTTGCAGGTTCTTAAAAACTGGAGGGATTTCAACTCAAGCTGACACCTCCATTTTGTTCCAATCAAGTTCTCAGTTTGAAAAGGAAAAAAAACGGATTTAGACGTCCGGGGAATTGCAACATAGCATCGTTGGTAATTCTGTCTTGACGGTTGCAAGGAGTATTTAGTTAGTGTTTGGTGCAATGATGTATTGGTAAGGAACTTGCATAAATGGGGAAAAGGGCAGGGTGGGGGTGTATGGGGGAAGGAGGGGGTGGGAGACGGGGAGAACGAACGAACGAACCAACGTACGAACGAACTTTATTTTCAAATGGTCACACATTGGGCACGCAGGCCCGTCTTACATTCGGCCCTTCCAGTCAACCATCTTTCGCACAGCAGTTGTATTTTACACATAAAGTATGTTATAATCCTATGATCATAGGATGATATGCATATTATGAATATTATAAAAGAATACAAAAGCATGAGTTGTAAAGTGCATGCAAAAACCCGCTTGCATACACACACCAACATACACACGCTCACCCACTCACTTACACACACATACATACATGCATGCATGTATGCATGCATACACACACACACACACGTACACACACACACCACAGACAGACAGACAGACAGACGCACAATTAGACAGACAGACAGACAGACAGACGGACAGACAGACAGACAGACAGACAGACAGACAGACAGACAGACAGACAGACAGACAGACAGACAGACAGACAGACAGACAGACAGACAGACAGACAGACAGACAGACAGACAGACAGACAGACAGACAGACAGACAGACAGACAGACAGACAGACAGACAGGCGAAATAGTGTGAGGTCCCCAGGTGAGTTCCCGATACCTTATTTATGAAGAAGAGAAAAACAGCAATCTCTTAACAAGCATGTCCTAAAATGTGGTTAATTAAGAGTTTCATGAAATAAGATGCATTGCGAAAGCTCTTGTTGTTGTTGTTGTTGTTGCTGCTGCTGTTGTTCTTCTTCTTTTTTCTTATGTTTCTTCTTCTTCTTTTTCGTCGTCTTCTTCTTCTTCTTCTTCTTCTTCTTCTTATTATTATTATTATTATTATTATTATTATTATTATTATTATTATTATTTTTAATATTATTATTATTATCCTCTTCCTCCGCCATCATCATCATCATTATCATCATCACCATCATCATATTCATCATATTCTTCCTCCTCTTCAATCTATTTCTTCTTCTTTTTCTTCTTCTTCTTCTTCTTCGTCGTCGTCGTCTTCTTCTTCTTTTTCTTCTTCTTCTTCTTCTTCTTTTCTTCTTCTTCTTCTTCTTCTTCTTCTTCTCTTCTTCTTCTTCTTCTTCTTCTTCTTTTTCTTCTTCTTCTTCTTCTTCTTTGATTCTTCGGTTCTCTTCTTCTTCTTCTTTTCATTCTTTGTTCTTTTCTTCTTCTTCTGGCGTCTTCTTCTTCTTCTTCTTCTTCTTCTTCTTTCTTTCTTCTTCTTCTTCTTCTTCTGATTTTCTTCGTCTATCTTCTTCTTCTTCTTCTTCTTCTTCTTCTTCTTCTTCTTCTTCTTCTTCTTCTTCTTCTTCTTCTTCTTCTTCTTCTTCTTCTTCTTCTTCTTCTCGGTATTCTTCTTCTTCTTCTTCTTCTTCTTCTCGCTTCTTCTTCTTCTTCTTCTTCTTCTTCTTTCTTCTTCTTCTTCTTCGGCATTGTTTCTTCTTCTTCTTCTTCTTCTTGTTTCTTCTGATTTCTTCTTCTTCTTCTTCTTCTTCTTTCTTCTTCTTCTTCTTCTTCTTCTTCTTCTTCTTCTTCTTCTTCTTCTTCTTCTTTTCCTTCTTCTTCTGTTTAGTCTATCGGCTGTAAATACACTCGTCTGCTTGCTCGATTTAAGTTTTTTTTTTCTTTCTAGGAACTGAATGTTTTATACACACCCAATATCTTACACTCTTGCAGACTGTTGGTTTCCTGCCTCTTAAGCAGATGCATTCTTAATTAAAGAGGCGTTGATTCTGTCTCTATCGGCCAGACCACCGGCTGGGCCCCTTTTTCTATGTTGACCCCACAGAGCTTTGACATGTCAAGGCCAGTGTGAATCCTGGTCGTGGTGCACCACTACGTTCAGCATGGTGACGCATCCCATAACACTATTCACTCAATCTGCATTCATTCCTTCATTTGCTCACAATCACGTATTTATTTACTCATTTATTCATTCCTTCATTCACTCACAATCACTTATTTATTTACGGCCTTCATTCACTCACAATCACTTATTTATTTACTCATTTATTCATTCCTTCATTCACTCACAATCACTTATTTATTTACTCATTCATTCATTCCTTCATTTGCTCACAATCACGTATTTATTTACTCATTTATTCATTCCTTCATTCACTCACAATCACTTATTTATTTACTCATTCATTCATTCCTTCATTCACTCACAATCACTTATTTATTTACTCATTCATTCCTTCATTCACTCACAATCACTTATTTATTTACTCATTCATTCATTCCTTCATTCACGCACAATCACTTATTTATTTACTCATTTATGTATTCACACCTTTATTCTCTCACAATCATTTATTCATTTTTCCTGTGTGGGTTCTGCGACCCCAGGAGGACCTCCGAGGAGAAGTGGTTACGTAGTTTTTCATTTCTCGGCTGTGTCGTTCGGTTAACCAAAGCAATTTTTAGAGATCCGTGGGGATCGTCATAGGAACTGCGTAGTTCGTGTTTTGTGTGCCGCTCTCGGAGGGCAGATAGCTTTTGATCTCTCGTTGGTAGACTGAGCTATATGGGATTAAAAACTGCCCAGAAAAATGAATTTCTCTCTGCTTTAACTTCACCTGGAAAACCCGTTTGGGAGAAAAGAAAAAAAAGGAGAGGGGGTGAGGGTTGGGGGATATTGGAAGCTTGAATAGACCCCCCCCTCCCCCCCCCCACCCTGTTATAGTTCATTCCGTCCTTTTTAGGACGAAATTTTTTTTAAATTTGAAGCCCCACCCTGGCTTTTGCCAGAGGCCGCAATTGTCTGAACGCGGTTTCTGGGACCTCTCCACGGCGATCCTCATCCGCATGGTGGCACTTTGTGTCATCGGGTGTTTATCGCTTGTGTGATGTCCTGGTGGAGTAGAAATGCATTCATTGATTCCTCCCCCCCCCCCCACCCCCACCCCCAACCACTTTTAACTAATTGACAAATGAGAGGTGATTTCTTCGAAGTCGGAGTATATCTGCCAGAAAGAGGAAAACCGAATAAGCGAGAACTATAAACTGGTTTCGCACTGACAACTCCCATTCTGGAACAAGGCTAAAGTCCATAAGTGGACGAATGACCAGAATTTTCCGCCTGAGTTCAGTTGGTGAGCGCTAGGAAGATGAAGAAGAAGAAGAAGAAGCATTTATTCACACAAAACAAACACAACATACATACCATTGTCGATGAAGCCGTAGATCCCGTGGAAATCCCTGTTAGTTGAGTTTGCACGTTACCGGAAGACGTTTCTCCAGCTTCCGGGTCAGAGGTCGTATACTGAGGTGGCAAAGATGGCCTCCGCGGCCGTCTAACAGACTGGTGTTTCTTGCGCAGCGTTGTTCCTTTGCGAACAAACATGACTGGGTCCTCAGTGAATTAAGTTGAATCAGAAAAGCTGTTTTCCAGAAATTTTAAGAATAAACTAAATCTGGACTTCCAGAAACCCCTACTGTCAGAGTTCGAAATGGCTGTATTCGTAGTTCATTTGAGACGTGGTTTTCGGGGTTTTTTGATATACCAATAACAACGAAAATTAATTCTTTGATTTGAGGTTATGATTCTGGAGGGAAAAAAATGTACATATTAGAATCGTTAACAAAGCAAGAATGAACGGGTTACAAATAACAGAAACAAAAAGAAAGTTCCAGTACCCAATACGCCCATAATGTTTAATGATTAATTAAGAACCGACGTCACAGAACTAAGAACATCTCTATAAGTGCTCTGTCTCCATCTTCAGCTGCGAACGCAGAGTTCCAGTTTTAGTGGTACCATTAGCAGTCTGACTGTATATCCGTCGCACCTTTCCCTCGAGTGCTAATCGTGGACCAGATCCCATGATCTCCCCTTGCAGTATCATTCTTTTTTGACCCTGATGATCTATCTGTGCTTCCACATTGTTTACTCGCCCCCAGAGGACCCTTACAACATCTAGCTTGTCATGCATCAGTTCATCACTAAGTTGTGAAGAACCAGCCAGTCTATCTGCCTGTTCATTTCCTTATACACCGACATTTCCTGGGGAACATGTCCAAAAGATGCTAACTACACGAGACCTCTTACACAATGCTTGCCGCTCTTCGAGGAACATACCGGTCTCCACCTTTCTCAACATGCTCTGTGAGACGGCTACAATTACGGCATGTGTGTACAGCTGATTCTCAAGCCAGCGGAAGGCCGCAGTGATTGCCTCTACCTCCATGCTCAAACTAGATAGTGCTGTATCATTAGCCATGATTTGTTGCACTAAGCGAAGCCCATCAACTTTTGCTAAGAGCACCCCATGGGCTTCGTCTGCCTCTCAAAACTAAGCCATCTGTATAAATTATCACATCACTTGGCGAGCATTGTCATGAATCATTTGTCGAACTTCTGATTCTGCAGCTCCCGCTGGCCAGTCCCTGCACTTACAGATCATGGTTTTCAATACCCTACACAAGTCTGACTTTTGCTCGGATATTTCAACCCACTCATCTGCTCACCCAATGTTTTTAAGCCCACACACATGTGTAACTGTGTCTTCAGCCTGCGCTATCCAAGACCTTCCTATTTTCACTCTGTGACCCTTATCTCTACCAAGATACAGGAGGTGTTTCTTATCTGCATCTACTCTGAGATATGTTTGCTCTCAGCACTTTGAGTCTATCTGTAATAGTCGGCAGTGTAAGTATATAACAGACATACAACCAGTGTACCTCTTGTACACCCCAGAATTAGGCTGTGCGTTCAAGTTTCATCAACTGACTCTTTGAGATATGGTAAGCATTCCAAGTCCACAATCTATCACCGACGTGAGCACGTGCTGGAACATTGTGAATAACATTCTTTGTTCCAGATCCATTGCCGACATAATCTGAAGTGTACTGAGTCCGCTGTGGTGTTTCTCCTGAGCGTCCTCTACATGATCCACAAAGAAAATGATACCCAGATACCTCAGTTTGCTTTCTCTTTTGCTGTTTCTGTCGTTAATTGTGAGATCTGAAACTTCAGATCTTATAATTCCATTGTCAAAAGAGCATCATAAAACGGCCGCATTTTGCGGGCCCGTTGAAAGCAACCATCGCTGCCCAAACGTCAGTCACTTTGTCTACAGTTGTCTGTAGCTGTCTGTTACCTATCGCTCCCCTGTCTATATGCAAGAACACCGTCTGCAGACGTCAATATCCGCCCAACCCCTGGTGCTTCAAGTTCCACAGTCCTGCTTGTATACAAAATAAACAGCCCTGGTAAAATTGCAGAGCCCTGTGGTAATCTCGGTGCGATACTGCATGGTTTTAAGTTCCATGTACCTAGGCTGAGGGCGACTTCACGTGAATACAGGACAGCTTCTATCCAGTTCACCAGCCAGGGACACTGCATAAGCTGTTCTGGTGCTCTCGTTGAAGAAGAAAGCCATCTTCCACAAGTCCTGTTCACCCATGCCCTTCATGTGGACAAACCTGACTATGTATCATGTACACTAATAATCTCACGATAGCTATCGTTAACTGAATTTCTGCGTCCCATATCAAACGGATCAGTTAGTTAGTGCTATAAGTCTGCAAAAATCTTCTCCATATTTGTGTCTTTTGCATGTGTATGCCGATATCTGTATATATAATGCCTATTATTATATGTTTTATACGACAACGCCGCTGGAACTATGTCGGCCACGCCCTTAGAATGGATAAATCAAGACTTCCTTACCAAGCCCTCATTTGGACACCACAGGGGAAAAGATCTCGTGGAAGACCAAGGGAAACCCTACGTAGAACTATCATCAGGGAAGGCTCGCTCATGGGCCACTCAAACATCCAAGACCTACAACAGATTGCAACGAACCGCCATGCATGGAGAGTCATGACCTCTGCCCTATGTGCCGCACTCGACACAAGAGGAAAGACTAACTAACTAATTATGCCGATCCTTGCTTTTCTGCCTGTAAAGTTTCCAGAACCTACCTAGCGATCTATTCCCTCTGAGTTCATTTATAACATTTTCTCATTTAGTCAGCAAATACAAAAAATACCCAAAACGCCTTAGGGCGTGAAAAAAAGTCCGTTACCTTCACTGCTGATTTATATTCTCGATACTGAAGGTGGCATTCTAGCCGTAACGTTCATTTTGTCGTTAATATATTTGGGTATTATGAAGCTGACTAGTTATATTTCTCGCTTGGATTGGCATTTTTTTTTCTGAAATCTGGCACAAATACTCCATCCTCATCCAATACACTTGGTACAACTAAACCAGACCACAAATATAACCAAACGTTGCTGGCAACCTTGCTGATACTACTAGCTTGAACGTGGTCGACTTTTTAAGTAACGTTTTTTTTTTTAATATGGGCATGCACAGGGCCATTGTCTATTGCTAGCAAAGGGTATTCAACAATACAGTAGACCTAGGTCGATCCAGCCTAAAGTTTCTTTCAGGAATAGTCCTGGGAGGTAAGGGCGGTCGGTATGATGACGAACACATTACCCATTGTCTATGAAAAAAAAAAATTTCAGTATCACACACACAGAGGACCTCAGGGACTACTACTTTTTTCTGTTGCCCTGTTGCTAATACCATAGAGCTTCACAGAGAGGAGTTAAATGTAGTTTCCTGTCATTTGCTAGTTGTGTAGCTTGCGTTAATGTTATATTGCGTTTCTGTGATATTCTGTTTACTCCTTCCACCCATGTCTTTCTTGGTCGACCTCTTGCATTGTAGCCTGTTGTTCTCATGTAGTACGTTCTAGCTGCTGGCTAATTTTGTTCCATTTTCGATCAAATGACCAAAGCCTCCTCCTTCTCAGGGCCTGGTTAACCATTAAGTACACTAAGGGCATCATAAAGGGAGAGGGCACTGCAGAAATTGGAGCTGAGCGTTTAAGTTTTCGGTTGAGCTATATTTTTAAAATGTAATCAGAAAAGGTTTAGGTTTTGGTTTAAACAAAGGATCAACATCATGGTACAAGTAACCCATAACTACTCCATTCTACTTCTAACTCAAGCCTGAGTCCGAAGAATCTCAGAGCAGTGCACGAACTCTGTAGCACCGGCGAGGATCCTGAAATACTTTGGGTAGATTTTTTTCTCCACATTTTGCCCGGGCAGCCCGTTAGGTCACTTTTAGATTTTTTTTTTTTTTTGCGTTCGCAACAATAAACACGGGCGTTGGATCTTGCTATCCAGAGACCAGAGGATATTACTAGAAGTCCAAGTTTAAAAAATAACAGCCTTCGCCGGGGCTTGAACCCTGGACCTCCAGCACTAGGGGCGTATCGAATGGGAACTACAGTGCAACAAGGCAGGCTGGATGCCTTATCTCTATTAAGTCAAGAAGCAGATATAACAGTTGGTTTTCCCTAAAATGGTGGGGTTGGTTCTGCAACGTCCTGTAAAGGATACGCAACTAACTTTATACAAATATATATTATTTTCTATGTAAGTTTTGTTTTAGTTAAGCTGGATAAATACAATTTTATTTTATGGTTTGTTTTTGTTTATATTCTAAATTACATATAAACTGGGACACTAGAGCTCTCTTAACACTGAATCCCGCTAGAAGCTTGCTAAGGGCCCCACGAGCATTGCGTCCCCATGCTTGTCAATTTGAGGTTTTGGGGTTTTGAAAATCGGATCAACATCATGGCACATGGATGTAACCTATAAGTGCTCCGTTCTACTTCTTACTCAAGTCTGAATCCGAAGAAGCTCAGCACAGTGCACAGGCTTTGTAGCACCAGCGAGGATTCTTAAATACTTTGGATAGATTTTTAACTTCAAATTTTGCCCGGCCAGGGCCGTTAGGCTACTATTTTTCAATTTCCAATTGCCAAGGGATTTTTTACTTGAGCAGCAATGCGCACGGGCGTCCGATCTCAAACAAAAAGATCAATGACCATTATTAGAAGTTCAAGTCCACGTGTAAAAAATCCAAGCCCTTACCGGGGATTGAACCCGGAACCTCTAGCACTCGAGGCGGACACCAAGCCTCGAGACCACGCAGCCCCCTCCATGCTTGTCAGTTTATGTCAAAGGACGGTACACTTTACCTGCTAAAAACCAATGTTCAACATAAAGCAATGTATCCTCTGTTGGATGGAATTCCAAAGGCAGAGCCAATTACACATCTCGTGCTGTTGGGGAATCAAAGTCCCGCGAGACACGTGGCTTCTAGCGCAGCTTAAGTCAAAGGATTTCCATCTGTCTAACAGGGATCATCAAATTTGGCCTGTACACTCTATGGGGCTTGTGAAAACTGTATTTTTATTCTTGAGACTTCCATTTCCGGAGAGTCTAGCTGGCCGGTCGTCGAATTGTTGTTTGATCTTTCAGCCTGACGCTGACCTCATACATTCGGAAGGAGTAGCTTCAAATTTCCATGTTTATGTTTTGTGTGTGTCTAGTTGTGTGTGTGTGTTTGTGTGTGTGTGGACGAGCGTATATGAGAGAGACAGTGAGAGAGAGAGAGAGAGAGAGAGAGAGAGAGAGAGAGAGAGAGAGAGAGAGAGATCTACATATGTATAAATATAGTAAGAGATAGAGATAAAATCATGAAGAGAGAAATAAAGAGACAGAGATATAAACAGAGAGAGATAGTAACATATAGAGAGGCAACGATAGAGATACAGAGAGACAGCGATGGCGATGGAGAGAGAGAGATAGAGATAGATAAAGAAAGAGAAAGACCGTGAGTGATAGAGATAGAGAGAGAGAGACAGGGATACAGAGAGATGGAGATATAGAACGAGAGACAGTGATACAGAGAGACAGAGAGACGGATATACAGAGAGAGATAGATAGACAGGGATACAGAGATAGAAAGAGAGACAGTGATACAGAGAGGTAGAGAGACAGAGATATATTGTGAGAGAGAGACAGGCATACAGAGAGAGATAGAGAGACAGGGATATAGAGAGAGATATAGATGGACAGAGGGAGGTAGAGAGAGACTGTCTCTACAAAGAAGGTTGGTTACAGTGGATATGAGCGTCCGTTGTGAGGGTTGCCGACACAACCAAAAACAAAGGAAATGAGGGGCACTTCAGCCCCTTTACACATATTCTAAATGAGGCTCTCGGAAAGTGCGGTTACTCCTTGTTTTAGTGCTCAGTGATAACAATGATCATCATAAATATAATTAAGCGTGTGGGTTCCAGAGATCCAGATGGCGAACAAAAAAGGAACCCACTATCCCTAACAAGCATGTCATAGTGGGCGACTAGTTAGGGGTGTTTCCTGGAAAGTCAGAGTGCATCTGCATGAGATGCACGGAACTGACAGTTTGCATACACGTAACCTACATCTGGCAAACGGATCTGTCAAAGATCGCACTCAAGTTCTGAATCAAGACTATAGTCCAGGAGTGGAAGAACAAAGAAAACTTGTCTTCAGAGTTAACTCTCTCTCTCTCTCTCTCTCTCTCTCTCTCTCTCTCTCTCTGTGTGTGTGTGTGTCTGTCTGTCTGTTTCTCTCTCTCGCTATCCCCCCCCCCCCATATTAGGTTAATTATCTATCTATATAATCAATCAGTCTATCTATCTATCTATCTATCTATCTATCTATCTATCTATCTATCTATCTATCTATCTATCTATCTATCTATCTATCTATCTATCTATCTATCTATCTATCTATCTATCTATCTATCTATCTATCTATCTATCTATCTATCTATCTATCTATCTATCTATCTATCTATCTATCTATCTATCTATCTATCTATCTATCTGCCTGCCTGCCTGCCTGCCTGCCTGCCTGCCTGCCTGCCAATCTATCTATCTATCTATCTATCTATCTATCTATCTATCTATCTATCTATCTATCTATCTATCTATCTATCTATCTATCTATCTATCTATCTATCTATCTATCTATCTATCTATCTATCTATCTATCTATCTATCTATCTATCTATCTATCTATCTATCTATCTATCTATCTATCTATCTATCTATCTGCTGTCTGTCTGTCTGTCTGTCTGTCTGTCTGTCTGTCTGTCTGTCTGTCTGTCTGTCTGTCTGTCTGTCTGTCTGTCTGTCTGTCTGTCTGTCTGTCTGTCTGTCTGTCTGTCTGTCTGTCTGTCTGTCTGTCTGTCTGTCTGTCTGTCTGTCTGTCTGTCTGTCTGTCTATCTGTCTGTATATCTACCTCTGTCTGTCTGTCTGTCTGTCTGTCTGTCTGTCTGTCTGTCTGTCTGTCTGTCTGTCTGTCTGTCTGTCTGTCTGTCTGTCTGTCTGTCTGTCTGTCTGTCTGTCTGTCTGTCTGTCTGTCTTTCTCCTTATATATATACACACACTTATTTACCTTCGCCTAGTCTACATGGATGTCTTTTCGTCTTCTCGCTAGTCTGTCTCTTTGTCTACCTGCTTGTCTGTCTAGATATCTATGTAATATTGATATACATGCGCCTATCTCTGTCTCCCCGAGCCACATCTGTCAAGTCTATAACGCGGGCAATTTCCTGAAATCTCAGCCGAAATGCGACAATTCCCGGACCGGCAATTTTCCAGATTGGTAGTTCCCTCCAACATTTCTCCCTAGAACAATCACAAGCAATCATACAATCAGCTTTCCATAGGAACAATCCGAAAAGGGAGAAAAAACCGTCACATTTATTCTCTCTGTTGTTATGACTTGTTAATTTATCCGCTGGAAACTGGGTTGGGGATGGGGGAGGGGTGCGGTCCATTTGGCGAGTACTAAGAAAATATCCCCAAACAGATTTAGCCACGCCCATTTACACACTAGGTCACTTTTCATTTACAGTTTGTGAGGCTGGTCGACTTTGCTGAAGGTTACTGGGGGTGTCCAGCTCTGGTGTTTGCTTTCTGAGTTGTTTTCCGTTTACGTTTTAATTCCAAAAAAGAGAATGTCTGTGACATAGGTTGCAGCACTCTCGTAGGGAGATTTGTGTTAGGGCCAGTCATGTTTTTGGCGCGTTAAAAGCGCTGACGTGCTGAAATATATACAACACTCAATATCAACGGTATAGCTAAACACCCCCGTAACCTTCTGCATAGTTGACGAGGCTCAGCAACTACCAATCAATAGTGACCTAGCATGTAAATAGCCGGGGCTAACTCTGTTTGGGGGAGATTTTCTTAACTCTTTGAGTCCCAAAGAACGCATCAAAGGTTCATAAGTTACTGCCTAGAAGCCCAATGAACGCATGATGCGCCGATTTTACGTCTCTTTTGACTACCCCTTGGGCCTGTGATGCTAAACCCCCTAGGATTCAAAGAGTTAATATTTACTGCCCATTTTACCCCCCCACACATTTTATACGGGAACCCCCAACGCCCTTCGGGAGAACGAGCTACGTTGGGAACCCTGCCGGCGTAGAAGATGTGCTATGGCTTAACACCTAAAACCCATCTATAATCGTTGTTTCCAAGTATTTGTTTACTTATTTCGGCTTCGTAATGTCGGTATAGTCGGCTCTGTGACTTAGACGATGCCACCGCTTCGTAATGCCGGGATGCCGGGTTCGATCCCAGCTGTGGGTCATTCGCCTTGCGTTGGTTTCAGGAAAGCCGACCGTCCAGGGAAGCAATGGCAAACTACTGGGCTAACCTTGAATGCCAGTGTGCTGGATTCACCCCAGCTGCAGGCCTAGTGCGGTTTCGACATTGGGATCGAAAGGCGACAGTCTAGAAGCAATGGCAAACTAGGTTAGTAGCGTATCCTTTACTGGACGTTGCAGAACCAACCCCAACAGCCCCTTGCTGTTGTGTGGTTTTTCTTGGCAAATTTACGCCCAGTAGTTTGCCATTGCTTTCTGGATGGTCGGCTTTTTTATACCATTGTCGAAACCAACGCAAGGCGCATGGCGGCAGCTGAGATCAAACACAGCATTCCGGCATTATGAAGCGTTCGCATCGACTTAGCCACAGAGCCGACTAATGGCAAACTACTAGACGTAAATTTGCCTAGAATAAACAAAACGGCTGAAAAATTATGGGATTGGTTCTGCAATGTCCTGTAAAGGATACGCAACTAACTTTTATGTATTTCACATTTCTTTTTTCTCCAATATATATTTATATATATATATTTCATTTGCGCTACCGATCATAAAATAATAGTAATTATTACTGTTATTATTATTCTGCGCCCGGCTCTCTAGCGTAGTTGGCTAAACCTGATTGCGCGGAGACCGGGTGACGAACTCCTTGTGGTCTGGGTTCAATCCCGGGAGTTGGCAGGAAAGCCACATTTTCTCCCAGATTTACGGTATTTAAAATGGAATCAAGGCCGAAAGGTTGCGATATCTATAATACCGAGCCTAAGGGTTAACAACTCATGGCTGCTGGATACTAAAACATTTTTATTCTGCACTAAAGCACCCTTGACGTCACCACCCAATGGGGAAAAAGAAAGGGGCACGAGGGTTTTCATGATCTTCGTGAGGCTGCGCCCCTGATCTATCTCATTCTACAGCCGAGTTTTAGCTCCGGGGATTAAGAGAAAAATTCATCACTTAGTACTTCGGTGTTAAACGTTGCAGAGAAATATATTACTGAATGTCAAGTGCAGTAAATGTTTGTGTCCTTCGAATAAACTCTTTTTTTGTGTGTGTCGTTGATTGTTTTTTTTCTCATGTGTGAACTGTATTGCGAAAGTTTTGAAAGATGTTGCATAATGGTTTTTAAGTAATTTTGCACGTAAGAAGCTTGTATTTAAGGCTTGGGTGAAATTTAAGATTAAAATGCACGCTTCAGGAAACTTTTCAAATAATAATAAAAAAAATAATAATAACAACAACAACAACAACAACAACACCTATTCACGACAGCAGGTTATGGTGCTCAGATTCCCCCTTCAACATATACATCAGCGTCCCACGGTTGATAGGTCCAGTTCTATGTTGGTTGACAAAACATTTCGTGCGTCTGATGTGCTTCTCTCCTGGCCGTCCCGATCTTTACTCCCAATTCTTGCACTCTTAGCAAAGATGTGAAAGTGTTGCCCCCAAAATCCTCCAATCGTCCTACCTCTCTAATGACATTAACAATGTCTGCATGATCCATGGGCAGAGTTGCCAGCTAAAAAAATTCATTTTATACCAAACTATTACCCAAAATATGCCAGAAAATGCCAAATAAAGTATAACATTGTACCCATTTTACATCAAAAGGTCTAGATTGAATTCTTCACTGTCATCCTCACTGGAACCAGTGGAAGGTACAGCGTAAACCTTTTCGGATGTAAAATCTTTAAAAATTTTATTAGATATCTTTGCAACTCTTCTATAATAATGGCAAATTTTTTGTTCAGAAAATCATCAATAAGGTCATCCTTAAGTGCAGGCAATATAATATTTTTTATTAGGCATGAACATATAGTTCTATGCAACTGTATGTACTCCAATGTACTCCAATGTACTCCCCCGACCATGCGCTCTCATGATTTCACTTAGATGATCAATTGTGCGTATTGCACAATGGCAGGTCATGCATACATCAAGTTGCAATTTTGCTGCCTTTAACTTTATAATTTCTTTGCCTAGGAGTCATTGTTGTAATAAGCTGTGACTGGCTTTTTGACGGGGTTTTCATCCAGTGTTTTTCGGATTTTTCATGATTTGATATGCTACTAATTCTTGGTGCAACAGTGCACTGACACAGTTTGCAATAGGCTGCCTCTGATCCGTCTAAAGATCTTTTGAGCCGTGGGTATGTTTTCTTCCAGTTACTATTATACTTGTGATGTCATAAGATGCTTTCCATTTTTTTTTGGGGGGGGGGGGGGGATTGACGTGGCCATTGGTAAAAGTAATAAAATCTATCACACATAGAACTAAGTCTTTATCCTCTCTATTTTCTGTCCTCAAGTAGTTTCTAAACAGTTGGTATCAGTGGTGGGTTGTGGTTTTATTTCCCGCATTTATTCTAGTAGATTAACATAAATTACAGAGGGCCTTGGTTTATCAAAGTCACGATTCGTTTAAAAAGTAAAAAAAAAAAAAATACAATAAGAAATGACGCGAATCTCCGTTAGTCCGTACCAGGACATCACAATAAAGTCAAACTGAAATAAAAATGTTAACTGTAGGTCTACATTGCTTTTAGTAAATCTGCGTGTTTCTAACGGAGGAACTATGAAGAAAATGTGAGCACATCTTGATAAGAAAAGCCAGGAAAATCCCAAATATGCCAGAATATGCCAGTTCATTATTTTATGCCAGTTCAATTTCAAATTTGCTAGATTTGGGGAATCTGGCATCAAAAATGCCAATATGGCAACCCTGTCCATGGACCGGCGCTCTGCAACTAGGGCAGAGCCGGCTAATCTGTCGGTTCTTTCACTGCCAACAGCAACCGCATTCAATGAGACAAAGATGGAGGTAACTCTACGCACAGTATGAGTTTGGCAATAACTCCGTCCACTGCCTGCGTAAAACGCCCGCCTCGACGCGCCAGATCATGCTCACGGAATCATTAAAGTTAGAATACTGGGTAGAGAAGAAGCGGGACAATTACGTGATAAGAGGACGAAGAAGAACTTTCCTATGGACAGTTTAGCTTCTTCGTCAACTTCTGGACTTTGGTCTTATTCTTGAAACTGAGATTTGCGTGCATATCCCTTTTACATATCTGGCTTATTTATATACAGTCTATTAGTTACTCACCTCTCAGGCAGGTGTACTCTTGACTCGAAATAAAAAGCCACTAATTAGTTGACTTGTACGACATGCTTTAAAGGGGTAGAGGTCTATTCTGTTTGCCCCATAATAGGACCCTGGAACCAACACAGTGACGACAACGACGACGGCGAAGTTAGTGGTAAAAATGAAGATTACAAAAAGAATGAGCATAGAAAAAACAGAATCAGCATCATTACCAACCACCCCCGTGTGGGTTCCGGGGCCCCATTGTGGGGAAAACAAGAATAGACCCACTGCCTCCCCAAAAGCATGTCGTAGGAGTCGACTAATTGGGGAGCTGCCTTTGCAGTCGGAGCATCTGCCGGAGAGGCAAGGAACCAACAGTCTGTATTCAAGAGAATGAGATCTGTAAAACTGATGCACACGCAACACTCAGGTTCTGGAGCAGGACTGCAGTTCAGTAGTGGACGATCAACCAGAACTTTCCGCCAGAGTGTACAGCTAGTGAACGCGAAGAAGAAGAAGAAGAAGAAGAAGATTACCAACCAGGATACGTTCCTGTAAATGATGTTAGCTCCAGGGCGTCCCAGTCTTCAGTGGGTACCAGGTGGGGTCCTGGGAAGTAAAGGCGGCCGGCGGAATGTTGACCACATCACCCACCAAGTGCAGACTGGTCAATAAACTATAGGTGTAGCCCTATATACCCAATACGTCTGCAGGTACGGAAAAGGGTCATGTACTTTTCTTACTTTCACATTGTCCTGCAGAAAAAATGTTACTTACACCGAAAGAAAGAAAACTGAAACCGTAGATTGGGCGACTAAACACGTCACTGTCTGAATTCAGAAGACCTACAAACATAGATAGTGACAGAAAACCTTTGCAAAGAAGATTATACTAGTCTAATCAATGTCATTATGTGCGGGTGGATGTGTGCAGTGTGCGTTTGTATGTGTGCGCGTGCATGCGTGTGTGTGCGCGTGTGTGTGTGTGTGTATTGTGTGTTTTGTAGGCCAGAGACTCGGCAAACCTTGTGTTAAGTCGCCTCTGTTCGGTTTTAGCTGTCACGGTCTATATTCCCTTTCTTTCGTCTGTATTATTTGTGATAGTCCCATACTGCTATTAGACGAAAGGAAAGCGGCAGAAGGATTTCGAGCAAGAAGTGAAGTGGAGACAGACAGACAGACAGACAGACAGACAGACAGACAGACAGACAGACAGACAGACAGACAGACAGACAGACAGACAGACAGACAGACAGACAGACAGACAGACAGACAGACAGACAGACAGACAGACAGACACTCAGACAGACAGACAGACAGACAGCTAGACAGACAGACAGACAGACAGACAGACAGACAGACAGACAGACAGACAGACAGACAGACAGATACAAAGGTTATTCCATGCCACATATCTTTGTAAGGGTATTCATATAAAAACCACAGATCACACATAAACACGCGCGCGCACACACACACACACACACACACACACACACACACACACACACACACAAACACAGATGTGTGAAACGGAGGTGCACGTAACACTGGGGTTCTGGAACAAGTCTAAAGTCCGGAGATGGACGAACACCCAGAACTTTCCCGCCAGAATTTACAACTGGTGAACGCTAAGAAGAAGAGACAAATGTTTTCATGTTCGGTCGACCAGACAGTCAAGTACACTTTTAGAAATTCCTACTCAATGAGGACCAAACTCAAGACCTTCGGACCGCCAGGTTAGTGTCTAACCAGCATAATGCTAGCGCGGTTACACTACGGAAATGTATAAAGTAACAAACAGTAAAGATCTCTTTTCACGCCTTAGGCGTATCGGGCACGTGGGAAGAGCGTCCCATATTTTTACAGACCAATCGGTACTGGGTGGATAATGTGGTCAGCATTACGCCGGCCGTCTTTACTTCCCTCAGGACAGCCAACGGAAATGTAGAGTAAAAACGTAAAGGACCCTTTTCCACGCCTCTAGGCGTATAGGGCATATAGGGCTAGACCTATATTTTTAAAGACCAATCGGCACAAGATGGGTGATGTGGTCAGCATCACGCCGGCCGCCTTTACTTCCCGGGACTGCAACCGGTACCCATTCAAGGCTGGGTCGACTTGGGAGCCAAGGTGATTTTACGGAAATGTATATCCACCCGAAATTATACAGACGGCTGAAAATCAAGAGGTTTAGAGACGCCTTGATCGCCCAAATGAGTCAGTAAACTAATTATTTATGACCTTTATTCTCTCTCTCTTGGGGTGGAGGGGGGGGGGGTGTTAATCGTCGACGACTTAAAAAATGTAGACAGTAACAAAGGTTAGTTGCGTATCCTTTACAGGACATTGCAGAACCAACTCTAACAGCCCCTGGCTGTTTTGTGTGTTTTTTAGGCAAATTTACGTCCAGTAGTTTGCCATTGCTTTCCTTACGGTCGGTTTTCTTGATACCACTGTCGAAACCAACGCAAGGTGCATGGCCCGCAGCTGGGATCGAACCCGGCTTCCCGGCATTAAGAAGCTTTCGCATCGACTTAGCCACAGAGCCGACAGACTGTAACAATGAAACTGAAAAACCGAGCTTGGAAGAATTGTGACAATTTTCACATTAAAAGCTAACACTACAGGCGGTTTTAAACCTTTTAAGGTTTTGAGGTTTTAAACAACGGGTGAACATCATGGTACACGGATAGTAACCCATTAGTGACCAGTTCTTATTATAACTCTCGTCTGAGTCCGAAGAAGCCCAACACAGCGCTGTTATGCTACTCTTTTTTGATTTCTGACTGCCAAGGATTTTTTTACGTGCGCAACAATGCACACGGGCGTCCGATCTCACTACCCAAAGACCAGGGGGAATTACTAGAAGTCCATGTCCATGTGAAGGGATCCCAGCCCTTACCGGGGATTGAACCCGGAACCTCCAGCACTCGAGGCGGACATTATGCCGTGAGACCACGCAGCCCCCATACACCCCCCTAACCCCCACACCACCTCTTTTTAACCTTCATTAAGAGACGCTCTAGGGAAGCCAAGAAAGTTTTAAAAGGACGACAAGAAATTTTGATATTAAACTAACATTTTTTTTTAGTTTAGTTATAAATATTACAATTAGAATCGTAAAAACAAAAACGCTGCCAGGCTTATGTGAAGAGTGATTTTAGGCTTTGTTCAACATCCTACATCCGACCATACAAAGTAGATATCATCAAGACAAAACAGTGTCATTCATCACGTTGATATTTGGACGCTAGATTGCTAGTTCATTCATTCATTCAGTAGCATGTCCCTCGCGGAACCTCGCTGCCATAACAACCCTCCGGAAAACCTTCCTATCATGAGCAAGATGTCCTGCGTCTGATACACCCATCTGGAGATCATCTGCCACATCCTGCACCCATCTTCTCCTTGGCCTTCCTCTTCCTCTCTTCCCAGGCATATACCCCTCCATTATTGTTCTCTCTAGACCTCCATGACGTTTCAAGTGACCAAAATATTTCAATTTTCTTTGTTTTATTGTCTAGTTTGCTAGTTGCTGCTGATTATTTTGGTTATTTTATTTAGCAATTTGATTTTTTTGTGTGGATGTTTTTCAAGTTCTTGTTAAACGGCTCACGATTTTGTCTCCACTTTTTAATCACAGTTGAAACGTGATTATAAGGGGGTGAGGCACGTGATGTGGATCATAAATCATTAAAGACCCGCTTAATAGTTTGACGCATGGACGAACGCACTAGTTGTAATCTTGCGGATAGAACAATCGTGATCTACGTGTAAGCTGTAGTTGTAATTGCAATCTTTTACGGGTGCCACGGGAGAGCAGTGGTTAAGGCAGTGGCGTCCAACCTTATTTCAGTGGCGCACTCTTGAGTATATATGGCACGACCCCTGCAAAAAAGACCTCCCACCCCCGCGCACTTAACAAAATGTGATTAAAAATAAGAGGAGGGGAAAATACCCAAGCACCACTGAGAATAACTTGAAATGCTTTGCATGAGACGACGGAGTGGTGTGAGCAGACAGGGTCAAGGGTAAACGCAGAGAAGGCCAGTGTTTTGTGGTGCTCCTTAAATAACACCATTAGAAACGAAGACTTGTCCGGCGTATCGATGAAGGGTTTAAATGTTGAAAGAAGACATTATAGACTTCCAGTCCTTTTCAGGACGAAATTTTTCGTTATATGAAGCCCTTCTCTGGCTCTTGCCAGGGGCCGCAATATAGCCTGACCATAAATATGGTCTAAAGGCTGAACGCGGTTTCTGGGACCTCTCCACGGTGATTCTCACCCACATCGTGGCACATTGTGTCATCGGGTGTTTATCGCTTGTATGATGTCCTAGTGGGGTAGAAAGTCAGTCAGTCAGTCAGTCAAAGAAGACATAGGTTTAAAGAGAAAAACATCCACATAAAACAAAGTGTCAAATAACAAAAGAAGCGATCACCAGAAAATAGTAAAACAGTATCCACAGGTCACTGTGATGGTTGACATTGTTTTGTCTTGATAATGCCTGCTGTTTTTTGTCTTACGTGAAACAAGGCAAAACGCAGATCACTCTCCATGTTAAACCGGCAGCGCCGTTTTGTTGTTTAAATGACAGATAAAGATGAAAAACAGGATTATTGCGATAACAAATGCACTCACTTTCATAAATATTGACGCCCCTCTTGAAGTAAAGGCGGCCGGCGGGACCACATTAGCCACTGAGTGTTGACTGGTCTATATAATATAGGGCTACCTCTATACGCCAGAATTCGTGGAAAATTGTCATTGTCTTTTTGTCGTGAACAACAATGGCGACCGACGAAACCACGCAGACAGCTACGGAAAAGACACAACACTGTAGAAGTCAAACGGTGTTAAAAGCATAACTCCCACGCTCAATTTAAAGAAAACAACTTGCCCTTTTTTTCTGTTGCAACATGCCGCTGGGATTGGTAGACAATTTCGCAATTACTAAAAATGAAAACGTACGCTTTTAAACTTTAATGTTACAGAAACATTATTAGAATGCGATGACCCTATAAAATTAGAAAAATAACATTTTACTTGATGTCAGCACACACGATATTAGACTAGATTATCCAGGAACATATGAATATTTTAACAATATGTCTTTTTCTTCTTCTTCTTCTTCTTCTTCTTCTTCTTCTTCTTCTTCTTCTTCTTCTTCTTCTTCTTCCTCTTCTTCTTCTTCTTCTTCTTCTTCTTCTTTCTTCTTCTTCTTCTTCTTTCTTCCTTCTTAAACCTGTCTTCTTCTTAACTTCTTCTTCTTCTTCTTCTTTTCTTCTTCTTCTTCTTCTTCTTCTTCTTCTTCTTCTTCTTCTTCTTAAACTTTCTTCTTCTTCTTCTTCTTCTTTTTCTTTCTTCTTCTTCTTCTTCTTCTTCTTCTTTCGTCTTCGTCTTTCTCTTCTTCTTCTTCTTTCCTTTCTTCTCTTCTCCTCCTCTTCTCCTCCTCTCCTCCTCCTCCTCCGCTCGCCTCCTCCTCCTCCTCCTTCTTCTTGAAGTAAAAAAAACTGAAGTAAAAAGGATTCTTTGTTTCTGGTTGGAAAAAAAAGGGGGGGGGGGAGGGGTTAATCAAGGTGAAGGTGAGAGGATCGACTTCACTGCACCGGGCTTCAACCTATATGGCTCAGTCTGTCTCCGCAAAACAACTAGCTGCCTGTCGACAGCGTCGCACACAGCACGTCCTCCGTAGCTCCGGTGACGATTTCCAGGATCTTAGTAGAAATTACCCACTACCTTCACAGCGCGAGCAAAAGTTTAGACCACTTCGCCACGGAGAGATGCCAACCCTTTGTGCTTAAAGCGCATGGAAATGTTAGTTTACTTTCATTGTATAATCGATTAGGGGAGAGGGGAGGGGGGGGGGGCCATAAACAGCTTGTCTTTTGCAATGATTTCAGTCCATTTCTGACTTGTTCCAAAAGTACGCTTAACCTGACTCTTAAACGAGATGACAGATAAAGTCAAAGAGCAAATGGTTCTTGAGGTCCCGCTCGTTATTGGATTTGCTGTCTGCGGAATATGTAGCCTCAAAGGTAGGGTACAATCTTTCAGCCAGATTTGTATTCCAGATCTTCTGTCAAACGGTTGTCGAGATGTCTTTTTGGTTCTCGCTTTCTGTTGTCCGTATCTGAGGTTTTTATTCTGGGATTTGGTCTTTTCTTGGTGACTATTCTCGTTTAGGTATACAAACAAACTCCACCCCTTGCCAACTCTTTGGCTTTTGCTTGTCGGGTGGGTGTGAGTAAGAGAAAGAGAGAGAGAGAGAGAGAGAGAGAGAGAGAGAGAGAGAGAGAGAGAGAGAGAGAGAGAAGGACAGAGGGACAGAGACGGACAGAGAGATGAGAGCCTTCAGAACTGGAAGCAAAAATGTTAATCACTGCGCCACATAAAGTTCAGGCGCGCCGCAACCAAAAAATCTTGGGGGGAGGGGCGTGAAAGAAGAGGTTTGAGCAATGAGCAGGTGCGCAATAATAACCATTATTATCGTATTCGTTGATCCGTGAATATAAACACAATGTGCACGCATTCAACATGGCTGCTATATGTGTACTTTCAAGCCGGCACATCCGACTTCTGCAGGCATATGTTGGTAATGTTAGCCTTCCCGGTAATTATTATTATTATTATTACTGCTATTATTATTTCATTAATATTATGTGCTGAATAATGCTTGGGGTTTCCGGTTTGTGTCAAGATGGCGGAACGTGTTTCTCTCTAGCTCGGCGCATATCGGTTGATCGACGGTCCGACAAGCTGTCATCGCAAACCACCAATTGTTGTAGAATCAGATTTATGGCTCTAACTGCATGATGATTCGTTCTAATCTGTTAAATTCGAAGGACATCTTTAAAATTGGTTACTGGAATGTTAGAACCATGTACCAAACAGGGAAAACAGCTCAAGTGTGTAATGTTGTGAACGATTACAACCTGGATGATATTCTCGGTGTCAGTGAGTGTAGATGGACTGGTTCGGGTAAAATATTTTTAAGTTGTGAACAAAACATATAATCTATTCGGGAAGAACAGACAACCACCATTCAAACGGAGTCGCCATCATTATGTCAAAAGCAACGGAAAAATCGCTAATCGGCTGGGAACCAGTAAATGACAGAATTTTAACAGCGCGTTTTCAGACCAAACATTTCAAACTAACTATTATACAGTGCTACGCACCTACGCACCTACGAACAACGACACCGACAGCAACAAAGATAATTTCTACGACCTCCTGGTTGGTGTCATAAACAAAACTCCTAAGCACGACCTCCTTGTTGTAATGGGCGATTTTAATGCCATGTTAGGGTCTGACAACAAAAATATATGGGAGTACACAGCCCAGGAGATATGAATCAAAACGGAGAGAGGCTAACTGAACTCTGTGAAATAGCAAATCTAACAGTAGCAAGCTCCTTATTTCCGCAAAAAGACATACATAAAATAGCCTGGATTTCGCCAGATAACATAACAAAAAACCAGATAGATCATTTTTGCATCAGCGCCAAATTCCGTACATCAGTGCAAGACGTTAGAGCCTACAGGGGAGCTGATATTGGCAGTGATCATAATCTTTGTATTGCCAAACTAAAAATTAAACTCAAGTCTCTACTTAAACCACCAGAAATAAGAAAATAAACCTTACAAGCCCTTTTGTCAAAAGATCATCAAAAGCGCATTTAATGCAGAGATACTCACCACCTATGTAACCAAAACTAGTAATGCGGATACTACAAATAACATAGACAAAAATTGGGACTTTTTCAAGAACACACTGACGAACGCTGCAGTAAACACAGTTGGTTATGTACAAAAGCAGAAAAAGAAGTGGCTAAGCGACAACACTTGGTCAAAAATCCAAGAAAGGAAACAAGCAAAATTAACACTTTTATCCAAAAAAGACACATCTTCATACTAAAAAATACAGCACGCTAGACAAAGAAGTGAAATCAAATGCAAGGAAAGACAAACAGAACTTCATACACGACCTCGCCTCCGATGCTGAAACAGCTGCCAAGACTGGAAACAACAAAGCCGTATTCCATATTATGAAACAACTGTGCAATCACTCACCTACACTAAATACACCCATTAAAGACAAGCAGGGTAAACTACTGCTATCCGACGACCAACAAACAAAGCGATGGGCAGAACATTTCAAGGAAATATTAAATAGACCAAATCCTGACATCATTCCCAATCTAGAAGAAGAAATTATTACACCGACACCAGTTGCCTCATTCACAATAGAGGAGATTAAAACAGCTATTAAAAAATTAAGAATAAACAAAGCTACCGGAGAGGACAACATCTCAGGGGAAATGCTCAAAGCAGCGGTTGAAAACACCCTGCAACATTTGCTCCAACTGATGGATGAAGTCTGGCAAAACGAATACCCACCACAACAATGGAAAGATGGTGTAATCTTCAAATTACCTAAAAAGGGTGATTTATCTGATTGTAACAACTGGAGAGGCATCACACTGCTTTCGATACCAGGGAAACTATTTTGTAGTATGCTACTAGAAAGATTGAAAAAACCCATAGATGAAAGATTAAGGGAAGAACAAGCCGGTTTTAGATCCAAGCGGTCATGCATAGACCACATCTTTACTCTTAGAATAATTGTTGAAGATTCTACAGAATTCCAGTCGAAATTATTGATCAACTTTGACAACTTCCAAAAAGCCTTTGACAGTATCCATCGTCCAACACTCTGGAAATTGCTTAACATCTATGGTTTCCCCATCAAATATATCAACATCATAAAATCTTTTTATAATGAAACACGATGCTATGTAAGAACTGATTCCGGCAATTCTGACTGGTTCCCGGTGGAAACAGGAGTGAAGCAAGGCTGTGTCCTATCGCCGATGCTTTTTGGTATAGCAATCGACTGGGTCATGCGCAAGTGCATAAATAACGCAAATTTAGGCATTACATGGGTTGACCAAATTCTGGAAGACCTAGACTTCGCCGACGACATAGCACTCCTCTGAGTTCAGAACACACAGACACCCAAGAAAAAATCAATCGACTCCAGACTTTCTCAGAACAAATTGGACTCCAAATTAACACCGCAAAAACAAAAATTCTAGACCTTACCAACAGTTCAGTTGATATCACGCTGAACAACAACAGCCTTGAAAAAGTCAACAGTTTCACTTATCTAGGGAGCAAGATGTCATCTACAGGAGATACCGCACCAGAAATACCATTTAGAATAGCACTGGCATCTAGTGTCTTCAATAAACTGTCCAACATCTGGAAATCAAAGACACTTAGCAAACACACACAACTCAAGATCTTTAATTCTTGTATGATTCCAGTACTAACCTATGGATGCGAGAGCTGGAAATCAACGAAAACTCTAGACACAAAATTAGACAGTTTTGAAAATAAATGCCTTAGAAGAATACTAAATTTCGAATGGTCAGATTTCCGAACCAATACACAAATAAGGCAAGAATCCAGGCATGAGTATGTGTCTAATTTTATACGAAAACGCCGCTGGAACTATGTCGGCCACGCCCTTAGAATGGATAAATCAAGACTTCCTTACCAAGCCCTCATTTGGACACCACAGGGGAAAAGATCTCGTGGAAGACCAAGGGAAACCCTACGTAGAACTATCATCAGGGAAGGCTCGCTCATGGGCCATTCAAACATCCAAGACCTACAACAGATTGCAACGAACCGCCATGCATGGAGAGTCATGACCTCTGCCCTATGTGCCGCACTCGACACAAGAGGAAAGACTAACTAACTAACTAACTAACTAACTAACTAACTAACTAACTAACTAACTAACTAACTAACTAACTAACTAACTAACTAACTAACTAACTAACTAACTAACTAACTAACTAACTAACTAACTAACTAACTAACTAACTAAGGCTTACATTTAAAATAATATGAAATGTAAATAAAGCGAATACTTAGATTGTGCTTGCTTAGGGGGGAAACTAATTAATTAATCATCTTGCAAATATTCTAGGGTGTAGTGGCTCGCCCCTCCCCCACCAAAATGGTAGTAAATGAAGGTGTCCGAGGGGCGCACACCCCCCCCCCCCCCCCCTCTGTTCGGCGTTTGTAACCCTGTACTTACTTATAGTTTACAAGCTGCCGGAGAACACCCAGCCGCCATTCTTCTTCTTCTTCTTCAGCGTTCCGAGCCCTTGAGGTTCATGCTACAGATATCACCCGCCTCCATTCATCTCTCTGGTTGGCCTTCTATCTCCAGTTGGTGACACCAAGTGTTTGCAGGTCTGTCTGATCATCATCTCTCCATCGTCTTCTTGGTCTGCCTTTTGGTCTACAACCAATCATCTTCCTTGTGTATACAGTTTTAACTTTTCTCTCATCTGACATTCTCTCAATATGCCCCAACCATTTGAGTCTATTAGCTCTCTTGACGCCAGTGATCAGAGGTGATTATGAATTTCGTTGTTGCTTCTCACTCCCCATTCCCCGCTGTTTTCATGTTTGCCAACGGCCACTAAGATAACATATTAAATATATTTACATGTAGTGATGAATGCTTACAGAATTTTTTTTTACAGAATACCATGGACCAAGAAAAATGGGACAAACTGACATCGTACATAATCTGAGCATCGAGGAGAATTGGCTCATAAACAGCATACTGTCCGGAAACCGGATGTATTTCGGCCATGCTATGCGTCATGTTGTCCAGGAAAGACCAATGATGGAAGGTACCGTTTCCGGAAAGATAAATACAGGCATACCTCCGGGTGTGTGGATTCCAAGCATTAAATATAAATTGGTGATGAAAGCAAATAGGGCTAAAGTATTGGATAGAGAAAGAAATTTGTCTGGAGTGCCTTGACGACGGCGACGTTCTGCAAATTGTCTAGTAACGGCTGATGATGCTGTTGATGAACGCTTTCGTACCTTGATACTAATGCACTGTCATGAGTTAGTCTAAAATACGCATTTCTGACTCTTCTTTTCTCACAGACTCATTAACAAAAGGTTTAAAGATATTATACTCGACATAGCACAAAGACTGGACAGTTGTGTAGAGATTCGTTTTGTCGCTCATGCATCACGATCCCTCTATCGGCCAGCCTTGCTTACTCCAAAGGAAAAGTAACACCACTAAGTTTGCAATAAAGCATACTGCAGAAGTTGCGGGATCAGAAAGGCAGTGCTCTATCTGTCCGTCTTCCATAGCGTCCTATCTAGACCAGCTGCCATCTAAGCGCCAGATCTTCGGGCCGAAAACATATTGTCAGGTGGCGTTTCCTCCCCCAAGGATAAGGGTCTTTGACATCTATGTATACATTAATTAAAAATGTACATTTTTAATTGAAAAAAAAAAAACTAATTGTACACATACTCGCCCTAATCACAAACCACAAGGTGTCAGCGTGACCATTTGCGACACACAAATAGGTATACGAATTAAATAAATATCTGGAAGAAATAATTATATAATATATTATATAATATACATATGCAATGAAAATACAATGGACATTATATATCAATAGTATTCGTCTTCTTTTGCATTCACTTTTAAAACGGGCGGTTGGCGCATTCTGTTGCGATTACAGCCGGGCTTCAGTATCTACGTTTTTCGGCTCAACACATTCAATTTTAACCAAACCCGATATATTTGCTTCTTACGGCATGCTTTTTATGAGCGTGTGTCTACTTTTTCCCTAAAATGAGCAATCCACACGGGGATTTCCTCTCCAATTATAGTCCCGAGTGTTGAACAAGATAGATTCACTGCAAGTGTTTCTGATGTTAGTTCACTGTAGTAAAAAAATTTTACCCCATCAGGACATCACACAGAGCGATAAACACCCAGTGACACAAAGTGCCACCATACGGATGAGGAACACCCGTGGAGAGGTCTCAGAAACCGCGTTCAGCCGTTAGGTTATATTACGGCCTTCGGCAAAAGACGTGATGCGGCTTTAGGAAAAAAAAAACGAAAAATGTCGTCCCACAAGGGGACAACGTAATGCTAAGATCACCGCATTAAACAATTCACAGAAATTCACAGTTTGAGCACAAATTAACTGCAATTCACAAGGTAAATAAGTCGACAACAATTTATATGAAATTAACTCGGCGTCAAACGAACTGGCTCCATTTGTATTGGACAATTAACCAACCTCCTTACCGATCCCTGCAGAGAAATGAACACACTTGTTTGTCTAGAAAACACAAATCAGATTGACACCTAAAAATTCAAGGTTCGCCATTTGATATGCCTGGTGGTTGTCACCCCCCACGCACTGCAACTATTCTCCCAGCCCCGCTAGACAAAGCGCGATCAATCTGGGCCAGCTTCTCTGGGCATCAGAATCTCGCGAAGAGATAACCGCCTGCTGTAGGCATGCGACCGCCATAGTTAGGTCCCATGGAGTCGCCAGGTCTAATGGCTTTCACTGAAAAGCTACTTCCTGTTTTCGGAATTTAGCAGCGGTTCTCAGAGTGACAGGATCGCGAGTAGAGCACTCTTTAAATGGACCAAAAGAGGCGAAGAAAAGATTATGCCATTGGAAACGGAAAACGTTGAGAAGCCATGAGAACAATATAAATAGAATGTTTTTGCACTGGAACCCACATAGGCATATAAATAAAGGTAGACTTTAAAAAAAATTGAGACGGGAGGTTAACTGATGGCTAAAGAAATAGGGTGAGCTGTATGCAAAAGCGAAGGACAAAACAACTTCGTGTGGCTTTGTTAAGGGCATGTGCTCCACTGAGGGATAGATGTCTATGCTGCACTGCGGGATAGATGTCTATGCTGCACTGTGGGATAGATGTCTATGCTCCACTGTGGGATAGATGTCTATGCTCCACTGTGGGATAGATGTCTATGCTGCACTGTGGGATAGATGTCTATGCTCAACTGTGGGATAGATGTCTGTGCTGCACTGCGGGATAGATGTCTGTGCTGCACTGTGGGATAGATGTCTATGCTCCACTGAGGGATAGATGTCTATGCTGCACTGCGGGATAGATGTCTGCGCTGCACTGTGGGATAGATGTCTATGCTCCACTGTGGGATAGATGTCTATGCTCCACTGTGGGATAGATGTCTATGCTCCACTGAGGGATAGATGTCTATGCTCCACTGTGGGATAGATGTCTATGCTGGACTGCGGGATAGATGTCTATGCTGCACTGAGGGATAGATGTCTATGCTCCACTGTGGGATAGATGTCTATGCTGCACTGCGGGATAGATGTCTGTGCTGCACTGAGGGATAGATGTCTATGCTGCACTGAGGGATAGATGTCTATGCTCCACTGTGGGATAGATGTCTGTGCTGCACTGTGGGATAGATATCTATGCTCCACTGTGGGATAGACGTCTATGCTCCACTGTGGGATAGATGTCTATGCTCCACTGAGGGATAGATGTCTATGCTCCACTGTGGGATAGATGTCTATGCTGCACTGCGGGATAGATGTCTATGCTGCACTGAGGGATAGATGTCTATGCTCCACTGTGGGATAGATGTCTATGCTGCACTGCGGGATAGATGTCTGTGCTGCACTGAGGGATAGATGTCTATGCTGCACTGAGGGATAGATGTCTATGCTCCACTGTGGGATAGATGTCTGTGCTGCACTGTGGGATAGATGTTTATGCTCCACTGTGGGATAGATGTCTGTGCTGCACTGTGGGATAGATGTCTATGCTCCACTGTGGGATAGATGTCTATGCTACACTGAGGGATAGATGCCTATGCTACACTGAGGGATAGATGTCTATGCTACACTGAGGGATAGATGTCTATGCTACAATAAGGAACAGATGTCTATGCTACACTAAGGAATAGATGTCTATGCTACACTGAGGAATAGATGTCTATGCTACACTGATGAATAGATGTCTATGCTGCGCTGCGGGATAGATGTCTGTGCTGCACTGTGGGATAGATGTCTATGCTACACTGATGAATAGATGTCTATGCTGCACTGCGGGATAGATGTCTGTGCTGCACTGTGGGATAGATGTCTATGCTCCACTGTGGGATAGATGTCTGTGCTGCACTGTGGGATAGATGTCTATGCTCCACTGTGGGATAGATGTCTATGCTACACTGAGGGATAGATGTCTATGCTACACTGAGGGATAGATGTCTATACTACACTGAGGGATAGATGTCTATGCTACACTAAGGAATAGATGTCAATGCTACACTGAGGAATAGATGTCTATGCTACACTGATGAATAGATGTCTATGCTACACTGAGGGATAGATGTCTATGCTACACTGAGGGATAAATGTCTATGCTACACTGAGGGATAGATGTCTATGCTACACTGATGAATAGATGTTTATGCTACACTGAGGGATAGATGTCTATGCTACACTGAGGGATAGATGTCTATGCTACACTGAGGGATAGATGTCTATGCTACACTGAGGAATAGATGTCTATGCTACACTGAGGGATAGATGTCTATGCTACAATAAGGAACAAATGTCTATGCTACACTAAGGAATAGATGTCTATGCTACACCGAGGAATAGATGTCTATGCTACACTGATGAATAGATGTCTATGCTACACTGAGGGATAGATGTCTATGCTACAATTAGGAACAGATGTCTATGCTACACTAAGGAACAGATGTCTATGCTACACTGAGTGATAAATGTCTATGCTACACTGAGGGATAGATGTCTATGCTACACTGATGGATTGATGCCTATGCTCCATTGAGGGATAGATTCCTATGCTCCATTGAGGGATAGATGTCTATGCTACACTGAGGGATAGATGCCTATGCTCCATTGAGGGATAGATGCCTATGCTTCACTGAGGGATAGATGCATATGGTCCACTGAGGGATAGATGTCTATGCTCCACTGAGGAATAGATTCCTATGCTCCACTGGGGAATAGATCCCTATGCTAGACTGAGGGATAGATGCCTATGCTCCACTGAGAGATAGATGCCTGTGCTACAATGAGGGATAGATACCTGTGCTACAATGAGGGATAGATGCCTGTGCTACAATGAGGGATAGATGCCTGTGCTACAATGAGGGATAGATGCCTGTGCTACAATGAGGAAAAGATGCGTATGCTCCACTGAGGGATAGATGCTTATGCTGCACTGAGGGATAAATGCTTATGCTGCACTGAGGGATAGATGTCTATGCTGGACTGAGGGATAGATGTCTATGCTCCACTGAGGGATAGATGTCTATGCTACACTGAGGGATAGATGTCTATGCTCCACTGAGGGATAGATGTCTATGCTCCACTGAGGGAGAGATGTCTATGCTCCACTGAGGGATAGATGCCTGTTCTACACTAAGATATAGATACGTATGCTCCACTGAGAGATAGATGCCTGTGCTACAATGAGAGATAGATGACTATGTTCTACCAGGGGGAACATTGATACATGGAATGTCAGAACACTCGTACAAAACGGAAAGTTGGATTACATCAAGATGGAAATGAAGAGAATGAACATCAACATATTAGGAATTAGTTAAATGCGATGGCCAGGAGCAGGGGAAAAGTATTTAGATCAGCACAGAATTATTTACTCAGGTGGGAAGGAATATAATAAGGGAGTTGGTATTATTTTGGATCCAAAGAACTCAAAAACTGCAAAAGGATTTTAGCCAATACAGATAGAGTACTATTTGTAAAACTTCGCGGCAGACCGTTTGACATAAACTTAGTAGAGATTAATGCCCCAACAGCAGATAGTTCAGAGAAAGATATTGACGCATTTTATGACGAGTTAGACATGGCTGTTGATCAATGCAAAAATTGTGAAGTAACAATGGTACTTGGAGATTGCAACGCGAAAATAGGAAGTAAAAAAGTGTACGAAATAACGGGTGGCTATGGCCTAGGAGAAAAAAAATGTGAGAGGTGACATATTAATCATGGGCTGAGTCGCACAGCATGATAATAGGTAGAGCTGTACGGAATAGTGATTTTCACTATTCGGCCGAATACGAATAGCTGGACCAACTATTCGGCCGAATACGAATACGAATAGTGAATCATCATCATCAGGTGCTTTGCCGACTGGCATGGGCGATTATGCCTTGCCACAATCTGCGATCTCCTGCAGCATTTATTAGTTCGCGTGCTGACACACCTCCATGCCATGCAACAAGACTGTCAAGAATCTTCTCTCGTTGTCTTCCTCTATCCCTCCTTCCATAGATCTTTCCAGTGGTCACCACATGTTCCATTTTCCTTCATCTTATAACATGGCCGAAAAATGATGACTGTCTCCTTCTGATATCTGTGAGTAGTTGTCTTCGGGCTCCCGCCTCTTTTAAAACCTCTTGGTTGCTTTTTTCTGGCCGTCCAATGTATTTTAAGCATTGTTCTGTAAAACCACATCTGTGAGGCCTCAAAAAATTGTTTGGCCTGCCTACCGATAGGACTCACAGCCATATGTTAAAACTGGATGTATGTAGCAAGCAAGAAAGCATTAGCTTAAAAAAATACACAAACAATCGTTCAATGTTGGCAGAATTAAGGCAGCTTCTTGTCTCACTGTGCTAAACAGACGTTGTTAACTTGGTATGCTCGTATGTGGTGCACAAAGTAACGCTTGACAGTATGAACCAAGGTGGGTTATCTTGATATGTTTATTTCCCACTAGTCCAGAAACGGGTGTAAGGTAATCACTATTCGTATTCGGCCCGACCGCAACTATTCGGCCGAATACCGAATAGTTATTAGGTCCACTATTCAGCCCCGAAGCGAATTCGAAGCGAATATTCGGTACAGCCCTAATAATAGGTAACACCTGGTTTAAACACCATCCTCGAAGATTGTTGACTTGGAAAAGTCCTGGCGATAATGTCGGCAACCAGATTGATTATATTCTGATTTCAAGAAGATTCAGGAGAAGCTTAGTTGGAGCAAAAACTAGACCAGGAGCAGACTGCTTTAGTGACCATGTTCCAGTTGTAGGAAAAATTAGAATAAAACTAAAGAATATTAAGAAAACACCACAGAACATCAAGTTAAATTTAGGAATTCTTAGAACGGATAAATAAATCAAGGAACAGTACAATGTCACCAATCCATAGAGTTGCAACAAATAAATGAATGTCAACCGAAATTCTGCAGTTGATGGATGAAAAAAGGAAGAACAAGAAGGATGAAAAAAGAATGATAAAAATGAATACTCTAGAATACAAAAAGAAATAGTGAACAGATGCAAAGTGGCTAAAGAAGCCTGGCTGAATCAAATGTGTCCAGAGATTGGGGAAAATCATAGGAAAGACTCACATTCCATGTACCAACAGATAAATATGTTAACAGGAAAGATGACACGTAACAGCACTGGATGTTTAAAATCAAAAGATGGTGACTTATTAATGGGACATAGTAATATAATTAACAGGTGGATGAAGTATATAGAGGAATTGTGTGATGATAATAGACCAGATGTAGAACTGCAGACCAATAATGATGGTCCACCAATAATGACTGCAGAAGTTGAGGATGCAATACATCATATGAAGAAAGGAAAAGCACCCAGCCTAGACAACATCTCCCTGGAAGAAATCGAAGCACCGGGAGATTTTGGAATTGAAATAATTAAACTTTTAAATGATATTTATAATAGTGGGTATATTCCAAATGACCTTTTAAAATCCATATTTATAGCTCTGCCAAAGAAACCAGGCACTTTAAAATGTGAAGACCATCGCACAATAAGTCTTATGTGTCACATGACTAAGATTTTATGAGAATAATTATGAGAAGAATAAGAAACAAAATTAAACCGAAATCAGCGATGAACAATGTGGATTTGTAGAAGGAAAAGGTACAAACAATGCCTTATACATCCGAAGGACATTTTTAGAAAAAGCTATAGAAGTTAAGACTGATTTGTACTTATGCTTCATAGACTATACAAAAGCATCTGACTGTGTGAAACATAAAGGTTATCAATGTATCGGCAGCAACCAGCAGCTATAGGAATTAACAACTGTTTAGGTAAATGTCAGAGCATGAAGAGGAGCGTACGACAAGGATATGTACTGTCACCTGGTTTGTTTTCACTATACAGTAAATATATAATGCGATCTTTAATATATATGCCCGAAATTGTGGTTGGTGGGCACAATATAAACAATTTACGTTATGCCGATGACACAGTCTTGATAGGAACAAGTCAGAAAGAACTACAGGAAATGATAGACATTTTGGTGGTAGAAAGTGGAAGAATGAGCCTCAGTGTGAATAACGGAAAGACAGAAGTAATGGTGGTATCAAAGAAACAAATTATTCCTAAATGTGTAATAAAAGTCAACTGTGTTATTTTGGGACAAGTACAGTAATTTCAGTATAAGGGCATAAGGATAACATCAGATGCAAGATGCATTACTGAGATAAGATACAAAATATGACAGGCAAAAACTGCATTTTATAAAATCAAGAACATCTTCTGCAATATATGTCATTGAGAGTTAGAGAATTGTGCTAGCGGGAAGAAAAAGAATGGAAAACACAGAAGTAGGGGAGATAAAGGAAACTTTGTGATTAGGACAAAAAAATAATAGTTCCCCGCTAAACAGCAAAACAGGAAAGTAAAGAAAATACAAGGGTTCTTCTGCGCAGAGATCCTAGAATATATGTATCGTGAGTTACATGACAACAACTTAACTACATGGTTACATACACCTAGACGAGCCATGTGCACTAACTACAGATCCTAAATTAAATCAAGCAAATAAATTATAACCATCACATTAAACAGCTGTTCATTTTACTCAACTGAAGACAGAATTAACGCATACTTCACAAATAAAACATTAACAACAGCCAATGTGCTCGACCAGCATCTAAAGTGCTAATGATCTCCAGCTAACAAGGAAATATGATAATGACACTATAACGCCTAGCGAAGATGCACTATGGAAATCAAATCTCACACCACCCACGCCCTTTCTCTAATATACAGCAGGACGTGCACCACCTAAGCAAATGAAACGTACCGTGAAGCCAGACAAGCAAACGGATTTTCCCTGCATCGCCCGTACCCACGATGCCTAACCAAATTTGCAGAGCCGCAACAGCTGGGTTAATGACCTGCAGAGTCGGTCCGGAAGCCTAAAAGACTGCTAAAATTTTCCAGTTTCAGTTGTCCAACAAAAATTCAAAATTTGATCCTTTTTCAGCCGCCCGGAGGCCTGCTATATGAAGGAAGGTTCCTTGGCTATCTTATTTGGTTTCCCATTCTTTGTGGTGTCAAGTCACACCTGATATTTCTGTTCTTTGTCTTCCTAAGTCCGGTGTGGTATTTGGGATTTTTTGAGTCTGATCTGGTCCAGTTCTCTTAGTATCAAAATATGTGGGCTTTACCTGATTGGTCCTGGTGCTTGGTTTACCTCGTGATGGTCGCTGCGCTGGTGCCCTATGGCCTGCTTGGTTACCGTTCTGTACAGCTGCGGGGAAATGCCAAACAAACACCAGGTCACGGCGTCCCCAACAATGTTTCTTTTTCACTACAACCAGGGCCGTCACAATATTTTGTTGTGATCAGCCCGGTTTTGTTGTTGTTGTTGTTGTTGTCGTCGCCCACAAAGTGTGGAGAAGTAGTGGAGGTAAGATGGTCTGCAAATGAGAGAACTAATTTACTCGAATGTGCCAGGAGATAGTTAGGTCGGAAGAATGAGAGCGACAGATAGCTTGAGAGAGATGGGTTCCCGACGCTGGAGCTTCTGGTGGGTTGACGTCCCTTGGTCTGAAATAAGAATAACAAACATTGTTAACATACATATGCTTTGGGGTAGGGTGGCGTAACAGAGACTGGAATCCCCGGACTGCTAAAAGACTAAAAGACTTTTATTAACTGATGGCGGGCCAGGTTTCTTCGCGTTACCGTCTAAAACTAATAGCTGTTTCTGTGGCCCCTTGGGCTGACACAGAAAGAATTCTAGCTTGATACATACATCTAGTTTTAACATATGGCTGTGAATCCTGGACTATCGGTAGGCAGGCAAAACCAATTTTTGAGGCCTCGGAAATGTGGTTTTACAGAAAAATGCTTAAAATACATTGGAAATCCAAAAAGAGCAACCAAGAGGTTTTGAAAGAGGCGGGAGCCCGAAGACATCATTTTACGGCCATGTTATGAGGAAGAGGGAAAATGGAACATGTTGTGACCACAGGAAAAATCTGGGGAAGGACGGGATAGAGGAAGATAACGAGAGAAGTTTCTTGACTGTCTTGTTGCATGGAATGGAGGTGTGTCAGCACACGAACTGATACATGCTGCAGGAGATCGCAGATTGTGGAAAGGCTTGATCTTTTACGCCAGTCGGCAAGGCACCTGAAGAGGATGATGATGATGATGATTGTGCAACAATAATAACAATTGATATTAATACTCTGAACAGTAAGTAAAAGTAAGTAAAGGACCCTTTTCCACGCCTTTAGGCGTATAGGGCATATAGGGCTAGACCTATATTTTTATAGACCAACGGCACAAGATGGGTGATGTGGTCAGCATCACGCCGGCCGCCTCTACTTCCTGGGACTGTACCCGGTACCCACTCAAGGCTGGGTCGACCTGGGAGCCAAGGTCATTTTTTAAGAAAAGTCCGGCTCCGCCAGGGAGCGAACCCACGACCTTCTGATCCGCGGCTTGCGTCTAGTCGCTAGGCCACGGCGACTCCCACACTCTGAACAGTACGTAAATATAAAAACTGATGTCAAATAATGTACGAGACACACACACACACACACACACACATATATATATATATATATATATACATATACAGAGAGAGAGAGAGAGAGAGAGAGAGAGAGAGGAGGTCGAGAGTCTGAGAGAGAGAGAGAGGGGGGGGGGGCAGAGATACAGACAGAGAAAAAAAAGCTTCTACAAATGGTTTGGAAGTGGGCAGTTTAACCGTTTAACCTACTTACAAGTATGTAGGCGGGGAGAAAGGGGGAATGGAGAGAGAGAGAGAGAGAGAGAGAGAGAGAGAGAGAGAGAGAGAGGGGGGGGGAGCTAGTTTATAAGATATGTCGGTGTTGGGGTGGCGGAGGAGGGATGGGGTGGTGTTTCAGGTTCCTATGTCCCAAAAACTGTGAGGAAAGATAACATGCCCTTGTGAACCGGTCGCCACTACCCAGTGTTGATTGAACAACACATATCTCCTGCGGAATCTGGACTTTCTCACTGCCTGAAACTTTTTTAGTTCCCGCTGGTTTCGCCACATCAACAGACAAGTTCGCCCCCCCCCCTACCCCCCCCCCCACCCCCCCCCCCCCCCCCCCCCCCCCCCCCCCCCCCCCCCCCCCCCCCCCCCCCCCCCCCCCTCTGTTTCCGACATCTTCAGTTGTGTGTCCTCTATTTCAAAACTACCATTTGAGAAACAAGTACTGAACCTGAATTGTGTCCTGTTAATTCGACTGAATATGTAGAAAAGGGAGATCTGGTTAATTAACTTTTTTTTCTTTTAAACATACCTGGTCCACTGGTTTTCCATCTTTCCATCCATCTTTTAGTCCATCTTTCCGTCCACCTTTCCGTATATCCGCCCTTCTGACCCTCTGTCAAAAAGGGGTAAATCTAGCAGGGTTGTCAAATGTGCACTTTTTTTACTAAATATATTTCATTTCGGCAAATTAGTCGTCTGCAAAGGGTCAAAGAATTTGTCTATCTATCTATCTATCTATCTATCTATCTATCTATCTATCTATCTATCTATCTATCTATCTATCTATCTATCTATCTATCTATCTATCTATCTATCTATCTATCTATCTATCTATCTATCTATCTATCTATCTATCTATCTATGCTATATCTATCTATCTTATCTATCTATCTATCTATCTATCTATCTATCTATCTATCTATCTATCTATCTATCTATCTATCTATCTATCTATCTGTCTGTCTGTCTGTCTGTCTGTCTGTCTGTCTGTCTGTCTGCCTATCAATGTGCCAGTCTGTTTGACCACCCGCTCGCCTCTGTCTTTCTGTCCATCACTCACATTGACTACGCAGCGGGCATGGTGAGGTACACCAACAATCTCAAGATGAGGTACACCAGCAACTCTATCATTGATTGAGATGTAAGGTACTAACAATCTCAAGATGAGGTAGACTGTCTTCAATCACAAGATTGAGAGTAGGTCTAACAATCTCAAGATGAGGTACACCAACAATCTCATGATGAGGTAGACTAACAATCTCAAGATGAGGTACACCAACAATCTCATGATGAGGTACACTAACAATCTCATGATGAGGTACACCAACAATCTCATGATGAGGTAGACTAACAATCTCAAGATAAGGTAGACTAACAATCTCATGATGAGGTAGACTAACAATCTCAAGATGAGGTACACCAACATCTCATGATGAGGTACATCTAACAATCTCAAGATGAGGTACACAACAATCTCAAGATGACGGTAGACTAACAATCTCAAGATCGAGGTAGACCAACAATCTCAAGATGAGGTACACAACAATCTCATGATGAGGTACATCAACAATCTCATGATGAGGTACACTAACAAATCTCATGATGAGGTACACACCAACAATCTCATGTGATGAGGTACACAACAATCTCAAGATGAGGTAGACTAACAATCTCATGATGAGGTACACCAACAATCTCATGATGAGGTAGAGTAACAATCTCAACAAGGTCTCCAACATGAGATGAGTACACCAACAATCTCATGATGAGGTAGACTAACAATCTCATGATGAGGTACACCAACAATCTCTCATGATGTTACACTAACAATCTCATGTGAGGTACCAAACAATCTCATGATGAGGTACACCAACAATCTCAAGATGAGGTACACCAACAATCTCAAGATGAGGTACACCAACAATCTCATGATGAGGTACACAACAATCTCATGATGAGGTACACCAACAATCTCATGATGAGGTACACCAACAATCTCATGATGAGGTACACCAACAATCTCATGATGAGGTACACAACAATCTCATGATGAGGTACACCAACAATCTCATGATGAGGTACACCAACATGATCACCATGCATGAGAGGTACACCAACAATCTCATGATGAGGTACACCAACAATCTCATGATGAGGGTAGACCAACAATCTCATGATGAGGTACACCAACAATCTCATGATGAGGTACAACAATCCAACAACAATCTCATGATGAGGTACACCAACAATCTCATGATGAGGTACACCAACAATCTCATGATGAGGTACACCAACAATCTCATGATGAGGTACACCACAATCGCTGAACAATCTCATGATGAGGTACACCAACAATCTCATGATGAGGTACACCAACAATCTCATGATGAGGTACACCAACAATTTATGATGAGGTACACCAACAATCTCATGATGAGGTACACCAACAATCTCATGATGAGGTACACCAACAATCTCATGATGAGGTACACCAACAATCTCATGATGAGGTACACCAACAATCTCATGATGAGGTACACCAACAATCTCATGATGAGGTACACCAACAATCTCATGATGAGGTACACCAACAATCTCATGATGAGGTACACCAACAATCTCATGATGAGGTACACCAACAATCTCATGATGAGGTACACCAACAATTTATGATGAGGTACACCAACAATCTCATGATGAGGTACACCAACAATCTGAGGTACATGACAATTTATGATGAGGTACACCAACACAACAATCTCATGATGAGGTACACCAACAATCTCATGATGAGGTACACCAACAATTTATGATGAAGGTACACCAACAATTTATGATAAGGTACACCAACAATTTATGATAAGGTACACCAACAATTTATGATAAGGTACACCAACAATTTATGATAAGGTACACCAACAATCTCATGATAAGGTACACCAACAATCTCATGATGAGGTAGACTAAATATTTCATGGAAATCCCTCCCAGATATCGTCTCTCGACAGGTCCCGGCAGTAGATTATGCATTATTTATAATCATGAATATTATCTCCGATAATTACTTCCGCCTGTAGCTGTTGTTGTCGACGAGCTCGACTGAAAGTTATCCGGGCACACATTTCGGGGATAGGCGATGACTTGAACTCTTCGGGTCACGTACTAGAGGAATCGTGGCCTTAAACATTGGCCTTTGTAATCCAGGGTAACATCGGAAACACATCTTGTTCGGAGATGGATGTATGGATGGGTAGATGAATGGATGAATGAGTGGTATAGACGAACAGGCAGGCAGACAGACAGACAGACAGACAGACAGACAGACAGACAGACAGACAGACAGACGGACAGACGGACGGACGGACGGACGGACGGACGGACGGACGGACGGACGGACGGACGGACGGACGGACGGACGGACGGACGGACGGACGGACGGACCGACCGACCGACCGACCGACCGACCGACCGACCGACCGACCGACCGACCGACCGACCGACCGACCGACCGACCGACCGACCGACCGACCGACCGACCGACCGACCGACACGACCGACCGACCGACCGACCGACCGACCGACGACCGACCGACGACCGACCGACCGACCGACCGACCCGACCGACGACCGACCGACCGACCGACCGACCGACCGACCGACCGACCGACCCGACCGACCGACCCGACCGACCGACCGAACCCGACCGACCGACCGACCGACCGACCCGACCGACCGACCGACCGAACCGACCGACCGACCAGGACCGACCCGACCGACCGACCGACGACCGACCGACCGACCGACCGACCGACCTGACAGACAGACAGACAGACAGACAGACAGACAGACAGACAGACAGACAGACAGACAGACAGACAGACAGACAGACAGACAGACAGACAGACAGACAGACAGACAGACAGACAGACAGACAGACAGACAGATAGATAGATAGATAGATAGATAGATAGATAGATAGATAGATAGATAGATAGATAGATAGATAGATAGATAGATAGATAGATAGATAGATAGATAGATAGATAGATAGATAGATAGATAGATAGATAGATAGATAGATAGATAGATAGATAGATGGATGGATGGATGGATGGATGGATGGATGGATGGATGGATGGATGGATATATATGTCACACAGAGAGAAGAAAGAGAGAGAGAGAGAGAGAGAGAGAGAGAGTGACAGACAGACAGACAGACAGAGATATAGAGGAGCTGGGGAGTGTATATGTGAGAGAAAGAGGAGGGATAGAGAAAGAGACCTAGTGAGAGACACACACACACAGAGAGAGAGAGAGAGAGAGAGAGAGAGAGAGAGAGAGAGAGAGAGACAGAGAGAGAAGAGTAAACCCATTTGCATGTCTAAATCTAGTTTTATATTCAACTGCTTCCGTGTGGTGGTCAGTTGTAATTTCAAGTTCTACGACCTTGCAGTATCCATCTCATCCGTCGATTGTCACAACCGCTGACCAGTCCATGGGAGGTTCTGTAACGTCGTTACAGCCACTGGACTTAACAAACACCACGCGATTCTAACAACTAGGACTGGCTAACCACTCTTGGGGTCAAGTGGGATTAGACAAGAAAAGAACGAATTCCATTGGGGCGCTTGACTCGACGAAATGAGAGAAGCAGAGTGTTCCATGGCGAATCGATGAAATCAATGTCTTTGTTAATTAGTTGTGTCTGGTGATTTAAGCGTTCTACTGTCACAAAACGATGGTGTCACGTGTTTGTATTAGGCTTTCCCTAATAATAATAGGCACTCTGAAGTGACTTTATATTGAGATGGCGGCTCGTATTGGTCTAGAAGGTACCCCATAGCTATAACAACTATCTAACATCGCTTCAGGGATGAGGCAACTCAAATTAAAGGCTGCATAGTATTAATACTATTTCTGGGCACAACTTTGCCAGACTTCCTCACCACTTGTTTGCTCCCAGACTACGTAGAATCACTATCATAGTCAAAATAACCGCACAGTATTAATAGAAATCTAACAAGTTGAGCAATATGCTCACACAGAACTAATTTAAAAGAACTGTCAAATACTAGACACGAACAAAGTGAAGTTCAGAATATCAATGCATGATGTAACAAGTGCGACATAAGTAAATAGTCTCAAATGAAAGATATTGAAGAATGATCTAAAGAACAGGACAATATTGAACCAAGAGCTTTATTGTTCAAGAATGACTCCTTCTCTGCCCACCACTACTGTAGTGCTCATCATCGCTACTGATATAGTTAGTTAGTTAGTTAGTTAGTTAGTTAGTTAGTTGGGTTATCCTCATTGCACTCCGGACATGTCCATAGGTGCTCAGATCCTCCCCTCAGTATGAACCCCAACGTCCGATGGCCAATAGTACCAGTTCTATGTTGATTAACAAGTCTTCTAGCGTGTCTGGTGTGCGTCTCGTTTTTTGCTGTGCAGATCTTAATTCCCAAGTCTGCCATTCTGGCGAGTGATGTGGATTCACTGCCACCAAAGTCCTCTATCCTTCCCATTTCTCGGAGGGCATTGATAATATCAGCATGATCCATAGGCTGACCGTCGGTAGTGATAGCGGATCCAGCCAACCTGTCAGCTCTTTCATTTCCATCGACGCCTGCGTATCCCGGAACAAAAATAAAGGTGACTCCACGCACAGTGGACTTCTGTAATGATTCAAGCCATTGTCTTCGCACTGAACCTGCTTGAACCCTCCGGATCATACTCATTGAATCACTGAGTATACACACGCGGGTGTATTTTTGTGTTTCAAGCCAGGCAAGCGCTTGCGTCACTGCCATCACCTCCATCGTACTGATATAGTTAGTATACGCTTAATGGTAATAAAGGGCACTAAGTGGCCGGGTGGCTGCAACTCCACAAGTTACCACACAAATACTTATCGGCAGTGATGAAAATGCTCCTCTCTTCCTCTCAACGCGATGGTTGGCAGTAGTTCTGGAATTAAAATTTTACCGGATACTATGAAACAATGTCTGTCCTGTAAAATTAAATACTAGTGTTCAAAAGCAGCATTCTACTGTCTATTTTACTTTTTGGCTGGCAACGGTGTGTAGACTATAAACCCTGGGTTGGTGGCACTTGATGATGATGGATCTGCATCACTTGACATCTAGTAAGTGTGACACCATAAGTCACCTCTCCGAGTATCACCAAAGCTACTAGCCTCATATATTAGCTGGTATACTCAGACTGGTTAGGTGTTGACTGATAGTTTGTACGTGGATGCACTTATTGATAGTGGTTGGGATATTTGGACTTTGATCCTGACCAAGCCTCCATTCTCTACTAAAATTCTACCATCCCATTCTCTACTAAAATTCTCAGGTGAAACGGAGACACGGTCTGAGGAGAATGGCACTGATGGGAGTTACCTGGGAATCTAGTTAATGCTCAGAACTCAAGGTAAAGGCGAGACGGATGTACAATAATCAGTTACAGGTATCATCAGAACTGGAACTCTTGGCTTGCTGTTGAACATGGGGACAGAGCGCGTATGGTAGTGTCCTGAGTGTTATGATGTTGATTCTTAATTCAACATTGAACATATTTGAAATTTTCATGCGTACTTTTTAACTGATTCCATGAACATGCGCAAAAAGATCCAGGCAGGATGGGTTAAAGACAATGAGTTTCTGAGGAAATCTCTTCTGAAAGGAATCAGTTTTATTGTATGTCAGGACACTCTGAAGCAAGAGAAAATTAAAGAGCCGATTGGCTTGCTGGCAGGGCGAAAGTCATCATCATCATGATGTAGCAGGTCCTATGCAGAATGTCACTCTCATCACGGACTGCCTGAAAGAAACTCAGTCTTCGCCAGCTCTCCTGACTCATGTACTTTCATTCTCAAGGAGTCACTTATATCCTGTGCCCATCCTTATGTTGGTCGGCCCCTGTACCTCCTTTCTGGTACCATGCCTTCTGCTATTATTTGTTCCAATCCATTGTGGTGCTTGATTGTCCAAAATATTTCAGCTTCCGAGACAGGATGCTGTTTATTAGCCAATCTTACTTGATCTTCAGATCTTTTCAATTTCTCCTCTTCTTTGATATTCTAAGAATCATTCTATAGCATTTCAGTGCAAAAGCCCTTATTCTCTTTCTAAGGACTTGGAGAGTCCACATCTCACATCCGTATGTTGCTACAGGGAAGATGCATGCTCTCAAAATTCTAATTTTAATCTCCTTGCTGGCCCTTAACCATAGACTTTTAATGTAGGCACAGGAAAAGCAAAAGCCCGGGCTGATGTTCTCTCAGGAGACCGGACGAGTAGATGATTTTGGAGACGGCGGTGAGTCAGCAACCTTGACAAGACTAGAACAGTGTCATGTCAAAAAATAAGTTACCAGATATGAACACTACAGAGGTAGCCAAAGAAGTATGGTTAACCAAAATAGAACTAATGTTATCAGTCGCCGAGCGCTGATGGGGGATAGTGAAGATGCGATCCTAGCACTTATAGAATTGTCCTTTGTGCGATGAGAATGATCGGTTATTACCTAACTAACTAAGAAAGTTTGACATAACAAAAAACATAATTCACATAAGTCAGTTTTACCAGAGTTGCAGTGAGTGAAAAAAAAGTATGTGGCGGCGATCAGCTTTCATCAGCAGAATACCAAAGAGAAGCAAGACACAACACAACAAATGAACAATGAATTGATGTATGACGGTTGCTTGCTGTGATGTTGTGGTTTCTCAAGGTATTAATGACATTTCAAACCCATCTTCTGGGTCGTCCCCTACCTCCTGGTGTTTCTACGTTCATGTTGTACGCTCTCATCATTGATTTCATTCTCATGAAATAAGTTTTTTTTTTATGAATTCAGTTACAGGTGTTGAAATAGTTCTTGTAATTTCTTCATTTCTCACAAGATCTCCTTTTGTTCAGAGCTTTTTTTTAGCAGCTCATTTCACAGATGATTTTTTTTTCTGTAGTCAATGTGCAAGACTGACATAGGCACAAAGTTGGTAGAGAGATTGCATTTTTTATATTGTCTCTACTGGGAAAGCCGGATGTTTCAAAATCAGGGTCAGCTGGTATGTGACATTTGATTATTTCAATCTTGCTTCCATCTCGCAAAAAGCTTTTTTGTGCAAAGTGGTTCTTGTTATCTTTAAAAGTCATATTCAGTTTTGCAACTAACACTAGTTTTGCAAATATAAAATGAGAAAGATAATAATAGTTAGGAACTAAAACATGGTGAAAGATTGAAGTAAACAACATTTAGTAGGCAGTAAGTAAAACAACTGACAAAACTGGAGGACAATATCCAAAAATGTTTATTACCGAGTGAGTGAATGATTCCATATGGTGTATACAACTAAGCAACATGTCCACACAGACATATTTGGTTATACTTTATACTTAAGACATTCTATTCCAGTAACTGTAATAGGGATGAAAGGGTGGTCTTATTTATTGTAGATATCATGTCCACACAGACATATTTGGTTATACTTTATACTTAAGACATTCTATTCCAGTAACTGTAATTGGGAGGAAAGGGTGGTCTTATTTATTGTCGATATCATGTCCACACAGACATATTTGGTTATACTTTATACTTAAGACATTCTATTCCAGTAACTGTAATAGGGAGGAAAGGGTGGTCTTATTTATTGTCGATATCATGTCCACACAGACATATTTGGTTATACTTTATACTTAAGACATTCTATTCCAGTAACTGTAATAGGGAGGAAATGGTGGTCTTATTTATTGTCGATATCATGTCCACACAGACATATTTGGTTATACTTTATACTTAAGACATTCTATTCCAGTAACTGTAATTGGGAGGAAAGGGTGGTCTTATTTATTGTCGATATCATGTCCACACAGACATATTTGGTTATACTTTATACTTAAGACATTCTATTCCAGTAACTGTAATAGGGAGGAAAGGGTGGTCTTATTTATTGTCGATATCATGTCCACACAGACATATTTGGTTATACTTTATACTTAAGACATTCTATTCCAGTAACTGTAATAGGGAGGAAATGGTGGTCTTATTTATTGTCGATATCATGTCCACACAGACATATTTGGTTATACTTTATACTTAAGACATTCTATTCCAGTAACTGTAATTGGGAGGAAAGGGTGGTCTTATTTATTGTCGATATCATGTCCACACAGACATATTTGGTTATACTTTATACTTAAGACATTCTATTCCAGTAACTGTAATAGGGAGGAAAGGGTGGTCTTATTTATTGTAGATATCATGTCCAAAAATCCCTTCTGTAGTGCAGGCGTTCAGTTACTGGCATTGCTGAAACTGGAAATCTGTACTGGGTGCTGAAGGTGGAGATGGAGCGCTTATGGGAATTTGAGTTTTCAAGCAATAATTTTTTTCCAACACTAAGGGATCAATTTATATTCATTATCTTGTTGTGCCATTACATGTCACATAGGGCCTTCAGTCTATTCCTCTATTCTAATTCTATTCTATTCTGTGCAAACAATTTAATATCATGAATAGAATCCAGTCTAGAAGCTTCGCCCTCAGTCATTAATGTTCGTTTAGTTTTTCTCTTGGGCGCAGTCATCTCCTTAATCCCTGTATTTCCCATTTCAATGCCTGTTTGGTGATTCTATGCTAGTTTCTTCTCCAAATGTGTCCAATGTAGCGCCATCGTCTCTGTCTTATAATGTTAATACTAGTGGTCGCCCAGACATTTCTCTTATTTCTTCACCCTTTTTGAATCCATCACATTTTATTTTCATCATTTTCCTCAGACATTTGTTTTCAAATGCATTTAACTTTCATTTCAAGGTCTTTAGGGCAGGGCTATGCAACAAGCGGCCCGCGGAGACTTAGCAAGTGGCCTGTGAATCATTGCTAGTTGTATTGTATTAGTGATCTTTCTTTACTGGAACTCAAGCTTCTGGCCCATGATTATCCACATTTTCAAAATTGTGGCCCCTGAGCAAGCTTAGATGACCCGCCGCCCTGCTTTAGAGGTTCTCCAACATTCACATGTCGATTTATATCGGAAGTATAAAATGCACTTAGTAGATTTTGGCCTAACTCCAAATAGTGCGCTATCAATTCTGAGGCTGAATTATATGCCAGTTTACGTTATACTGCGACAGCTTCAGGTTACAAAATAACCTTTTATCCAGTATGGATGCGTTATAATAGCTCAAACATCAACATTTATGACGGACACATATAGAAAATGAATATCAGTTTAGTCTGTAAATAATAAATTGTCTAAAAAAAAAATTTGAAATAAATAAACTTCAAATCAAAAACAAATATACCAGCCAGCACAAACTAGTTATGACCAAGCATGACTCAAAAACTGTTAGGAAAGCCGTTCTGTTTCTTCATTCAGCGAAACGTCCTTCTCCACTATGACTATTACCTCTTCTATTGCAGTCAATTGTTACATTAACATATTATATCAGTAATTTTAGTTTTACTCCATCTGTGTAATTGCATAAATATTTTAGTTTCTTTGTAACAGACAACCGACCGCTTTAAACTATAATGGTTCAGGGATAGAATCACAGGCTGGTACCGAAAGTGTTGAGATCAACAAATGAAACTGTTTGTACTTGTACATAGGATGTCACATGCAGTCACCTACAATCCAGAAAATAATCTAATCAGTCTAAGATAAAATATACAAGTCTAGTAGTGGAAACATTTTTTTTTTTAGTCATGTTCACAATCAGTCAAGATCTTCAGTTGTCTGAGTCAGGTTTATATTAACACATAGAACTTGGTTTGTCTGATGATCTGTTCTATGGGCGAGGGTTCAGAGCTTCAACGCCAGGCATTGGTTTCCCTGAAAGTGAAAAGGTATAAACAATTTAGGATAGGTATAAAAAAATGTAGGATAGGTATAAACAATTTAGGATAGGTATAAAAAATGTAGGATAGGTATAAACAATTTAGGATAGGTATAAAAATGTAGGATAGGTATAAACAATGTAGGATAGGTATAAAAAATTTAGGATAGGTATAAACAATTTAGGATAGGTATAAAAAATGTAGGATAGGTATAAACAATTTAGGATAGGTATAAACAATTTAGGATAGGCGTAAACAATTTAAGATAGGCATAAACAATTTAAGATAGGCGTAAACAATTTAGGATAGGTATACACAATTTAGGAAAGGTATAAACAATTTAAGATAGGTATAAACAATTTAAGATAGGTATAAACAATTTAGGATAGGTATAAACAATTTAGCATAGCATAAACAATTTAGGATAGGTATAAACAATTTAGCATAGGCATAAACAATTTAGGATAGGTATAAACAATTTAGGAGCGGTAAAAACAATTTAGGATAGGTATAAACAATTTAGGATAGGTATTAACAGTTTAGGACAGCTATAAACAATTTAGGATATCAGTAAATACAGAATATGTGTGCAAACTATAACCAAGGTATTGCTGGAATAGGGATGAAACCTCCTTGTATCAGGCTTATTGGAGGTCATGATAGGGTAGCAGCTCGACGCTCCCCTGCTGACCCAAACATTCTGAGTTCAAATCCGCATGAATTGATTTTTTTTTAAAATGGTTTTGGCTTCTAGTTCAACCCAACCTTCTTCTTCTTTGTTCACCAGCAGTAAGTTTCGGTGGAAGGTCCTGGTTGTTCTTCAGTTTGGACTCTGACTTTGTGCCAGGGCCGGAGTTTTCTGTACACATCCGGTTCACTGCCTTATTTGTGTGCAGTTGTTGTTCCTTGCCGCTCGGCCAGATGCACTCCTAACTTTCAAAGAAACCCCCAATTAGTCAACTCATACGACATGCTTGTTGGGGAGGCAGTGGGTCTATTCTTGTCCCACCCCCACAATTGGGGGCCCCGGAACCCACATGGGGGAGTCCCAGCCTAAAATGGGTAACAGGTAAAACCTGGGGAAGCAAAAGTGACTGGCATGATGTTGCCCATATCACCCATCAAGTGCTGAATGGTCTACATAGATATGAGTTTAACATCATATGCCAGGGGTCTTTGTTACCGTTTTATACTGCAGTACTGCCCTTACCTCTCCCAGCAAAGACTGTGGATCTGGCCCAGGGGATCCACATTGCTAGAGAAGCTATGGCGGACTGGTGGCGACCTTAAACGCACAATCCTTTTTGTGACCCAGACGGGACTCAATGGTTTAGCATGACTGATGTCGAACGCAGAAGAAGTCACCATTTTTCTAGGTCACTGGGGAGAAAGGGTTAATCATTATAACTTAACTTTTTTTTAAGGCTAGAAACATACAGCTCGGCCTCTCTCCATAGAAGGGCTGGCCACTTGTCGAAAGCATCACACAAAGCATTAATGCCAGTGAACAACCCCTAGGAATCTCCAAAAAAAAAAAATTTATAACAAGAAAACAGACAGGTTACCTTCCAACAAGAAAACAGACAGGTTACCTTCCAACAACTTAAGAAAACAGATGGGTTACCTTCCAACAACTTAAGAAAACAGACGGGTTACCTTCCAACAACTTAAGAAAACAGACGGGTTACCTTCCAACAACTTAAGAAAACAGACGGGTTACCTTCCAACAGCTTAAGAAAACAGACGGGTTACCTTCCAACAACTTAAGAAAACAGACAGGTTACCTTCCAACAACTTAAGAAAACAGACGGGTTACCTTTAAACAACTTAAGAAAACAGACGGGTTACCTTCCAACAACTTAAGAAAACAGACGGGTTACTTTTAAACAACTTAAGAAAACAGACGGGTTACCTTCCAACAACTCCAAGCTAGCTCCACCCCCAGTGCTGACGTGGCTCACTTTTTCCTCAGTTTTGAACTTCTTGGCACAGGTCGCCGTGTCACCCCCACCTGAAAAATGTCCATTTTGTTTTCAAATGTAATAGCACAGACAAGACACAAATCAAATTAAAAACCCAAAAAAAAAGAAAAGTAATTATTGAGAAAGCGTAAGCCTGGAACAGAATCCTCATGCATAAATAACAAATTTAAAAAAAAATTAAGAACATGAAGCATGAGATGAAATAATGGATGACACTATATCACTGAATGAGAGCTTCCGTTGTGTAGCGGCTAGATGCTTGCCTGCAGATTGGAAGGTGGTTGGTTCAGATCCTGACTGAACTTTTTTTTTTCAAAAATGACCTTATATGGGTACCAGGTACATTCCTGGGAAGTAAAGTTGGTCGGGCGGATGTTGATCATATCATTCACCAAGCGCCGACTGGTTTATAAAACATCGGTCTAGCCCTATATGCCTGCAACACTCACGGTGTTTTAGTGGTATAGCAGGTAGACGTTCGCCCCAGACATGAAGGCTATGGATTCGAATCCGCATCAAGACGGTTTTATTTTTACAAAAAATGACCATGGCTTCCAGTCAAATTAAACAAGGTATTTCTAAACTACAAATCGTGTTCACAATCCTGAAGCTACAGACAGATAATCTAGGCTGCTGTTCAGGATTTGATGTGACCAGATCAATCTCTTGCCTGATGGAGAAAAAACAAACCTTGCCTCTGCCAAGGACTGAATTCATTGTCTATGAGGCAAGCGTATTAATCCCCTAGGGCTTCAAATGAGTAAAGATAAAGATTAAAAATATAAAAACTATTAAAAAGGAAAGCGCACACACATTGACTTATAAACTGACCTATGATGCTAACGGCTCCTTTCTCGGTAGCTCTAACCACAGCATCCATCATCTTCCGTGTCCCTTGGGAGAAGTTCTCAAACTCAAACACTCCAGGTGGCCTGTCAGAAACAAGAACTGTTTAGCCAAGGCAATGAAAATAGCAACCCCATAGCTGCAATGTGCTGTAAATAAGGATTTAACATAAACAATGTCATTATTTTATGAGTTGGAGTAAATAGCTGTCTTCTTCACCATCTTTGGTTTTCCCAGACTGAAAAAAGGGCAAGTTTGTGAGTGATGCAGTGATCAAAGAGTCGTCAAAAATAAAGCCTCTAATTTTGCCCTGTACCACCCCACCTCCTCCCCCCAGAATGAAACATAGGCATTCCATAAACAACCACCAAGACAACCCATTCTTTGCCACCGCATGCAGCTAACTTCATGTTCTCCCCATTTTATTCACTGAGGTCTTCAATTCTTTTCTCCCTTTGCGGGTTCCAGGGGGGACTTGCAGACCCATTCCCCCCACACATGCAGAAACATGTCATAGGGGAGTTCCCTTCAAAGTTGAAGTGCCTCTGACTGAGAGGTGAGGAACCTTGCTTGCTTGCAAATGGGGAAAAAACAAAAAACTTTAGACGGCTTCAACCTGCCTCTGAGGCTTGGTTTTATTTGCGTCCTGGTGTCTTTGCGATTTTACTTTCTTTCTTTCGGTGCGACGTCTTCTTGTAAGTTTCTTTGCTGTTCTGCACCTATGGCTTGAATTGGGAGTGGAAAATATACTAGCCCTGAGAAGGACTAATAGGGTATGCCTGGCACGGCCTATATGGGGGTGGGTGGGAGTAGGTATGGCTGTCGAGCAGTCATGCCTGGCTGGTTTTGCGCAAGTTAGTTTTCCGATCCGGTGGGCTGGATTTGGTCGGTGTCTTGGCGGCTTGGTCAGTTCTGGTTGGTTGCTGGCTTCGTCACACCTCAAATGGGCTGGTTCGCCTGTTGGGTCCTATTGGTTTTTGGATGGATCAGTGCGGGTTAATCTGTGTTGGCATTCTTTGTTCTTTATTTGGGTTAGATTTTGCCTCGTTAAGCTGGATGAGGGCTACGTTTGCCTCCCATGCCATTACTTTGTAGCTTTGTCGTCTGGGTCCTGAGTATGTCGACTGGGAGGGATCACTCTTTTTCAACCGTTTCCCTGCAGAACTGTGTTCTGTATTGGTCGTTGATCAGCGCGAGTCCATGGGGGTGCATCACTTTGTTAAATTTTGTGATCATTGCTTGTAGGCTGGCCTCGCTGACGTCTTCCTCGGTTGTTACATCTACGCTCTCTTCTCCGGTTTTAATCGGGTCTTGTTCTTTTTGTAGAATAGGTACTTTTTCCTGGACTTTCGTTGTTTGTACTTGCTTTCTTTTGGCCGCTTCCTTTCTCGCGTTTTCTCTTGCTTCAATTACTATATTTGTAGCTGCTAGGTCTTTTTGCACTTGAGTGTTTTCTTTGCTGACTTTAGTTATCTTCGCTTCTAGTGCTGCGAGTGACTTCAGATTTGAGGCTTCGGACAGACTGGTCTCGGCGCTTTCTTCCTTTTGTTTCTTGAGATCGGTCAGGACTGCAAGGAGGTCGCACTTGAATTTCCCCTTGTCTGCTAGTTCGATCTCATAACGTTTTTGAGTTTCAAAGGATTCTTGCAGCAGTCTCCTTTTTTCGATGTTTTCGTGTCTGTCACGATCTTGCTTCGTTTTGATGGCAGCGTTTTCCTCCCGTAGGGCCTCGATTTCTCTTTTTAGGGCAGCAATCTCGTCCTGGACTTTGTTTGCTTCTGTGTTGTCCCGCGGTCTGGGAGCCTGGTTGCTCTGTCTTTCCCCTGGGCGGGGGTAGAGTTTGGTCGCGGTGGCTGTCAGTGCTCTCCTGCAGTCCTTGAGGTAAGGGCATCCCTGGTACCTCGCGCTGTGGGTGCCTGAGCAATTTGAGCACCTTCTGTTTGGGTTGGGCTTTTTGAAGTCAGAGTCCTTCTTTGCTAGGCTGCACTCCTTGAAGTTGTGCGGACCGGCACAGTGGGCTGCTGCGGCAGGTTGCGGCGGTATGCCACGCCCTGTTACAGCGTGAACACTGGGTAATCTCGGGTGTGTAGGTGCCGTTCCGCTGCTTCGTCTGTGGCTGGCTCATTCTCCCTCTCTGCGACACATCTGGGGTAGTAGCAGGCGTCTTCTCAACGTCTCAGTAGCAGGCGTCTCCTCAGGTGAGGACCCAGAGTCTGCGCACAAATAAGCCAGACTGTAAAACGAATGCACATTCAAATTTCAGACCCTGGAACCTAGCCAAAGTGTAAAAACTGATGAACAACTCTGACTTTCCACTGGAGTTTACAGTCGGTGAATACAGCAAAGAAATACATTTTTTCTCGCAGCTAAAGAATTATTTCCAAGTGTGCACGACATGGTTTATGTTGTGAACAACATGTTCAGAAAATGTCAAATGGCCTGTTGCCACAGAACTCATGGCGCATTATGCCAAGTTGTGTGTGCGCCTCTACCAAGTTCTTGTCACTGCTGCTTTCGTTGATGACAAACTGTTGCTCTAGTGGAAGACTGTTCATACTAGCACTTCTGACAGGGGCCTTTGCATTTAATGCAACTGTATGCTACTGGCTTTGCCACGACTGCAGTCATGGATGTTCTGATAGTTTTCGCTGGCGCAGGAACAGAAAGAAACAGAAACCACTTACCCATTCCAAAGAATAGTCTTTGCTTTCTCAATGACAGTTGCAAATTTTTCACTGGACTTAGGTCCTACGTCAAGTCCCTAAGGAAAAAAAATCATTAAAATATAGAATTGTAAGGGAAGCAAATATAATTACAGCACTAATCTTGTACAGCAAGAGGGGCAGGGGCTGACCAGTATGAAGATTGGCCAGGATATAAGGGACACCTTGGGTGACACCTTACAGCAGATCACGATAAGAGCAATGTTCTGCAAAGGGCTCCCAGGTTATCCTAGCCTGAAATAGGTACCAGAATTCTTCTGGGAAGTCAAGTGGTTGGCACTGTGTTGACCATATCATCCATCGAGTTTTAATTAGCCTGCAAACAACACAGGCTAGCACTATATGCTAAATTTCTTCTTCCTTCATCCAAGGGTGTAAATGTGCTATGCCTGTTTACAGCATGGCTGCAATATACGCACCTTTTGGCCAACACATCCTACTTCTGCAGGCATTTGTTGCCCAGGTTAACATTCCAGTCAGTTTTGGAAACACTGCAGGCTCAGTGTTGTATGGTCATCTTTCTTTCGTAGCCCACTTTTGGTGCCCCTAATCAGGCTGGTTACAGTAGCCACATAACGCTGGACAGCTCTTGAGAGAAGGCAGGCACAGAATTTGAGCATTTCCCACCATCCAAGTAGGCTTCCATAAATGCAGAGCCAATATACAAGGTTAAGGTTAGTTGCTTATCCTTTACAGGACGTTGCAGAACCAAACCCCAGCAGCCCCTGGCTGTTGTGTGGTTTCACTAGGCAAATTTACGTCCAGTAGTTTGCTATTGCTTTCTGGACGGTCGGCCCCCTGATACCACTGTAGAAACCAACGCAAGGCGTATAGCCCGCAGCTGGGATTGAACCCGGTACCCCGGCATTACGAAGCGTTTGCATTGACTTAGCCACAGAGCCGACAGCGAATATATACCAAGTTAAAAAAATAATCCTTTACTTGAGTAATTAAACACACATCTTTGTATTTGTAACAGAAAGACCAAAGGTTACTCACCATCCAACCTGCAGGAATACCAGACTCAACAGTGGCACTGCCGGTTTTAGCATCCTCTGCAAACTTATCCCCAGTGACGAAATCTACGGGAAGATGCAGCTGAACCTTCTTGCTCTTGGCTTTGTCCACCAGCTTCTGCACAATTTTGGAACCTTCCTCGTCAAACAGGGAGTTACCGATCTGAGACGGGGGAAAACCATCAGGAAAAAATCATTCTTTGTTTCAATGAATAAAATAGTAAGTAAAGAAAGGTAAATAAAAAAAAAGGTCTTTTTTCCCAGGCATAAATGGCTAGACCTATATTTTTATAGACCAACTGGCACAAGAAGGGTGATGAGGTCAGCATCAGGCCGGCCGCCTTTACTTATTGGGACTGCACCAGGGACCCACTCAAGGCTGGGCCGACCTGGAAGTCAAGGTCATTACTGAAAAAAGTACGGCTCCACCAGGGAGCGAACCCATGACATTCCGATTCAGGGAATAAAATAGTAAAGTTCCACACACACAAAAATCCTAACCTGTAGACTCTGTGGTAACTGCTTTGGCAAGCAGTCTTTAAAACAGTCTGGAAAATCCTGACCAGCATACATAATCAATAGTTTGGATCCTACTTCTTTTCCTTCCTTGGCATTCACCTGTTAACTCTAGTGGAAAGTTGTACTTGTTCAACCCCTTCTAGACTCTTTGTCTTATTGCAGGGCTTGAGTTTTGTGTGCATACCTATTTTACAGATTTGGCTTATCTGTATGCAGACTACTGGTTCCTTGCCTTTCAGGCAGATGCACTTTGACTTTGGGTCCATTCTTTCTCTTTTTTTCCAAAATTGACCCTGGAACCCACAAAGGGAGATACTTCTACTCATGTCGGTCATGTTCAAGCAAAGGATAGACCTCAATTCACATCCACCCCTGTGTCGACTTGCCCAGGATTAGTTGGATTCTGTGGCTAAATTTTTGTTCTAGATGAGGCAGCCAGTTTCATGTCAACTCCTTGTCAGTCACCCCCTACAATGTGACTATTCTTTGCTTCTCTTTTGGGCCCCAGTATCATATGGGCAAATGGTATCAATGTCTTTTGGGCCCCAGTATCATATGGGCAAATGGTATCAATGTCTTTTGGGCCCCAGTATCATATGGGCAAATGGTATCAATGTCTTTTGGGCCCCAGTATCATATGGGCATATGATATCAATGTCTTTTGGGCCCCAGTATCAGATGGGCATATAGTATCAATGTCTTTTGGGCCCCAGTATCATATGGGCAAATGTTATCAATGTCTTTTGGGCCTCAGTATCATATGGGCATATGGTATCAATGCCTTTTGAGCCCCAGTATCATATGGGCAAATGGTATCAATGTCTTTTGGGCCCCAGTATCATATGGGCAAATGGTATCAATGTCTTTTGGGCCCCAGTATCATATGGGCAAATGGTATCAATGTCTTTTGGGCCCCAGTATCATATGGGCAAATGGTTTCAATGTCTTTTGGGCCTCAGTATTATATAAGCATATGGTATCAATGTACTTTGGGCCCCAGTATCATATGGGCAAATGGTATTAATGCTGTGTTTAGATAGATTACATAGATGATAGATACCAACAGAGACACAGAGACTTGTGAAAATCAGCTGCAGGTCAACTACTATGGCAACAAAAAGTAAAAGATGGATTGTCACATTCTGAAAGAAATCAAACGCAGCAAACTATAGAGAGGAGATGCCAGAGAGATAATCAGCCTCATATAGAGGGAGTATCTACTTTTTGTGTGTATCCTGTGTGGCAGAAACTAAAACTCCTGCATCGGACTTCACGGTCACAGCAGATGCTGTTTCCAAAGCCAGCGGCACATCTCCATAGTCCCCAGGGACTGGCGGAAGCCATTATTGTATTATTACAATTACTGTTTTTGGAAGATACCAAGACTTTACTACTGTGAAAAAACAACACAGCAGTAGCTGAGCATCCAGTATCATAGCCAAACAAAAGTAAAGGTAGAAACAGTGGTTAGATGGCAGGTGGAGAGATGCTGGATCACGCCCAGTCAAGGTGCGACGGCTGAGACAATTCTGAGGTGTACAGCGCACATGGTTTGATGACGACAAGTGTTATTAGTGGCAAACCCATGGTTTATGTAGGTAGGGGATTCACAAAACTGCAGAATGACAGCTGAGAGTTGTGACCCAGGTGGGCTCTGGCCCCCAGATAAGAAAGGTAAAGGAGCTGAAAGATTCAAGGTAAAGGAGCTGAAAGATTCAAGGAAGAGGAACTTTTCTGATGATGAGACGCCTTGTGCTGTGCCTGTTCCCTCAAGGAGTTATTATTTCATTTCAAGATGTAGTGAAACCGACTCACGAAGAGAACTGATTGCCCTCATCAGAAAGAGACAGTGTTCATTCTTTGGTCATCTGATGAGGAAGAGAAAATTTGAGTGGCAGCGGGAAAGGTAGTGGGGAAGAGAGGCAGATGTAGACCGAGAGAAAATATACTGGACAGTCTGACATCACGGCGTGGGAGATCATCTGTGTTAGAGTTGACTAAAAATACACGAGACATAAGGTTGTGGACAGACATGATGAACAGCGCCACACGGCATGGACTTTAAGAAAAAGATGTAACGATAGTGTGCATCTGTGATTAATCAATGCTGTTTTCTGATGAAAATAAAAGACATTTACCTCCATATTGTTTAGAACTTTCAAGAAGGTGAAGGCCATGCCACCACCAATAATCATCTCATCAACTTTCTCCAGGAGATTCTCAATCAGCAGAATCTTGTCTGATATTTTCGCTCTGGCGACAAACAAACATACAAAACTAATGCAATTATCAAACGGAATTATTTTAAGCAATATACAAAAAGTGGTGGCTACCTAATCCTGTAAAGCACTATATATATATATATATATATATATATATATATATAGTTACACAAACAAACCAACAAATAGGAATGTGGAAGGTGTGAAGCGCGGCAGCAGAAGAATATACAAAAGCTCTAAGTTTCTGTAAATCAACATGCCTTTATCACTTAAATTCAAAGCGATAGGTAAAAGCACTGGGTTTGTGTGTGTGGGTTTTCTTGGAGTGTGTAAGTGCAAATAAAAAAAAGCACCTACAGACATTCAAAGAACGTAAAAAGAAATTGCAGATATTCCATCAGCATAACAAGATATCGGAATTTCAGCTTAGATTATCTTGTTTTCTTTCTTATAACTGGAGTTCTATTTTATGTTCACGGGGATCAGGGGTAGACCTGATATCCTACACTAAGCCCGAGATATTTCTGAGGTCACAATACTGACCACATTCAATCTCTTGTAATTTCAGCACACACATTTTTGGCCTAGCAATATATGATCTAGATAGTCATGCTAATGTAGGGCTTATTGCCATCTGGTGATATGTTCAAAACCCATCAAGACAGATGACTATTTTAACATCTTATTTTAACATCTAATTTGAACTGATGTGTAGGAAACAAAACAACAAAAACAAATAGCTTTAAATAAATAGCCCACAACAAAAAATAACCAAAAAACAGTAACTTGTGCAGACAAGTAAATTAAGTCTTTCTCTTCTTATCTCACCCTCCTAGGATGGCCAGAAAAGGTCTGGCTGGACTCTCTAGAGCTTTTGCAAAATACTCCAGCTCTTTCTTCATGAGGAAGCCACAGCATTTTACTGGCAAGTTGACACCAACCATGGAACTGAAAATGAAGAGAAAGTTCACATTTTTTCTTCTTCAAAATTATAGGTTTGTTACCTGGTTTTTATTTTCTACAATCTTGTTACGTAATTCCTTTGACTGATTGTCTAACAACTACAAGTGACGTCACAGAAGCTGCTTCAACAGCTAACTGTCACGCACTAATTCAAAACAATTCTACAATTGTATTATAATATATAATTATCATATTATATATACATATAAAATTAGAGTTTTAATATAATATAATAATTAGAATTATAATTTAAAATAAAAATTTAGTGCATGTTGAATTAGGAACATTCAAAGCACTCTGGACACTCCTTTAAGTGCCCTGTCCCCAACTTTAGCATCAAGCGAAGAGTTCCAATTCGGAGGGTACCCGTAACTGTCTGTACATAGGTCTCACTTTCCCTTAAATACTGAGCATCGGCCAGATCCTCTGGTAACTCTTAGCAGCATTCTCCTCAGACCTAATGATCTATTTGTTCACTCTACAAATCTATTGCAAGATAATCGGAACTAGTTTTTAAAAAAAATGTAACTAATTCTAGTTAACATAGATTAGTCCATCATACTTACCAACTACTACCATAGATTAGCTAAAGGTTATCACATACTATCCAATAGATTAGTTCATTAAGCGTATCAAATATTCCTAGCCAACATGGATTAAGTTCAAAGTAAATTACTTCAAAATTATCAACTACTTCCTTGTCACAGTGGATTAGTTCATTAAAGTTGAAACTTCTACAAGCTAACATGAATATGTCAAAACCATGGCAAACATGAATCAACTTCACCAAAGTAAAAGAGCATGTACCTGTGAGCCCGATGTGCAGTACCAAATGCATCATTCACGTAGACATCACCAAGTTTGGAGAGGGAAGCACAGAAAGCAGCCACTGAAGCTGGCTCTGCTTTAGCCTAAAAGGAAAACAAATTGTTAACAATTTATTAATTGAAGCAATGTTTTCCTGTTGTTAATTTTAATAAACAAGACACAAACAGTAGTTCCGCTCTGAACTGTGTAAACAAAAAGACATGATTCTGACACTGCTGGCTGCCTGGTTACACAGGCATTTGCGTTTGATTGTTGCTGAATTTGTACTTCAGAATAAAGGACTCATTCGCTTCATTTATGTAATTGTTATTGTAGCATCTGGCGAGATACAGCAAAATATGACAAGCAATAAATTGTGCAATCTATTGTTTGTGTCTTCTTCCTTCAAATTTATTAACTGCTCTCATATTTACCTTTCTGTCCTAACTGCCTTTATATACCATTTCTGGGTAACGTAGACAGGATGATCTTAAGCTCGAGGATCTTAGGGTCGCATGGCTAGCACAACTGCCACAAACTGGGCATAGATTAGGATTTTTATTCTTGCCCCTGAGAAGAAATCATTTCTGTCTCATTAATGAGGGTTCAAGCCTGGGCCTCCCGAATAAGAGCCCAGTATTTTTACTGCCTGGCCAGCCACTTCTTACCCTAATGTGAATTAACACTGATGCATGATAAGGTAGAGGTGGTTAGTGCACTGTAGTAGAGCATCTACAGTTCAGAGGAGCAGACGGACCACCACCAGTCTGGTGAGACTGATGCAGTGGGGAATGACTAGAGGTTCTGGCAGATGCTCGAGGCTCAGAGAAAAGGCACGACGGACGTTTAATCAGAATGCTACTGGCACCATTAGTATCTGAATTGGCTGCTGAAGATGGGGACGGTGAGCTTATGGGAGTTCCCCAAGTGCTGTGATGTTTGTTCTTGAATCAAATAATGTGAATGAACAATTCATGGGAAAAACGAGCAAGCATGATACTGACAAAAACTAGACATCTCATCTTATCTTTGTCCTTTTGTACCATGTGATTTTGAGGTGAAGTATAAACAGCAAAAAAGTGCCCATTCGTGTGCTTCATAAAAGGAGTTCCAGGGAACAACTGTTATTTCTGCTGTCAATCATTTAAACAGTAATGAAGACGTCTTGAAAAGAAACTAACTCATGAAGAGAACTGATTGCCCACACCAGAAAGAGACAATCTACATTCCTTGGTCATGTGATGAGAAGGAGAAAATTGGAGCACACTGTGACGGTAGGAAAGTTGGAGGGGAGGAGAGGCAGAGGAAGACCAAGAGAACAGATGCTGGACAGTCTGACATTATGGCATTGAAGATCATCTGTGTCAGAGTTGATTGAAGTACATGAGAAGGTTGTGGATTGGATATGACTACCAGCGCCATATGGCATGGACTTTAAGAAAAAGAATCATTTAAAATGTTTTGGTCTCTTTCAATTTTTACTTGGTCTATACATCACTGTTTGTTATAGCATACTGTCTGTTGGCAGCTCAGCTAAAATGGCCAAATATTTTCATTCATTTCCATACTGCTTAGTGCAGCTACTATACTACTTCTGCTTAGTGCAGCTACTATACTTTTTCTAAGCATTCACTGGCTGTAAATTCGGGTGGAAAGTTCTAGTTGCTTGTCCAATTCTGGAGTTTGATCTTGTTCAAAAACTTGAGTTACCTGTTTTACAGATCTGGCTTATTGTTATGCAGACTGTTGGTTCCTCACATCTCAGGCAGATGCACTCTTGGCTTTAAAGAAAACACACATTATTAATTTTTTATGACAAGCTTGTTAGGGAGGCAATGGGCCTATCCCCTTTTTTTTCACAATATTCAAAACTTACATATGTTTTTTTTAATCCACCACACATCCATCTATCCATAGATTGACAAAGTATCTTCTTCTCTTCCTCCATTTACCTCAGCCAAGTAGTGGGGAAGATGTCAGGATTTTCTGTGTGCTCTTTTTGATTATGGTCCAGGTAAAAGCCAAAAGCTCAAGCAAACAATTAACCGGGACCTTCCGCTGGAATTCACAGCCGGTGAATGAAGAAGAAGAAGAAATTGTATCTCTGCTTGTTATTACAACAGCTCTTCTAAAACATTTCCCACTCATTAGTTGCAGTAGGCGGCCATGTTTGACATGGATAGCCATGCTAATGCACTCTGTGTTGCCACCTGGCGATATGTTCAAAACCCATCAAGGTAGATGAGTGTTGTAACAGCAAAGTTGAACTGATGTATAGGATAACAATACAACAAACATTTACTGTTTCAAATAAACAGTCCACAAAAAAGTAAAAAGAAAACTAATTACATGTGTTTTCTTCAAAGTCAAGAGTGACTGAGACTCAAGGAACCAACAGTCTGCATAAAAATAAGCCAGTATTTTCACACATACAAATAGTTACTACACTTTCTTTGATAAGGTATACAAGCAGTAAAACTATTGATAACAAAAACAACAACGTAAACCCTACCTTGTTTCCTTGTGCATCTTTGCCCTTTCCCTCTTCTTCCAGGTGAAATCTGACATTTTCCAGGAGTATCACACTTCCTGGAGGTGGATTAGCACAGACTTCCTCAACTTTGGGCCCAACACAGTCATCAAGGAAGGTCACTTGTCTATTGAGGTGAATAGCAGAAAAATACTTTTACAAAAACAATATAGTGTACAGTTTTCTGCAAGTCACATTATACTACAAAAACTGAATGATAGTGTGAATTACTGCCATAAAAATAATAAGTCAAAACTTGCAAACTTAAATTTCAATGACAAAACTTGAAATTTAGAATGTAAAATACCATAAAATAAATACTTAGGGAACTGTGTTGGTATTACTAGACGGCTAGCTGCTCGGTGTTAAAAATCCCAGAGGCTCCCAGGTCAATCCAGCCTAAACATTTATTAGGAAATGCTGAGAGAAAAACAAATGACTTTGGCACTGAAACACAGGAAAGGACTAGAGAAGACAAAGAATAAAGGTGATTAATGTGCTATCGATCATACACAGCTATGGTTGTAGTGCTGACTATTCTATATATAGGATGGACCCCGTATGTTTGATACACCGGAAGGTATGGAAATGTTTCCGTTACTTTTCTTCCACGCAGCTTGGAATTTTGATCTCACTTTAATGGACAAACTCTTCCACCTTTAATTAATATCTCTCTCTATTGCTCCCTCCCTCCCTCTACTGTTGAATATAAAAGAAATACATAACTACTTACTTTCCCAACAGTGCCTCCAACTCAGGAACAACAGGTCTCAGACTGGCAGATGGATCTGGCTGACCATCGGGTCTACCAAGATGAGACATGAGAACCACTGACTTGGCTCCTTTCTCCAAGGCATATTTGATGGTTGGCACAGCAGCTGCAATTCTATCAAAAGAAGGAACAAATTACTCCCAAGCAACTACAAGTTAGTTGTGTCCTCTTACAGGACATTGCAGAACCAACAGCAGCATTTTGTTTATAGAACATGCTATATCACAGGCTGATGACAACAAGTAAAATACTAAGTGTTGGTGGCCGGTCACTAAACTTGACACTCCCGCAACATAGAACAGGCGCTGCGACACAACAAGACATGAACAGGAAGGAAAGTGACTCTCTTTCTGGGCCAGAAAATGTTACTCTAACCCAAAATTCTTCAGATACCATGGTTCAAAAAGAAAAATACTGACATTCTATGATAATTTTGTTGTAATATTCAATGTAGAAGAATATAAGCTCATAAACAGCACTATGCTTCAGAATACTTTGATCAATTGACACTGCAATTGTTTGAAAAGTAATGGGAGAGACAGAATCTGGAAGAAATGGCAGGAATCAACAAACATGAAGGTAGAAGCAAAGTACTGGTGACACCTTGTGTATAAAAACACATGAAGCAGGGGAAAGAAAGGCTTTCCGGCAATCAATGGTGGAAGCAACACTTGGTAAAGAACTTATAAGGCAGAACTTGGTAAAGAACTTATAAGGCAGAACTTGGTAAAGAACTTGCTAAATAATTGTGATGAATCTATTATTTTCTAAAACTTTTCTAAATATTGTGGCTTATTTAACTACTGCCTTACAAACCAATTGGAGCTGATGTGGCATAGTGGCTAGATGCTCACCTGCAGATCTGAAGGTCATGGGTTTGGGTCCTGACAGAGCCACTTTTTTTTTTTCACAAATGACCTTGGCTCCCATGTTGACCCAGCCTGAAGTTAGTAGCAGGGTATATTTAAGGGAAGTAAAGGCAGCTAGCGTAATGTTGACCTCATCACCCTCTGAGTGCTGATTGGTCTATCAAATGTGTCTAGCCCTAGATGCCTGAAAGCACACAAAAGGATCCTTTACGTTACCTTATAGGCTGATGTTGCCTTCACAGAACAAACACAAATTTTAAATGAAACTTCGTTCTACGGATAGTGTGTGATACACAACATGAACATATTTTAATAAATCTTTAAATAAAACACAGTGCAGACCTGACATGGAGAACACCAGGGACCCAAGAAATAGTTCTTCTTATCTGAGATTTCTCTTATCCTGATAATAATTCCAGCAAGAAAAACTGCTGGGAATAAATAAACTGTTCTTTACAACAGAAATTCACTGCATCTAAAACTGCTTTGAGTGGTCTGCATTGCACTGATGAAATTACAAATAAAACAGTAAAAGAGTGTTACAAAGGACAATGACAAGAATATAATAGAAGAATAAGTGCAGACTTTTATAATTATAATAGAATTTTGGATCAACAGAAAAGCTGTAATAATCACATTCATTTAACAAAAAAAACATTACAAACCTCTGGTTGTTTGTGATTTTCCCATTCTTCAAGGGAACATTGAAGTCAACTCTGAAAGAATACAGAAAAATGTTTTTAAATAGTTTAGTGTATGCATCTTTTTATAACTTTATAGGTAGACAACAAATCAATCTGGCCATGTAACAACATGGCAGCAGACAGGGCACCACAGAGAGCAATGTTATACAGATAAAGTGGTAACAGACCCAAAGGTCGACCACACAGAAGAGGGACAGCAGAAAAGACACTGAAAAGTACTATATAGGAAGCAAACAAAAGGGCCTGTCCTAGAGATCTCTTCCTCCCCTATTTTCAGAAGCATAGTACATTAAGGTGATTCACCTGTCTGGTATTACCACTAATTCCCTTTTTTCCATTATTTAGTTGACAGAATTTGCATCAGCTTCTAAAACTAGCCTAACTATTCTTCTACTTAGCGTTCACTGGCTGTAAAATTGTGTGGAAATTTCTGGTTGTTTGTTCGCTCAAGAGGTTCATTGCTATTAATGTATGGGTACCAGAAATGTACCCGGTAGTAAAGGTGGCTGATGTAATACTGGTCATACCTCTTATCGCTGGCTGATAGATCAACAAAATTATGGGATCAGCACTACAAACCCCCAATACGTCTCAACTATGCAGAAACCGGCCGTTCACTTCTCTACTTTGTTTACCCAGGAAATGGGGGAAAATAATGCAGTGCTGATCTAAATTAATGTGCTTCTATTTGGTACTCCTGTAAAAGGGATATCAATGTTCGGAGTTAAGAACTATACAATAATCTGAAGCTCGAAAGCCGGGTCTGTGGGGAACCTCTGTTATTTGTTTGCAATTTAATTTTGCTAAAAATGTTGTTTGTGCAACTAGCGTACTTAAGGTCAAGGACCTGTCTGAACAAGGTCAGATATACTTGGCTGGAATCGTCAACAATTTATTTTTAGATATTTAAACAAACAGAGACGGCACTGTACCTGATCAGAACGCGTTTTCCGTTGAGGTCTACTTGGTCAATACTTTGCTTGTTCATTGTGGTAAACAACAGTCGGTAATGATAGAAATAAAAGAGAAAAGTGTAACAGCTTCGTCAGTGCTTGTTACTGTGATCACAACCGGAAACGAGTTTGCCGGCCAAGGGAGAGAATTTCACCTTGGCCTTGCTCGATAGTTCACGGAAAGGTCACTTCTGTCATATACATCTTCGTAGAGGTCGTAGAGAGTGTGAGTGTGAGGGGTTAGAGAGAGAGAGAGAGAGAGAGAGAGAGAGAAAGAGAGGAGATAGAGTAAGAGAGAGTATGGAGAAATAAAGAGAGAGTGGGGAGAGAGAGAGAGAGAGGCTGGGGGAGACAGAACAAGAGAGTGGTGAGAGAGTGCGCGCGACAGTCGCTATATGGTTATAATTACTGTACAGTACTTTATATTCCGTGTGTGTCACATATTTTATGTTATGATATCAGATTTCCGGTACGATATTTTATGCAATCTTTCTTTGTCAGTTGAGACGAGAAAGAGAATTCTTAAACAGTTATATAAATCCTATATTGATATACGGATGTGAATCATCGGCAGTTAGTAAATTAGTGAAGACTTATTTGGAAGCTGCGGAAATGTGGTTTTATAGACGAATGATAAGAATATACTGGGCATATGAAAGAAGTAATGAAGACGTCATGAAAGAAACACCCACGAAGAGAACTGATTGTACACAGCAGAACACACACAATCTACATTCTTTGATCATGTGATGAGAAAGATAAAACTGGAGTACATCGTGACTGCAGGAAAGTTGGAGCGAAGGAGAGGCAGAGGGAGACCGTGAGAACAGATGCTGGACAGTTTGATATCATGGTATGGAAGATCATTTGTATCAGAGTTGACTGAAAGTACACGAGACAGAAGGTTGTGGGTAGACATGTCTACCAACGCCCTGGAGTACATCGTGACGGCAGGAAAGTTAGGGGGGGGGGGCAGAGGGATACCGTGAGAACAGATGCTGGACAGTTTGATATCATGGTATGGAAGATCGTCGGTATCAGAGTTGACTGAAAGTACACGAGACAGAAGGTTGTGGGTAGACATGACTACCAACGCCCTGGAGTACATCGTGACGGCAGGAAAGTTGGAGGGGAGGAGAGGCAGAGGTAGACCGTGAGAACAGATGCTGGACAGTTTTATATCATGGTATGGAAGATCATCTGTATCAGAGTTGACTGAAAGTACACGAGACAGAAGGTTGTAGGTAGACATGGCTACCAGCGCCACACGGCATGGACTCTAAGAAGAAGTGTCGCTATGCACACACACACACATACATACATACATGCACGCACACACACACAAACACTCACACACACACACACATAGAGAGAGCGAGAGAGAGAGGGAGAGAGAGGGGGGGGGATGTGTTGATACACCTAGATATCCTCATAACTGTCTGGATTTGTTTGCAACAGATGTCTCACTAGCAGGGTCAAATATCTGGTAACATCAGTTTCTGATTATCACTGTTTAGGTTATCCCTTTCTTGGATGTTGTTGATATTTTGATGATTTTTTTTTTTCTGTATTTGAACGTAGATTTTTATGTGTTCTACTACACTGAGCTGAAGGGTCAGATTATGTGGTTAATTTACACCAGCCTACGGGCCAGTTTTCCCATACTGGCTCTAATCTGACTTCATAACCCAGAAGCCTGACGAAATACGTCGATTTCTATGACTAGACACGAAACAGCAGCAATCCTTACCAGCACAAGACTTTAGATTATCCTGTGGATGTGGCCGTTATGGTTGTCCTAATTATAACTTCTCTGAAAGTTGAACAAAGTACCTGGGCTTGCCCTGTTGGTCTGCCATCAGCACTGAGATTCTTAAATTTAGTCTCAGGGTGTCAAACCTTCAGGTCCTGTTGGTCTTATATCAGCACAAAGATTCTTTAGTCTCAGGGTGTGAAACCATATCCTGCGTGTTTGCCATCAGCACAGAGATTCTTTAGTATCAGGGTGTCAAACCTTCAGGTCCTGTTGGTTTGCCATCAGCACAGAGATTCTTTAGTCTCAGGGTGTCAAACCTTCAGGTCCTGTTGGTTTGCCATCAGCACAGAGATTCTTTAGTTTCAGGATATCAAACCTTCAGGTCCTGTTGGTTTGCCATCAGCACAGAGATTCTTTAGTTTCAGGATATCAAACCTTCAGGTCCTGTTGGTTTGCCATCAGCACAGAGATTCTTTAGTTTTAGGATATCAAACCTTCATGTCCTGTTGGTTTGCCATCAGCACTGAGATTCTTTAGTTTCAGGATATCAAACCTTCAGATCCCTGTTGGTCTGCCATCAGCACAGAGATTCTTTAGTTTCAGGATATCAAACCTTCAGGTCCTGTTGGTTTGCCATCAGCACAGAGATTCTTTAGTTTCAGGATATCAAACCTTCAGGTCCTGTTGGTCTGCTATCAGCACAGAGATTCTTTATTTAGTCTCAGGGTGTCAAACCTTCAGGTCCTGTTGATCTGTGAGCTATACTGAGATCTTCTGACCTAAGGGTACCAACTTTCCAAGTGGCAGCCCGGAAAGGAGGAGAGGGAGATGATAAATGGCATGCTCGGAAACAATATAATGTTTGTATGGAAACAATATAACGTTTGTATGGACATACCATCCGCATAAAATACTGAAACTTATTGGGGCACTAAACTTTCATGAACCAAAAAACAGAACAAAGAAGCAAACGAGACAGCATTTGTGTGAAGTAACCTGTGAAAGGAAACTTGTAAGAGTGCAAATATCAAAGTGCCAATGCTTGATATCCATTCATGCCACATGCGTCCCTTTAGAACGTTCAACGATACTGTCTAAGAATCAGACAGTGATTCACATGGTCCCCCTGTTTTCAACTATCCTCTTCACAGTTGCAGTGACTGTCTTCACCTCCATCCTCGTGACTAAGGTCTTAGAAAATAAAATAAAAAACTAAGATCGACTGTGTTTTGCTACGATTTTTTCCTTAACACAGAAATATCACTGATGAACAACTAAGCGATTCAGATAAAGGCTCCTGACCAGACAGATTGTGAACTGATCATATAGCCTCATCACACATAATTTCACCACTTCATATTTCATTTATGATCTTTAGTATAACCTTTGACATCACTGACAGAGTTTCCCCATGTGGGTTTAAGGGCCCCATTTGGGGTGTGGGGGGGGGGGGGGATAACAGACCCAAAACATGTCGTAAAATGTCAATAATAAGTTTGCTGAAATTAGATATGTTGGTGCCAAAAGGTGAAGATATCACAGCTAGATGTAAAACACAATAAAAAGTGTCAACTTTCCTTTAAAGAGTAAATGCAGAAGAACTGATAAAGGATCTCCTTAAAAATTGATCAGCACTGTTTTGAAACACAAGATCATTAAATTAATAAAGGCTTTCTGTGGGGATTCCGGGAACCCACTGTGGGTATTCAGGGGACCCACTGTGGGGATTCCGGGAACCCACTGTGGGGATTCTGGGGACCCCCTGTGGGTATTCAGGGGACCCCCTGTGGGGATTCCGGGGACCCACTGTGAGTATTCTGGGGACCCCCTGTGGGGATTCTGGGAACCCACTGTGGGTATTCAGGGGACCCCCTGTGGGGATTCTGGGGACCCCCTGTGGGTATTCAGGGGATCCCCTGTGGGGATTCCGGGGACCCACTGTGAGTATTCAGGGGACCCACTGTGGGGATTCCGGGGACCCCCTGTGGGTATTCAGGGGACCCACTGTGCTGAACAAAAGAATAGACCCACTGCTTTCCTAACCAGCATGTTGTATAAGTCAATTAATAAAGGAATGTCAGAGTACATCTGAGAGGTAATAAACCAACAGTCTGCATACTAATAAGCCAAATCTGTAAAACAGATGCATATGCAAAACTCAGGCTCTGCAACAAGGCTAAAGCCCAGAAGTGGATGAACAATGAGAATGTTTCATCGAAGTTTACAGCCGGTGAACGTGAAGAACTAAATAAAGGCAACATAGAGGACCCTGACACATGCATCAGACAAAAAGACATCTTTCACTATCATGTTACTAAAATAACATATAAACAATTTAGTGAATACACCACACAGTAGACATGAATCATTCTGTTCTGTTTTAATGAAAAAATGAAAATTTTAAAAATAATATTAATCTAATATTGTGCTTTAAGACAATAACAACAAGTAAAATATCTAATGCCCAAAACCTCAGTTTGTATAAAGTTTTTACATATAGCATAAACAATTTTAACAATTATGTTATCATCATCAATCAACAGATCCTTTACAGAATTTCGCTCTCATCATCACACACCTGACAGTCTCTCTTTCTCTAGCCAATTCTCCAGTCCTATGAGCTTTCACAGCCTCATAGCCAATGCATCTTCAATGTCTTGTGTCCACATTCATGGAGGCTGGCCTCTACCTTGTTTTTCACAAACTGTAACCTCCATCACCGTTTTTTCCAGGCCAGCATGACGTTTCAATGTCCAAAATACTTCAGCTATCGCTCTCATTTAATGTCATAAAGAGGGGGCTAAAATGTTACATAGAACCTGTTCTGCTGTATGGCAGCAAATCTTGAAATGTCACTGAACAAATTAAGAAGAATTTGGAAGCAACAAAGATGTGGTTTCTGAGACGAATGTTACGAATACCTTGGACGGCCAGAGTAACTATTAACAATTGCTTAAAAGAGGATAATGAAAGTAGATCTCCATATACAACAATAAGAAAGAGATAAACACTGTTTTTTGGCCACATAATGAGAAGAGAGACATTGGAGAACATCGTGACAATTGGAAAGATCAGTGAAAAAAAAGGGGAAGAGGCAGACCAAGAGAGATGATGCTGGATAGGCTAAAACGATAGCATGGAGGGATATCATCAAAAGAGCTGTTCCAGTCAACCAGGGATCATGATCTGTGGAGACGCATGAGCACCTACGCCAGTTGGCAGGGCACATGATGATGATGATGATGATAGGGAAAGGATGCTGTTTACGAGGTCCCTTCCCCCAACCTTTCAGAAAATGTGTATAGGGGTTGCACCCTTCCCTCTTCCACTTAATGCCTTCTTTGTGTTGACACCTCCGATTAAATGTATATCAAAAAGTAACTGAACACAACCACAAATACATCTCAATGTTTCTATGTGACCTTCCTGGCTTTTATGATTCTGCTGTTTTTACTAGCTGATAAAACTTTAGTTGAAACTTCAGATTGTATCTATGCTAATCTTTTCCCCAGGCTTTCTAGTCGTAGTTTGTGTTGTGTTAAGTTACTATTCATTCAAAACCATAGTCCGCAGTATTAATTTAGGTTGTATCTATGCTAATCTGTTCATTTCCCTCCATCAGGCTTTCTAGTCGTAGTTTGTGTTGTGTTAAGTTACTATTCATTCAAAACCATAGTCCGCAGTATTAATTTAGGTTGTATCTATGCTAATCTTTTCATTTGCCTCCATCAGGCTTCCTAATCGTAGTTTGTGTTAAGTTACTATTCAGTTCAAAGTATAGCAGTGTTTTGAACACATAACTCTACTTGAAAGATTTTGTTTTGTGACGGCCCGTAACCCCCCACCCACGCTGGACTACAGGTAACTTTGCAACTGTTTTGTGGCACCCTAATACAAATGTACTATATGGCATTACGTTTGATCAGGGTTTCCGGTATTTGTATCTGTTTGATTCTCATCCTTGAGACGCTAGTCCCACAGTCTGCAGTCGAGGGGGGGGGGAGGCAGTCAGTTAACTTATTCCAAGTAAACTAATGTGGCAGCTTTCCTAAGGATTCTACATAATGTTCAATACAAACTGAAATACATCACAAACAGTTTTCCTGCTCATTCACAGAAGATATACCTCTATGTAAGATATAATATTTAAAAAATGTCCCCAACAGTTCTGCTACCAATTGTACATTCATTACAACAGGTTGTTCTTTTATGTTTTCTCAAATGTAAATATTAAATCAACATAGTGGACTAGGACACAACATCAAATGTATGTATGAATGAATTATTGAATACATGTGTATGCATACTTCACGTCTCCCTGCTGCCGCCATGGATCCAAAGGCTGTGGGTTCAAATCACGGAGCTGGATTCTTTCCAAACATGACCTTGGCTCCCAGGTTTACCAAGCCTTAAAAGGGTACCAGGAAAAGTCCTGGGAATTAAAAATGGCCAGCATGATACTGGCCTCATCACCCATCTGGGCTGACTGGTCTATTCAAATATGAGCCTAGCTTTATATGCCCGAAGCGCCACTGGCGTGTAAAGGGATCTTCTTATGTTTCCCAGCTGGGCTGCGGAAACGGCTTTAAATCACTGAGGCACATTTTTACAAATAACCTGGACTCCTACCTTGACCCAACCTCAAACCCACGACTTTCAAAGCGCGTGGCAAACGGCTTGACCACTTCACCACGGAAACCCCCATGTTATGCATGTTTATACATCTGACATTTAGTCACAGTATACTAAGGAGCTCTAACATGCACGTGTCCCCTACAGTGTGCTGTGTATTTGGCTCCTGGGGAGGTAGAACAGTTATGCTTCTGTTGTCATCATTATTGACCGTACCGAACATCAGCAATGATCTTCTAGAATTTAGTCTTAGTCTTAGTCAAGGTTTCAACTTCACTGAAATTGGGTCACTCCATACTTGCTCTATTTCTGTGCCAGAGGAAATCACATGAAATGTCCCTCACCGTCGCATTTGATTCTGGGACAGAAAGAGACAAAAGACATTCAAACCTCACCACGTGGGTTTTAGGGCCCATTTAGGAGGGAACCATGAATAAAGATACCAGCCTTTAATAAAGATGCCATAAAAGCTAATTAAATCAGAGTCTTATGGCTGTAAACTACATCGTGCCAACTAAACCGCCCTTGTAATTACAAATACAGAAGAAGAAATACTTGTCGACCAACTAGGCTAAAAGGCAAGCATGCCAAGTAGCCCACCTCCAAAAGCATCTATATATGATTTCTAAATTAAAAAAAAAAAACAACTAAAAAACAAAATCAATCAACTTCAACAAACAATTTCTATGGTAGACATGAAGAGTTAATGCACACTGGAAGATACACATTATCTGCTGCCTAAGTTTAGAACACCACTTCTGTTTTGAGCATGCAGTTTCAAACAAATATTTATTTCACAGACTGAAAAGTAAAAAGTACACATATTTTCCAATTTCAATCATAAAGGTTTTTTTTTTTTTTTTTTTTAAACAAAATGGAATGTACATTTTACATACAGAATAATGAATTTGATTCTGCTAAAGCACACGTCCTTAACCCCTGGGAGGTGTGCAGACAGAGAACTAAAACACAGAACAGGATTAGCAACAGAACTGAGTCAAATCAGAATGGCTGAGAATTCAATGCAATTACAGATATTAATAAAAACAAGAGACCAGACATTTTGCCTTGAGCATAACAAACTACTTTTGTGCCGAAATGTCCCTAAGGAGTCGAGTCAAGAATTGACATCACAGCACTCGGAGCAGTCCTATGAGCGCTCCGTCCTCATCTTCAGCAGCCAGCGCAGAGTTCCAACCCTGATGGTACCGGTCGTAGTCCTGGTTATGTCTGTCTGTCTTGCCTTTCCTCTGAGTATAAGTGAGCCGGCCAGGTACAACATTCTCCATCAGTGATGTTGAATGGTGTAAATAGAGCAGGCAGAGTAGAGATGGTACACGATATTTTCTAGCTAGCAAACAAAAAGAGGTAATGCAACAGGTGCCAGAAAATAAAGAGGTAATTTAATGCAACATGTGCTAAAAAAAAACAAAAAAAGAGGTAATGCAGCAGGTGCTAGAAAACACAAAGAGGTAATGCAACTAGTGTCAGAAAACAAGAAGTGGTACATTGTTATTTTTAAATCAGTTAGACCTCAATACCTGTTATACACATTTTGAATTACAGTAAACAACAAAAAATATTTTCATTTCTGGCACTTCACAACATAAGTTTTAAAAATATATAAAGTTACAAAAAGGTACTTTGGAAAAAAAAAAAAAATAATCATGAATTCCAGCATAAGGTCATCATCATGTAGCAGGTCCTTTGCAGAACGAAGCTCTCATCACGGTCTGCCTGTAAGAAACTCGGTCTCTTGCCAGATCTCCCGCCTCATGAACTTTCACACTCAAGGAGTCACTTATATCCTGTGCCCATCTTCGTGTCGGTCGGCCTCTGCCCCTCCTTCCTGGTACCATGCCTTCTGCTATAATTTTTTCGAATCCGTTGTGGCGCTTGATATGACCAAAATATTTCAGCTTTCGAGAAAGGATGTTGTTTATTAGCCAATCTTCAAGCATAAGGTACAAAAAGTAATAATCCTCTGCAAATAACATGTTAAACACAAATCACAATCATTCATACTGATAATCTTTTGCAAATTCACCTCCTACCAATCAGCAATATTATCTCCCCTAGGCAGCAACTCTTTTATCTCCTCCAGCTGGCAAATGTGTATCTTCCCCACACGGCCAAAGCTGCCAAAATACCTGTATTTACGGCTTTTGCCTTAAACAGCAAATGTGTTAAATATAGACTGCAATTATTCACACTGTTATTTACAGAAAAAAAGAATGGTTTAAACCAGTGTTTCCCAAACATTTCTTAGTCGTGGCGCCTTTTTTCAATTAAAATTTGTCAACAGCGCCCTAACCTAAGTAAAAGTATGACTATTCGTACGAAAGAGACCAACAACAACAAAAACTTGTGTTTCTTCGAATATTTTGCGGTGCCCCTGTGAAAAGGTCGTGGCTAACCGGGGCCCCACTGAGCACATTTTGGGAATCACTGGTTTAAACTTTTAAAACCAACAGCATGTTTCAATAAAATGCAACAGCACTTATGAATGCTGCAGGGGATTTACAAATGATTCACAGAAAAAAAATATATTTATTTCTGAAATCCTTTAGCATTTAAAATGTTCTGTTATGTACCAATGGAAGCCACGGAGGTATAATCACTAGATGCAGGCCTGCCGACATAAATGTCTTGGGTTTGAATCCTCATTAAACCAGACATTTTTTAAAATGACCTTGGCTCCCAAGTAAAAAGGACCAAAAATGAATATCAGGTAAAGTCCTGGGAAGTTTTAAAAAAACCCTCTCAATTAAGAAACAAAAATACTGGCAAGAATAGTACTCTGGTGCAGTCCATTAAGTAAAATAATTTAACATACATATGCGATATAGGTGGCTGAATGTTTTCCAACAAACTCTCTTTGCGAAACATCTCAAAAATTGCTGAATATATTTAACTCTTTCAGTCCCAAGGAACGTACAATATCAGTTATTGTCCATGTTTATTAAGCTGAACTTATCTTTTATGGTTGGTCTGACTGTACAAAAGAAATATAAAAATATATTTTAACATGTCCGGTTAGTGTCCGTTCATCCTTGAAACTAATTTACTCATGTTTTTTTTATTGTTCTTTTTGCCTTTTGTGGATATCTGCTGTTGAAACTCCTCGGACTGAAAGAGTTAAAAATATTCAGTTTTCTGGACATTGAGAAAATGTTAATTAATTATCTTTCGCTTAAGCATTGGATAACATTATCTAATGCATACATCTACAATATTTCCATGGATGATCATTCAGTCAGTCAGACTGTATCTCTCTCTCTCTCTCTCTCTCTCTCTCTCTCTCTCTCTTGTGTGTGTGTGTGCGCCTGCCCGCTCGCGCGTGTGCGTGCGTGCGCACACATGTTAAACTAAGGCATTGTCAAACCAACAGAAAGGCGGAGACAACTGCCTACATTTACAATATTTCTAGGGATGACAATTTAGTCCCTCTGTTTTTCTGTGTGTGTAAGTGTGAGTAAACATGTGTTTAAGGCACTGTGCCAAAAAGTCACTTAGTAATGGTGAATGGTGTAAACAGTGGAAGACAGAGTAGAGAAGAGAGTACATGATATTTTTCTAGTTAGAAAACGAGGAGAGGTAATGCAAAAGATTAGAAAACAGGAAGTGGTAATGCAACTTGTGTTAGAAAACGTGTATGTCAAACTAAGACACCGTCCTTAAAATAAGAGGCTTAAGTCAACCAACAGAAAGGTGGACACAACATTAAAGTCACTCTAGGCATGATAATGAATGAGCCAGAGAAACTTAGCAAAGACAGAGAGTCCTACAACAAGCTGTATTGTAAGTAACATTCTGCAGCAGGATCATTACATAAGATTCCCGTGTGGTTTCGGGCACCCCACTGTGGGGGAAATGGGGGAGGGGGGGGGGAGAGAACAAGAACAGACCCTTTGCCTCCCCAACAAGCATGTCATAAGAGCTGATTAAGTGGGGGCTTCCTCTGAAGTCTGAGTGCATCTGTCCGAGCGACCGCCCTCAGGCACTGGATACTGTACCAATAAATGAAAAAATGATCATTTGTGGGGATTTTAATAGCCATTCCCAAAGTTGGGGCTACGATCATATGGACCAGAGAGGAGAGAAACTAGAGGACTGGCAGGATGAGAATAGGTTCATCCTCGTAAATAAGCCAACCGACCCACCAACCTTCTACTCTAGAGCATGGCATACCACCTCGACACCAGACCTAGCCTTTCACTCAGCAGACATGGAACTGAATGTTACCAGAACTGTTGGGAAGCAACTAGGAGGCAGTGACCACCGGCCAGTCTTTCTAACTATCGAAAGCCAGTCTGTAAGAGAGAGCAGCACACTGCCAAGGTGGAATTTTAAGAAGGCAGACTGGAAGTTATATCAGCTTCGCACAAATGTTCTGCTGGAAAATCTTAACACAGATAATGACGTAGAAAAAGTAGTCCAAGAGTTGAACAAACACATACTGCAGGCAGCCCTGGAAGCAGTTCCAAGAGGTGCGCGTAAACAATACAAACCGTACTGGAATTGCGATCTGGAGCAACTGCACAACAATATGGAAACAGAAAGAAAACAGGCTGAGACCAGACCTTGTCAAGAGCAGTTTAACAACTACCAACATTCAAAGGCCAAATTCCAAAGAGCCAAACTGCAGGCTAGAAGGAGAAGCTGGCAGGAAAAGACAAAGTCCCTAAACTTTGAAAGAGACACAAGGAAGTTGTGGAGGTTAATTAAGCAAATTAATGATGAGAATACAGGGAGAAATGGTTATATTGCACTGTGCAAAGAGGGAGCCATCCTAACAAGAAAACAGGCAGCTGACCACTTTGCAGATTCCTTTGCAGAAGACAGCAACATTAATGTCAGCCCAGAGAAACAGCGAGAGGTTCAAGAAAACAAACAACATACAAGACAAAAAGATATAATTCCTGAGGCACTGGTGGCAGCATTTACATCCAGCGAGTTAGAATTAGCAATATCAAAGCTGAGAATGGGAAAATCACCTGGAATTGATGGAATCACCAACGAAATGATCAAGAACCTTGGAACAACTGCCAAAATAAAGCTGCTACAGATCTTTAATCATTGTTGGACCAGTGGCAAAGTTCCTCAAATATGGAGAGAAGCAATCACAATACCTCTGCTTAAACCAGGAAAGGACAGTTCTGATGCCTCCAGCTATAGACCGATCAGTCTTACCAGCTGCCTCTGTAAAACAATGGAACGTATTGTCAACCTTAGACTCCAATGGTACTTGGAAAGTGAAAACATTTTCACGCCGCAGCAGGCAGGATTTAGACAGTGCTACTCCACAGAAGACCAGACAACTTACCTTTCACAAGAAATTGAGGATGCCTTCCAGGAAAAGAAGCTAGTGCTAACGGCATGGATAGATCTGAAGAAAGCCTTTGACAAGGTCTGGAAAGAAGGTCTACTGAAGAAACTGAGAGACTGCAGGGTGAATGGGAGTATGTACAAATGGGTCAAAGCATACTTGTATAACAGAAGATCCCGAGTACAGATAGATGGACTTAAGAGCAAGAAAGTTTTGCTGCGCCATGGCGTCCCACAAGGAGGTGTCCTGTCCCCCACACTCTTCCTAGTCTATATCAACGACCTGCTTTCTGAACTACCCCATGGAATTAAAGCTGCAATGTATGCTGATGACTTGGTACTCTGGTGTACAAATGAAAATGCGACAGTGGCCACCAGACTACTACAAAGAGCCATAGATGCAATGGCTAAATGGGCCGACAAATGGTGTGTCAGCATCAACATAGGCAAATGCAGCACCACTCTCTTTACCCTTTCTCCTAAACAAAAATCAGGCGCCATGCACATAAATGGAGTACCCCTGAGAGAGGATAAGGAGCCCACATACCTCGGCGTAACGTTTGATGATAGATTAACATGGAGAAAACACATCAACAAGGCAGCAACCAAAGCCAGAAGGAGGGTAGCCATTTTGAGAAAACTAAGTGGAACCACATGGGGTGCTAGCGGGAAAATACTTAGAAAAGTTTACCAACAAAGTGTTCGACCACATCTTGAATACGGATCAACAGCATGGAGTTCGGCATCAAAAACCACATTGCAAGAATTAGACAAAGTGCAAAATCAAGCACTCAGAGTTACCACAGGCAGTATGAAATCAACACCTATAGCTGTGATGGAGAAAATGGGGATGACCCAAGCACTAAGTGAACGCAGAGACACCAAGATGCTTTTACAAGCAGAAAAGTTTCTTAGTATGCCCAGTCACCCTATGAATGAAAGATTCAAAAATTTAGCTTTGGGACGACTAAAGAGAAGTAGTTTTATCCACCAGGCCAAACGGCTCGGCAGACAAACCACTGATTTACCTGCAACTGATAGATCCTTAAATGCTGTCCCAGAACGGACCCCCTGGAGAGAGGAGTATAAGTTTCCAATACACATCAAGACTGAAGTGAAAGGGGTATTTGACAAGGAAGAACAAAACAGTGTGCAGCGCAAAACAGCCACCCTCAGTTTACTTGATGATGAATACCCGCAGAACCTTTGGGTCCGTGTTTACACAGATGGGTCAGCAGAAAGCGCAGTCAGAAACGGAGGTGCGGGAGTGTACATTGAGTATCCTAATAATACCAGGGATACAGCCAAATTACCAACGGGAAAGCACTGTCACAACTATGATGCAGAAGTTCAAGCCATCAAGATAGCGGTAGAGAAACTACTAAATACAGGGTATTTTTCACAACCAGTGGTATTCCTGACAGATGCAAAAGCAGTACTTCAGTCACTCCAGTCTGGAAAATTACCAAGCATACGGACACTATTATCCGAACTAGGCAACCGCTGTAAATTAGTAATGCAGTGGATACCTTCCCACTGTGGAGTTCCCGGAAACGAAAAAGCTGATCAACTAGCTAAGGAAGGTGCAACTGAAGAACAACCTGACATACCAGTCTCTTATCAACAGAAGAAGAGAATGATCAAATCAATCAGAATGCCACCGAAACTGGCACAAGATGATTACCATATTATGGACAGACCAGAGCAAGTTATTATCCTTCGCCTTAGAACAGGGCACAATAGACTTCGCTCCCACATGTACAACAAATTTAAGATTGGCCAATCGGCCATGTGTACTTGTGGACTGGCACCTGAAACAACAGATCACATCCTTCAAGACTGTCCCATATTCAACGCTTTCAGGCAAAACCTTTGGCCAAAAGAGACACTTGTGGAAGTCAAACTTTACGGGCCGCTTAGTGAATTACAAAAGACAGTGAAATTCATACAAGAGACGGCTTTGCAGATATAGACAATTTATTTCATGCGAACGAAAGAAGAAGAAGAAGATCTGTCAAACGGATGTGCACACAACATTTAGGTTCTGGAACAAGACTTATATCCAGAGGTGGACAAATGACCAGAACTTTCTGCTGGAGTTTACAGCCAGTGAATGTGAAGAAGAATACATAAGAATGATAAACACAGATTGAAAGGGAGTTTAATATCAAAGTGTATGTACCTAATTTATACAATGGAAATTTTTACACAGGTTAGAAGGGACTTTAATATCAAAGTATTTGGCTTAATTTATACAGCAGAAATATTTTATGTTTTGCATTTGTGTGAATGATAGTACATAACATTACATAACTTAATTTTTTTTTTTTCATTTTCTTCATCATTCACCTGAGTGATTTAAATGTGTTTACAGCATAGCTCCTATATAGGTGCACTCTGGCCGACTTCTGCTGACATTTGTTATCTGGGTTAGCCTTCCCGGTTAGCTTCGGGGAACATTTGTAGCCTCATATTTCTGGTAGCTTCATCATCCCCTTAACCACAAGTGTTATTCCCAGAGGACCTAGTTAGCTGCACCCAGCTTGGTCAAAACACACGGGAAGGCAAGGGGTAGATTATAGGCATTCCCTAAACAACAGTTTCAACAAATAAAGGAAAGAAACAGTAACATAGTGTAACAGCCCTTTCTACAACTACTCCGTAAGACATTTATGTAAACACATCCTGGAATTTATAATTTACAAATTTACATACATAACAAACCATATGAATAAGGTAATAAAGTAAAATAATCAGACACACATGGAATTTATTAACGACATATGAGTATATTTACAATTTTTTAATAGCATATTTAAAGTTATATTATTGTAACCAGTTACAGCAAAACAAAATTGTGTATAATGAATCGCTGCCGGAAAAAAAAAAATACATTCACATCTTATGATACTTAAGTCAGTCAGAGGGCAAACAGGATCAAGGTGGGTTCAGTCAGAGGGCAAACAAGATCAAGGTGGGTTCAGTCAGAGGGCAAACAAGATCAATGTGGGGTCAGTCCGAGGGCAAACAAGATCAATGTGGGGTCAGTCCGAGGGCAAACAAGATCAATGTGGATTCAGTCAGAGGGCAAACAGGATCAAGGTGGGTTCAGTCAGAGGGCAAACAGGATCAAGGTGGGTTCAGTCAGAGGGCAAACAGGGTCAAGGTGGGTTCAGTCAGAGGGCGATCAAGGTGGGTTCAGTCAGAGGGCAAACAGGATCAAGGTGGGTTCAGTCAGAGGGCAAACAAGATCAAGGTGGGTTCAGTTAGAGGGCAAACAAGATCAAGGTGGGTTCAGTTAGATGGCAAACAAGATCAATGTGGGGTCAGTCAGAGAGCAAGCAAGATCAAGGTGGGGTCAGTCCGAGGGCAAACAAGATCAATGTGGGGTCAGTCCGAGGGCAAACAAGATCAAGGTGGGGTCGGCCAGAGGGCAAACAAGATCAAGGTGGGGTCGGTCAGAGGGCAAACAAGATCAAGGTGGGTTCAGTTCGAAGGCAAACAAGATCAATGTGGGGTCAGTCCGAGGGCAAACAAGATCAATGTGGGGTCAGTCCGAGGGCAAACAAGATCAAGGTGGGGTCAGTCCAAGGGCAAACAAGATCAAGGTGGGTTCAGTCAGAGGGCAAACAGGATCAAGCTGGGTTCAGTTAGAAGGCAAACAAAATTGTTTATCTTGGCTTGGCCTCCGATATTTGGCTCAAGAATCATCATAATTTCAAGGCAATACTGCAGGGACAAAACCAGCACACTCTCATAAAGTAACAACTATATTACTGTCAGATTTAATTCAATGACAATAAAATAACTGAGAAATTAAAAAAAATGCTGAAGCAATTAAGATAAAAGAAACAATGTTTTCTGTGAAAAAAAAAAAAGTTCACAACTTCCAAAGTGACATTAACTATAAATACTAACACCATCAGGAAAATAAAAAAAATTTTTTTAACATTGTCAGCAACATCATCGATAAAAATGTTCACAACTGCAGTAGAATCATCAACAAAAATATTAACATCATCAGCAAAATATTAACACCACTAGTAATATCATCAACAAAAATATTTAACTCCACCGGCTTTACTGAAACGTGCATTATATGAATGTGACTGGCAAAACAGGAAGCTGCCATGGTGTAGATGCTCACCTGGGGACCAAAGGTTATAGGTTCAAATCTGCACTGAGCAGATTTTTGTTTTGACTGGCAACATAAAAAAAATGTAGGACACTTCAAATAAACAATGTGATTAAATTTATTTTGCATTTTTCTTTTCTAGAATATTATTTTTCTGCCAGCATGTGTCCATGAGTGCACCAGAATGGGTGTGTGTGGTCTGTTAATGAAAATGTGTGTGTGTATGTGTGCGTGTGTCAATCTTTCCACAAGGGACTGTAATAAACATTTTGTGTGTTTTTTGTTGGCACAGGAGCGGAGCAACTATGGGGTGACTCATTTGCTATGAAGCTGAAACTAAGATTACCAGTGCGTGTGTGTGTGTATGTATGTATTGTATATATATATAATATATATATATATATATATATATATATATATATATAGTATATATATATATATTATATAGATATATATATATATATATATATATATATATATATATATATATATATATTAATACAAAATACAGGATACACACACATACATAAATAGAAGATGTATGGGCATATTATACATAGTTATTACATATACATTTCATTATCATATACAATAGCTTTCATCAGAAAAAGGTTTCCATTTTCGTAATTCAGTCCTTTTTTTTTAGTAATACAGCAGAGTCTCAATTGAAAAGATAAATGATTGCAGTAGGAGCAGATAAAGCAAATCTGGCATCATAATATGGAAAGACCTGCATGAATAATTACAATGTGATGAAAAAACAGGGGTAGTAGAAAAGAAAAATACTCAACAAAGCTGATTCTTAAACTCTTAAATCAGTAAACTGAATAAAGCTACTAGTCAAGGCACTTGATGATGATGATTCAGAAAATATTCTTAATATCATTTACAGTGGTGCAGTCACATCTTAAATATATTTTTTTTAAATTAAGATAAAAATAATACAACATTCACTGACTGAATAGAAGCTGCTACGGTGTAGCTGGCAGACGCTCGCTAGATTAAAAGTTCATAGGTTTAAATCTGAATGGTGTTGGACTTTTTTTTTTTTTTTTTAATTGCAATAGCTCCCAAGTTGACCCAGCCTTCAATGAGTAAGTACTAGGTATAAAGTCCTGGGAAGTAAAGGTAGCCGGCGTGATGCTGACCACATCACCCATCAAATGCCGATGGGTCTCTAAAATATAGGTCTAGCCCTATATGCCAATACTCATGAAGGCAAGGAGAAGGGTCCTGTACTTCACACTGATTCAACAACATAAAATTATATTTACAATCCAGCATGCTGGGAACTAATAGGCAAAACAGAACCAGCTGAAAACTTGGGTACTTAATTTATAACTTACCCCTGACGTCACGACGTCACGGGAGACATTCCCAATAAATTCTAGGGTGTTCAGGTTGTAGTTTCTCGCGATTTATCTACAGCAAATTTTAGGGTTAGGGTTAGCATTAGAAGACACTAGATGAACACTAAAAAAAAAGCACCACACAACAGCACACTTCCACCCCTTAAAATAATGGACTGTCAGGTCAGCTGTGGATTTCCCACGGGGATTTCGTGTTTGGGGTACGTTATAAATTAAGAACCAAAACTTGTAAGGAATTGCCAGGTAAAATACCTAAAAGAAATATTCATGCAGATTACCATCCTACACACACAAAATATATCTATGTTCATGTTCATGAAAACAAATTGACCAACATAACTGTTAGAAATATGTACTGACTAAATTGTCAAGAAAATATTAATCACAAATTTTCTATTTACAATTCAGCAATGTAAAATTCAAAACAAAGGATTTTGTAAAGTAGCTACCAAATTGCACAACTATTATCTTTCGTTGGGGGGGATGGGTGTGGGGGGGGGGGGGGATGTTTTTGTTGTTGCTAATTTTATGATCTCTGGGAATTAACTGGTGTTATATAGTTCTTACTGCTTCCGTGGCTTAGGCGTTGCGAGTCTGACTCATAATTCCTACATATCATGATCGAAACCCATTGCTAGCTGCATGGATTTTTATCATGGTATGGGGTGTCACAGGTCGAACCAGCCTTAAATGAGTACCAGGATGTATGTATGGCCTGGGGAAGTGAAGACGGCCGGTGTAATGCTGACCACCTTACCCACTCAGTGCTGACTGGTCTGTAAAAAATGGGTGATCTTCCCTTATGCCTGATGCACCTAAGGCATAAAAAGGGATCATATTTTATGCGATGCTCTTTGTAGGTGGCTAGCCATATAAGATCAAACTAAGTGCAATGAAGTTGATTCTTTCGCCTTTTAAACTCATCAACTTTTTCTTATAGTTCAAGTTGTTTGGTGCTGGTAGTCATGTCCCTACATAGCCTTCGTTCTTGTGTATTTCTAATAAGTTCTGACACAAATGTTCTTCCACGCCATGATGTCAAACTGTTCAGTGTCTTCTTTCTCTTTTCATCTCCCTCTGCCCCTGCATCTTTCCCACCGCCACAATGCATTCTTATTTCCTCCTTATCATGACATGACCAAACAATGTAGACTGTCTTCTTCTGATGTGGGTGGAACTTCTCCTTAACCATTATTCTTAATAACACTGTGTGACAGTGACAATTGTGACAATTTATACTTTTCATCCCTACATATAAGTAATTTCAGCTACAGTGAAATGTCGAATTGTTTTTTTTCATATATGTAAAAAAAATTATCAATCAGACAAATTGTGGAACGACACCTTGTACTAGCTTCATCGAGAAACAGCAAATCAAGTGGTTTGGCCATCTCATTAGAATGCAGCAAGATCAAATACCATCACAAACATTTTATCTCAGAAGATGAGCTGCAAGAGCAAGAGAGCGGTTGTGAAAAACTAGGATCGACAACATTAAAGACACTGTACGCCTTTAACAGCTAGTGGCAGCCAGCGTGCACTGGATCGCAAATTATTCCTTCCCACAACGCTTAACGGCTGAAGTGACTTATGATGATGATGGGGATGATGATGAGTTAACAGCATACTACTTTTTAACTCACTTGACCCCGATGAATATTTTCAGAGTAATAAATTCTTGCTAGAATAAAAAGGACTGCTTAAAACATAAAAGGGTTAAGGCCTCATTGAATGGATTCAACAGCAGTGACTGTTGTAGAGCTGTTTTCACAAAGGTAATAAAATATCTTTTTAAAAGCTATGGCTAGAAAGCTCAACAGAGGAAAAGAATCGAGGCAGATTTTTCTCAACACTGATGGCTCCCAGGCTGACCCAGTGTAAAACGAGTACCAGGTAATTCCTGGGAAGTAAAGGTGGCCGGCTTGATGATGACCAAATCGATCCATAAAAATATAAAAGTCAGGCATTATATGCATGACGCTGGCATATAAAGTGTCCTTACAATTACTGCATCGTTCAACTTTTTACCAAAACAGACTAATAACTGTAATAACTACTAGTATTTTAGTTTCCCATTTCCAATTATCTTAGAATGGATAAATCAAGACTTCCTTACCAAGCCCTCATTTGGACACCACAGGGGAAAAGATCTCGTGGAAGACCAAGGGAAACCCTATGAAGAACTATTATCAGGGAAGGCTAGCTCATGGGCCACTCAAACATCCAAGATCTACAACAGATTGCAACGAACCGCCATGCATGGAAAGTCATGACCTCTGCCCTATGTGCCGCACTCGACACAAGAGGAAAGACTAACTAACTAACTAACTAATTTCCAATTATGAATAATAACAGAATAATAACAACTAGCAAATCAAACTCTGAGAATGTTTGATGATGAAATTTACTTGATCAGTCATTTTCTGCAGTAACTAGTTATAAGCTTCCAGTAACCAAACACAATACAAGCTATATCCAATAGCTGCCAATTGTGGAGCACTTAACTAGAATGAAAGCTAAAGCTTCTTGCATAAATATACTCTCAGCATTCCTGGCGACTTCTCTTCGTACCTGTAAACATAAATGGATAAGCTTTGTGAGTATGAACTTGTTTTACAATTTGCATTAAAAAAAATATAATGCTTCCTTAAATTTGTGTACATTCCCCGTGTGGGTTTCAGGGCCCCATTGATGGGAAAACCAGAACAGACCCACTGCCTCCCCAACGTAAGAGTCGACTCACTGGGGGTTTCCTTCAAAGTGGTAGTACTTCTGCCTGAGAGGCAAGAAACCAACAGTCGGTATACAGATACGTCAGCTCTGTAAAACGGATGTGCATACAACACTCAGGTTCTGCAACAAGTCTAAAGTCCAGAGGTGGATGAATAACCAGAACTTTCCGCCAGAGTTTACAGTCAGTGTTGCCAAGAAAAAGATTAAATTCTGTTTATACAAAAGGCAGTCAAAAAATGTTGCACTTTAATATATAGGAGTCACTGTACACATTGGAAATTTGTATGAACATACAACATCTTCACAATCAGCCCTCAGCATGAACCACTTCCCCATCTCTTCATCATTCCCCTGATGGAAGAACCTGTTCAATGCCCTTTGGAAGCAAGTGAACAGTGTGAAGGTCATCTTCATCATCAAGTGCCTTGCCAGCTGGTGTAGGCGTTCATGTATCTCCACAGATCTTGGTCTTTGTGTTCTGGATCAATTCCACTGAGGAAATTCCTCCATGCCACTGTCTTCCGCCATCCACCATCATTTCTGTTGGTCTGCCTCTGCCTCTTCTACCAATGATTTTTCCAGTCATCAAAATATTCTCCAGTGCTCCTTTTCTCATCACATGACCAAAGAACTTTGTCTCCTCCTTGTTTTTGTATATAAGATTCTACTTTCATTTGCCATTTCCATGCAATCATTGTTAGTTATTTTGGCAGTCCAAGGTATTCGCAACATTCTTCTTAAGAACCACGTCTCAGCTGCCTTAGAACTCTTCTTAATTGTTTGCTCACATTCCAAGATTCACTGCCACACAACAGAACAGGCTTGATGTAACATTTAAGTAATTGTCTTCTGATGTTTAATGAGAGTGATTTATTACATAAGATACTTTTCAGCACCCTCCTGACTTGGTTGATGCCGTTTAAAATTGAGTGAACAGTGTGGAGGTACACAAACAGACAATCACGGTCTGAAGAGAACACTGCAGTAGGGATTGACAAGGGGGCATGGCCAACACTCAGAGGAAAGGCAAGAGAGACTTACAATCAGATCAATACTGTTATCACTGAAGCTTAAATTCAGCATTGGCTGCTCTAGAGGGGGATAATGTGTTTATGGGAATATCCAGAGTGCTGTGCTGTTGGTTCTTAACTCAGTTCGACTCAGCTCTGACCACAGAACTACTCTGAATGGCCACAGAATGATGTCTCTAGTTCAGTAATCAAGCTCTGATCATCCAAAATATAATGTCCAACATACTTACTGGACATGAAACCAAGCAACTTCTGTTTCTAAACGAATCAAATTTATGAAAGTCATTTTTCTTCTTATTCTTCTTTGTTAGCCCCTAGAAAGATGGATGACACCTTGTGTTGTGATTTACAGCTAGGTTGCAATAGCTGCGCTCTAACACATCTGGTTTCAGAAAACACCTTAGTCAAAGCAATGTTTCTCCGTTGTAAATTTGAACAAAGAAGTCACAAATGGACTGCACAATTTACTGCCTGGCATATTTTGCTGTATCTCATCAGGTGCTTAACTACAGTAACAATTCAATAAAAGTTGTTTCTGAGAGTGTTTGAATATGTACTTCAGTTATAAAGTATTCACTTATTTGCTCGGCGATCATTGCCAGTTGTTTTCAATAATCTCTCTATGCTAGGGTATGGCCTCTGTTTTTAGATGTCGAGTAAGATAAATTAAGGTCCCTTTTCCCCGCCTTTAGGCATATATAAGGCTAGACCTATATTTTTACAGACCAATCAGCAAAAGACGGGTGAGGCCGGCCACCTTTACTTCCTGGGACTGCACCCGGTACCCACTTAAGGCCGAGTGGACCTTGGAGTCAAGGTCATTTTTGAAAATAGCACTGCCCTAATGTTTGTGACATATGCCCAGCCTTTCACTGTTTATGGTCAATAATTAGAAAACTAATGTAGATAAGGGTACATACTGGAAAGATTTTGCATTAAGATGGTGAATGATAGCTGGCTTCAATTTTGCTTTTCCATTTTTGCTGTTGCGGCCCCATCCTGTCACTATATCCAAATATGAGTTCTTCTTGTCGGGCTTCCTCCTGTATTCTGTGAAGAGTAGACATGTTCTCAGGTCATACAACTGGTCATAAAAGATCATATAGGTCAAATGTACAACTAAGAATGGGGACATGCCACCTGGAACTTGAGATTAAAAAAGGAAAGGAAAGAACCCTTCTCCATGCCTTTAGGCGTATAGGGCATATAGGGCTAGACCTATATTTTACAGACCAATCGGCATGTGTTACGTGGTCAGCATCACGCTGGCTGCCTTTACTTCCCAGGACTGCATCTGGTACCCACTCAAGGCTGGGTCCACCTGGGAGCCAAGGTCATTTTTGAAAAAAGTCAGGCTCTGCCAGGGAGCGAATCCACGACCTTCCGATCCGCTGTGAGCGTCTAGCCGCTCCGCCACGGCAACTCCCACTTAAGATTATTGCAGGACCTTAGCTCCTGGTCTAGGAGGGAATCTCCAACAAGCAGGCAGATGTAAATGTACTGCTCTTCTGCTGCATGCTTGGTTCCAAACATACTGGTGTTACCTTTCCTTTGAAGTTAACAAAGAAGGCCAAGTGTGAGATCATGCTGCATGGGCAACATAATGTCTCTGCAATACTGACCAGGCTTTGTGCTACGTCAAGAAGGAATTTCATTCTCACCCTAATAGCCATGGATGGTAAATTCCTTTCTTCCTTTTTGCACAATGAGACACTATCATCAGGAAAGATGAAGTTTGAACAACGATCAACATCATGGCAGATTTTTAACTCCAAATATTGCCCGGGCAGCGCCGTTAGGCTACTTTTTTCTATTTCCAACTACCAAGGGATTTTTTATGTGTAAACAATGCACACAAGCGTTCGATCTCACTACCCAGAGACCAGGGGGAATTACTAGAAGTCCAAGTCAACATGAAAAAATCCCAGCCCTTACCGGGGATTGAAACCAGAACCTCTAGCACTGGAGGCGGACACCATGCCTCGAGACCACGCAGCCCCCCCTCCCCCTGGAAAGATGAAAGGGTGCCAACAGCAGACGAACAATGACGACAACTAACAATAATTGCCTTGAAATGATCAATGAAACATTTTACATAGATAATTTCAAATAAAAGCCAAACTGATCTCTGCTCATTTTATGAGAAGGAAGTCACCGAAAAACATACGGATGTAAGATCAATGGCAGAAAAAAGGCAAAGCCAGGCTGAGAGAAATGACACAGCATGGTCTAAGGTGGTGGTGGGGAAGAACATTAAGAACAGTTTTGTTCCAGAACACACAGGACTGATCTTTTGAGAGCAATACATGTCTGAACCATTTAGCAAGGAACTATTTATGTAAACATTCACATGTGTGTGAAACATACCTAATACTCTTCTCTCAGACACAAACTCATGACATGACAGGAAATAGTGACAACATAGAAAACCATCCATAACATACCCATATCACCAGGGAAAACTATCCTACACTCAGACAAGTCTCACTCAGACATTATGGGCAGCTGCCATGATATCAGGGGAAACTATCATTCACTCAACAGGTCTCACTCAGACAACATGGGCAGCTGCCATGATATCAGGGGAAACTATCATTCACTCAACAGGTCTCACTCAGACAACATGGGCAGCTGTCATGACATCAGAAGAAACTATCCTTCACTCAACAGGTCTCACTTAGACAACATGGGCAGCTGTCATGACATCAGAAGAAACTATCATTCACTCAACAGGTCTCACTCAGACAACATGGGCAGCTGTCATGACATCAGAAGAAACTATCATTCACTCAACAGGTCTCACTCAGACAACATGGGCAGCTGTCATGACATCAGAAGAAACTATCATTCACTCAACAGGTCTCACTTAGACAACATGGGCAGCTGTCATGACATCAGAAGAAACTATCATTCACTCAACAGGTCTCACTTAGACAACATGGGCAGCTGTCATGACATCAGAAGAAACTATCATTCACTCAACAGGTCTCACTTAGACAACATGGGCAGCTGTCATGACATCAGAAGAAACTATCATTCACTCAACAGGTCTCACTTAGACAACATGGGCAGCTGTCATGACATCAGAAGAAACTATCATTCACTCAACAGGTCTCACTTAGACAACATGGGCAGCTGTCATGACATCAGAAGAAACTATCATTCACTCAACAGGTCTCACTTAGACAACATGGGCAGCTGTCATGACATCAGAAGAAACTATCATTCACTCAACAGGTCTCACTTAGACAACATGGATAACTACCACATCTGTGATAATATAGGAAACTATCCATTAAATGCACAAGATGTCAGGTGAAGTATCCTTCACTCAACATGTTTCACTCAGAGAACATGGATAACCACCGTGACATCAGGGAAACTATTCTTCACCTAACACATGTCACTCAGACAAAAAGAGTAAAAACTACATCTCTGACAATATATGAAAATATCCATTACATACCTATGACATCAGAGGAAACTATTCTTCACTCAACAGGTCTCACTCAGACAACATGGGCAACTGTCATGACATCAGGGAAAACTATCCTTCACTCAGACAAGTCTCATTCAGACAACATGAGTAACTAACATGTCTCACACTGAAAAAATGGGAAACTATCTATTACATACCCATGACATCAAAGGAAACTATCCTTCACTCAGATAAGTCTCACTCAGATAACATGAGTAACTACCATGTCTCACTCTTGACAATACTGGAAACTATCTATTACATACCCATGACATCAGAGGAAACTATCCTTCACTTAACATGTTTCACGCAGAGTAACCTCCCTGTCTCACTCTGACAAAACAGGAAACTATATATTACACACCAATGACATCAGGAATAACTAATATACACTTACCATTTTCCTTTAATTCAATGGCAGCAAAACAGGAAACTATATATTACACACCAATGACATCAGGAATAACTAATATACACTTACCATTTTCCTTTAATTCAATGGCAGCATTGACAGCATTAATTGCTTCATCCAAGCGGTAAAAGTGCAGGTCTAGAGTGTTCTCTAACTGCAGCCTATCACTCCTGTGGGGAATAGGCAAATTGCATTGGTCATTTAAGCTGACAGTAAAGGAAAAGAAAACATGATATAAAAATAACAAAACATATACAAATCTGTCATTTTTGAGTACACAATGAGCGTCGTCTTCTTTCATCCTACTGCTTATGGTGTAAAACGTCACTAGCCATGCAGTCCAAAATCATCATCCCCCCCCCCCCCCCCCCCCCCAATTTGTAAATACAGACAGTTAAGACAGTTCTTGATGTTATTCTCAACTTGTACGGTAAACAACCCTTTCCCAGGCGCCTTCAGACATATTGGGCACATAGGGCCAGATCTACATTTTATAGACTAATTGGCACTCTGTGTGTGAAGAGGGCAGAAAAACACCAGCCACATTTACTTCCCAGGAGTTTTCCTGGTACCCATGTAAGGCTGGGTCGACTTTGGAGCCAAAGTCGATTTGGGAAGAAAAAAAGTCCAGCCCCGTTCAGATATGAACCCACGACTTTTGGATCCGCAGGTGAACATCTAGCTGCTTCAACACGGTGGCTCTTCCACTTGTATGGCTGTCTATTTATTGCTCACTTGCTCCCAAAATTATGTTTCAAGCTATCACAATTTTTGCTTCTGATTTGCTCCATAAAATTCAAATTATCTCAATTATTGCTTCTTGTCTGCTTTGAAATGTCAACTTATATATCTATTTTATCTTTTGGTGAGTGAAATACATTAAATACTTATGAAGCAGCCATTACTATCTACTGAACTGTCAGGAATTTTTAAAATAAACATCAATAATAATTTAAAAGAAAAAGGTAATTCATAACAGTTATAAAGACGTATATAACAGTTAGTAATATTTATACTTATCGGCCACCATGGCAAGCATGGGAGGCTAAGAACCAGGGAACCAGACCTCCGGGACGACCCAGGGTGCGCTGGGAAGACAACATCCGACAGTCCCTGACTGACAGAGGACTGGAATGGAACAAAGCCAGAAAGAAAACTGCTGATAGAGACGTCTGGCGATCTCTCTGGCAAACCTCTACACCCCAAGGTAGAAGAGGAGCGACTAAGTAAAGTAATATTTATACTTAATAGTATCCCACTCCAAGACGTGGAGTCGTACACCTATTTGGGTAATAATGTAGTTAAATATGGTGGAACTGATAGAGATAATAATACAAAAAAGCAAGAGGAGTTTTACAGCACTGGGGAATTTGTGGAGGTCAAAAGAAATAAACATTAATACTAAACTGTAAATTTTTATTTCTAATGTCAAATCATTACTACTGCTGTATGGAGCAGAAACATGGAGAACAACTAAGGCAATTACAAATAAACTACGAATATTCATTAATTGGTGCCTGCACAGAACAGAGGGAATTAAATGGTATGATAGAATCACTAATGTAGAGCTTTGGAAGAGAACAAAACAAGTTCCAGTGGACCAAGAGGTGAAGAAAAGACGCTGGCACTGGATAGGACAAAAAAACCTGAGAACAACATAACTAGAATCTCTTTGCACTGGAACCCACAAAGGCACAGAAATAAAGGAAGACCAATAAAACACATGGAGAAGGGAGCTTGAGAGTGAAGATGAAAAAAGATGGAGAGGACATGGGGAGAGCCAAGGATAGAACAACTTGGCTTGAGTTGGTTGAGAGCCTTTGCCATTTGAGGTTTAGAAAGATAGAAGAGGAAGAAGAAGACAGAATATTTATACAGTTTTCAACAACCTAACAGTTTCTGAAGAGCGGCTGGCTGAACTGTTAGAGCATAGGGCTCTCAAGCAGGAGACCCAGGTTTGATTCCTCAGTAAGTTAGGGATTTTTTTTCTCTGTCGGAGGCCAAAAATAAAACTTAGCCTGCACAGTCCGTGGCGACAGCACTAGCCATGCCGCCTGAAATTCTCAGGCTCAAAGACCCCTCTGCCTGCTGCAATAGTGGTAAATACAGACAGTGGTGGCCGTTTAATAGGCAGTAACAGTTAGTAGTCCTTATTTAAATCATGAACAGCTTACCCCTTGTCAAAGAGAACTTTGGCTGCTCTTGTGTTTGCAACTTTCTCATCTTCTTTGTACTTCTTTGCCTAGGGAGACATTTCTTCTATTAACACTGTGTTGAACACAATTATCATAAAATAAGCATAAGGTGTTAGATAACCCTTCCGCCTGGGAAGCATCACATCCAGCACTACCATTGGGGTCCAATCCCCCTATAAATCTCATATAGCCATGATGTGTTTGCTAGGCGCCTAGTTAACATCACAGGTTGTGTTAACATCACAGGTTGTGTTTATGTCTGCAAGTCACATTTAGGATATCAGAATATTAATCATCAATCATCAAGTCCTTTACAGAACATCCCTCTCTCCACAGCAAGCCTGAATACTAATCAATCAATCAGGTGCCGTCTCCACAATGAAGGTTGGCTGCAATGGATCTGCAACAAGCCCTGTCTCTTGCCCTTGATGTACACTCACTCATACTGCTGTTCATCCATCTCTTGATGTTATTCTCCCACTTGTAACGCTGTCTGCCTCTTGCTCGCCTACCTTGAACCTTTCCCTATAGGATGATCTTTACAATACTAATACTGAATACTAATATATACACTAAAACAGCAAAAACAAAAAGCATTGGGGGGGGGGGGGGGGGGGGGGGGGGGGGTTTCTTGTAAGGGAAATGGCTGTTCTCAAAGCCATGTTGATGTCAAATTCTCCCCATAGCCTCACTGATGGAGGTTACAGCATGAGTCACACTATTCATACTTTGTTGAAGCCCAAGGAATGTATTCCATTTAATGTTCCACTCTGGTCATGTTTACTGATTACTCCCCACATATATCTTTCACAAATGCAGAGATTAAACAGCATGAAAAACCGATGAAGAACAAAGAATAGGACCATTATACGCCCCCCCCCCCCCTCCTCGGCTTGTAGTAATTACGGATTTTCCTTCAAAGTCAGAGTGCGCCTGCCTGAGAGACAAGGAACCAAAGGTCTGCTTACAATTAAGCCAGATCTGTGAAACAGATGTGCATGTTAAAACTGAAGTTCTGGATGAAGTCCAAAATGGACGAACCCATAAAACTTTCCGCCTGAGTTTACAGCTGGTAAATGTGGTGAAGAAGAAGAAGAAAATACTTTAACTCACCCTCTGCCTATAAAATAGAGCCGCCCCTTGCATGCCGGTTGACTGGTAACGCAAGGCTTGCTGCTGGCAATCCATGGCTAACTGGCGACAAAACCTGGCTTCATCCCGATAGCCTTCATATGATGATTCAGAGTCCTCACTGGGGGTGTCTTCATCATAGATGTCTTCAGCCTGACAGAAGCAGAACAATTTTAGGAGGAAAAAACACAACTGTTAGTTATTAAAAATTTTTATGCTATGAATTACTATTGTTTTTAAAATGTAGGCATAATCTGAGCATATTCCAGTGTTTGTAATTAATATTTAGCTCTCGATAAAAATTTATTATTACCTTTTAAAATATAAATGAATGCAATCAGATGTGACAGGCGTGAAGTAAAAATGTTAAGCTGGTTTGTGTGCCAGATTCTTAACCCTTTGAAAATAAAGTTCGTTTGTTCATCCACTATTAACATTCGGACATTGTACCTACTTTATAAAAATTATTATATTGTGTCTTCATTTTAAACTTTATGATACTGCACCTTCCATTGAAATATTATAACACTGTACAATACCTAACTCTAAGAAGAAAAGAAGCAGTGGGAAGTGGGATGGGCAATCTTACACAATAAAAAAAAACAAGGATCACATGGTGTTAAGTATTCATAATTGTTACATAGTTAATAATGTTGTATAAGAATTACTGACTAGCTTGTAGTTATAAATAGGGTTGAATAACTACTGCTGACTACTTTGTAGGAATTACTGTTATATAAGTATTACTGTTATATAAGTATTACTGACTGGTTCATAAATAGCTGTTATATAACTATAGCCAACTAATGTGCAGTATTCATACAGTTAAGTATCACTGACTGTTCTACATACATTAACCATTTTATACATATTTCCCTAGTTTACATATGAACATATTAGGTCAAATCTCCCATCATTCTGGCATAACTACAAACATCTGGAGTTATCAAAACAGAACCAGCATGACGCCCCAATGATACACCTGATCAACAAGACCTAAACGGCAGACTAGCATACTGCCTCAGTGCTATATCAGATCAACAAGACCTGAACGGCAGACTAGCATACTGCCTCAGTGCTATATCAGATCAACAAGACCTGAACGGCAGACCAGCATGCTGCCTCAGTGCTATATCAGATCAACAAGACCTGAACGGCAGACTAGCATACTGCCTCAGTGCTATATCAGATCAACAAGACCTGAACGGCAGACTAGCATACTGCCTCAGTGCTATATCAGATCAACAAGACCTGAACGGCAGACTAGCATACTGCCTCAGTGCTATATAAGATCAACAAGACCTGAACGGCACACTAGCATGCTGCCTCAGTGCTATATAAGATCAACAAGACCTGAACGGCACACTAGCATGCTGCCTCAGTGCTATATAAGATCAACAAGACCTGAACGGCACACTAGCATACTGCCTCAGTGCTATATCAGATCAACAAGACATGAAAGGCTCACTCACATGTTCAAATCTTTCATGACCTTTCCTCAGCTGGTTGAGAATCTCTTCCTTGTCTTGAGACATGGGAACTGGTGGGATGTTGTAAGACTGGTACAGAACTCTGATTGTTTCTTCTTTGGAGTAACTGAAAAGTTAGCATAAGCACATTAATTAAATTAAAAGACCCCGACACAAGCATTAAACAACACTACTTGTATATTCCGGTCTATCTGTAGTCTTTTAGAACGCTATTTCCTGTATATTCTTATTTCTAGAGAAAACATTTCTAGTATCATTATCATCATGTAGCAGGTCCTTTGATGAATGTCGCTCTCATCACGGTCTGCCTGAAAGAAACTCGGTCTCTCGCCAGCTCTCCTGCCTCATGTACTTTCATACTCAAGGAGACACTTACATCCTCTGTCCATCTTCTAGTTAGTCAGCCCCTGCCCCTCCTTCCTGGTACCATGCCTTCTGCTATTATTTTTTCCAATCCGTTGTAGCGCTTGATTTGACCAAAATACTTCAGCTTCTGAGACAGGATGCTGTTTAATAGCCAATCTTCCTTGATGTTCAGATCTTTCAAGATGTCAGTATTTCTCCTCTTTTCTAGTATACCATGAACATATTTTCTCAATGCAGGCGGTTTACAGTCTCTGACTTCTTTGTGTCAACAGATCTGGAATGCAATGCATTCAGTATATCTGCCCTGTCCATACTTATTCCTCACATTAATTACCACAGACACGCCAGGCTGTCAGCTCCTTTATTTCCTTTACTCCCCGTTGTGCACAGCCATGACAGCTTCTTGAGGCCGGAATTCTGGATGCTGTCATCCCATTACAATCAGAATGTGCCAGTTTGGATCTTCTTAAGCATGCTCTTTGAATCTGTCACTATCAATGTGTGAGTTGCTTTCTGTTCTGCCAGACATGCAAGCGCACCTGTGATAGCTATCTCCATCATCATACTAGAAGTAGCTGAAGTGAATACCTGACTTTCTTCTTTTACTGTCTTCCTATTCACCTGCACTGAGTATGCCCACCCAGAGTGCACCCTATGAATCACTGAGCCATTTTTATAGATGCTGAGTCACCTGGTCTGGTCAAATGTAAGACAAGCACACAGAAACAGTATCATTAAAAAAACAAAATGAACAGAATCCCACAGCTTTTACCCAGTGCTCCTGAAAATGTCCTCTAAGACATCAGGTCCCATGCTGGGGAAAAGATGGGACAACTCAATTCTTTTGATCCTGGTGGCCAGGGCTTCCATGTCTCCATCTGACTCAATGATACGCATCTACAGACAGAAAAACATAATATATAAGTAAGTTAAGCTGTGTTTTCCTAATTACTATGTGGTTTAAAAAAGGGTAAAAAGTAAGTAAAAATTCCTTTTCACGCTTTTAGGCACAGCGGGCTTATGGGAAGAGCACCCATATTTTTACAGACCAGTAGACACTAGGTGGGTAATGTGATCAGCATTACGCTGCCAGTCTTTACTTCCCTAGGACATACATCTTGGTACCCATTTTAGGCTGGGTCAACCTGTGACGCCCCATACCATGATAAAAATCCACGGACGCCATTTACTATGTGGTGATTTTTGAACACTCTGTATGGTAAAGAGACACCAGTGAGACACTATAAATATAAACTACACTGTAACTTAACTTTAGTGCCCCCCCCTCCCCCCCCTTTCCACCTCATCATATGCTGACTGTTAAATGACATCTTTAACTCTGTATATTTCTTCTTCATTGATCATCCAAGTTGTCCAAGTTTAAAAAAGTGGAAAAACAACATGGTGGTGGGTATAGATATTTACAATAAGAATCATAGGCATGAAAATACATGAGTCATGAGAAGTGAGGATAGATAACTGTTCCAATCAGTTGTGATTAGAGTAGCTAGGACTTGCCACAAGATTATTATGATAATGAGTCTTTACTAGCAAGGATATCAATGGAGTTTCCCAGTGTGGGTTCCTGAACTCCATGTGGGAGGGGAATAATCAATAAACATGAACGGAACAGAGACTTTATTGGGCGACTCATACAGTTAGGCTAGTATTCATTTCACATATGTCTCAGAGCTTCTACTGGCCAGACTTATGGTTATTTCTTGTAGATACCTCACGCAAGTGATTTTGTGCATTCTAGTTTGTAATAGTAACCCTGTCAATTCATGTCATATGCTGATGAATGCTTTCTAGCTGCAAAGCTCATTCCTGACTGTGATAATGTCAATCTGACTAGTTCTACTTCTCGCTTGGTTTAATATCTTTCCATGCAGGAGAGAAGGGGGAGATAACAGACCCACTGCCCCTTAGTAAGTTGTCTGTCCTTCACAGAACGTTGCTGAACCAACCCCAACCTCTTCTATGTGCTTATGGCTGTTGTGGTTTTTCTAGGCACATTTAAATTCAGTAGTTTGCCCCTACTTTCTGAACAATCAGATCTCAACACCACAGTCCAAACCAACGCAAGGCCCTTTAATTAACATACTGCAAAAGGTGACTAATTAAGGAAGGGTTTGGCAAAATTGGGAATGTTCGTTAAAGGCCTTGAACACCACAGCTGTGCTGCGAACCACAAAATAATGTGCCAACCACTATTTTAATGGCAAACATAGAAGAAAGAAGATGCAGAAGAAGTTAGTTAGTCAGTTAGGCTTTCCTCTTGAGCCTAAGGGGGCGCATAGGGCAGAGGTCATAGCTCTCCATGTCGGGCGGTTCGTTGCCACCTGCTTTAGGTCTTGGATGTTCATAAGGCCCATGGTTGAGCCTTTACTGATGATGGTTCTACGCAGGGTCTCTCTCGGTCTTCCCCATGTTCTTTTCCCATCCGGTGTCCTCATGAGGGCTTGATGGATCTTATCCATTCTGAGTGCATGGCCGATGTAGTTCCAGCTGCATCATCTACATAGATGATGTAGTTCCAGCTGCTTCTTGTGGCTGGAATCACAGTACTATTCCCGCGTGTTTGTGCTGAGTGATTCTTTGAGTATGATCCGGCGGGTCGAGGCAGGCTGGTTACGCAAACAGTGGCTTGAGTCATTGCAAAATTCTCCTGTGTGTGGAGTCACTTTCATATTCGTCCCAGGGCATGCAGGCGTTGTTGGAAATGAGAGAGCTGAGTGACTGGCAGGCACTGCATTAATTGAAGATGGCCGGCGCATGGATCACGCAGACACTGTCATTGCCCTTAGAGAGATATGACATTCTGAGGATTTTGGAAGCAACATGTCCACATCACTGCTAAGAATACGAGAATTGGGAGTAAAGATCGGCACAGCCAAGCATGAGAAGCACACTGGACGCACACAGTCTTGTTAACTAACATAGGACTGGTACTATTAACCGCACAATGCTGATTAATATGTTGAGAGGGGAATCTGAACGCCTATGGATGTGTCTGGAGTGCTGTGAAGATAATCTAACTCATAACTCAGTTCCAGCTGCATTTTCTTATAAAATTGGATATACTGTCTTCCTGTGTCTCTTGTCTTATTTGCATATTTTATCTGAAATCTACCCCAGAAAAAGTGGGAAGTTAAAAATCACTATTAGTTTTTAATAAAACAAATCTTTATTAATTATAGATCGAGGCAAAATGTTGGAATGAATGAATGAATTAAGTTAGATTAGTTGCGTATCCTTTACAGGACGTTGCAGAACCAAGCCTAACAGCCCCTGGCTGTTGTGTGGTTTTTTTTCTAGGCAAATTTATGTCCAGTAGTTTGCCATTGCTTTCTGGACGGTCGGCTTTCTTGATACCACTGTCAAAACCAAAGCAAGGCGCATGGCCCGCAGCTGGGATCGAACCCGGCATTACAAAGCGTTCGCATCGACTTAGCCACAGAGCCGACATGAATTAAGTATAGTTCGTTAATATGATAGTAGTGATGTGATTAGTTAACAGTCATCTCATGCAGAAACCTTTTGTATGCGGTGAATAATCACGAAAGGATAAATTGTAAATGAATACTCAAACAGCAAATTGAACATAATTTCAAATATAAAATTCCAAAAGGAAAACAGTCACCTTACAGACTTGACAAAAAACCTGAAAATAAAAAAAAAAGATCTGAAATATAAAAATTATATTTCGTGAAGCACAAAACCTCGGACATTTATACAGGCATACAAGTATGGGTCTGTGGGGACACAGAAAGCACCACCGCCCCGCTAACATGCATATCATAAACCTCGACTAATTAGGGGTGTTTCTTTCAATATTGAAGTTCGTCTGCTGGGTAGGTGAGGAACCAATAGTCTCCTTACAAATAAGCCAGATCTTCAGAATAGAAGTTCACGCAAAAACTCAAATTCTGGAATAAGACTTAGAAGTCCAGAAGTAGATAACCTGATCCTGCAGCCAGTGAAGGTTAACCTGAAGAAAAAGTACTTTTGTGACTTCCACATAGTGCTAACGATTGTAAATATCAAACAATGCCTGAAGCCCAACAGAAAACTGGCGTTCTAAAAATCAAAAGTATTTCCATAAAATACATACCTGCTCTCTCTGCTGCTCCTCTCTGGCCATCTCTTCTTGCATAATTGAGAGCAGCGAGTCAACATGCCCCCTCCGTCTAGGGCCTGTCCATACTGAGACAAACAGAACGTATGTTGTAAGTAGTCACGGGATGGCCATATTAAATAACGTTAAGGATTCTTTCCTAACGCCAAGATCATAACATATTAAACGCTGATAAGATAAATTGTTTATATGGCTCTGAAACTTGGAGCACAACTCAGAGAGATGAAGCCTTATTACAAATTTTTGAAAAACAGTCTTAAGACAAATCTTTGGACCCATCAAAGATGCAAACAGCGGGCAATGGAGAGTGAGAAGCAACAATAAAATTCATAATCTGTTTAAACTAATCATGAGGGCTAATAGACTGAAATGGCTAGGGCATACTGAGAGAATGCCAGATGACAGTGAAGCCAAAACTGTGAACACAAGGGAGCTGAATGGTCAACGACCACAAGGCAGACCAAGAAGATAATGGAGAGATAATATCCAGACAGACGTGCAAACAATTGGTGTCACCAACTGGAAAGATAATGCCAACCAGAGAGATGAGCTGAGGCGGATGATATCTGCAGCAATGAACCTCAAGGGTTCGGAATGCAGAAGAAGAAAAAAACGCTTTTTATGCCAGTGGCACAATAGGCATATGATGCCAGACTAATATTTTTGTATACTATCATCATGCCGACCACCTTTACTTCCCAGGATTCTTCTTCTGCCTTATATCCATCCCCCTTATATGCTCCATAGGCCCTCAACCAACTCAACCAAGTACTTCTATCCTTTGCTATTGCATGCAGCTCTCCCGATGTTCTCCCCATCTTTCACTCTCTAGATCCTTTCTATCTGTGTTTTTTGCTCTTCCTTTACTTCTGTGCTCCTGTGGGTTCCAGTGCAAAGACATTCTAGTTATACTGTTCTCATGTTTTCTCAACGTGTGTCCTATCCAATGTCAGCATGTTTTCTTCACCTCTTCGGCCACTGGAGCTTGTTTAGTTCTCTCCCAAAGCTTAACATTCTATAATTAACATTTAATTTCCTCTATTCTGCCCAAGCATAGGTTAATGAATGTTTGTAGTTTATTAGTAACTGCCTTAGTTGTTCTCCATGTTTCCGCCCCATACAAAAGTACTGATCTGACATTACCTGAATACTACTGCATGCAGCTTTCAGATTACGAACCAATTTTCACTGATGTTCAGATCTTAAGACTGAATATATCAGATTCCAAACCAATTTTCCCTGATGATCAGTTCTTTCAGAATGTCAATATTCGTCTGTTTTTCCTTGGTTTATGGTTTTCTAAGAATGCTTCTTCTTCTTCGCGTTCACCGGCTGTGAACACCGGCAGAAAGTTCTGGTTGTTCGTCCACTTCTGGACTGCAGTCCTGTTCTAGAACCTGAGGGTTGTGTGTGCATCTGTTTGACAGATCTGTATGCAGACTGTTGGTTCCTTGCCTCTCAGGCAGATGCACTCAGATTCAAAGGAGCTAAGAATGCTTCTATCGCAATTCATCTCAAAGTCACCATTTGTTTCCTTAATGATAGGCAGATGGTCCACAGCTCACACTTACATGTTTACTACAGAAACAATGCATGTTCTCAAAATGTTGACTTTGATCTGCTTGCTGGTGCTTAGCTAAAACACACACTACTTTGTTAATCTACGCAATAGCGGGGAAATAAACAAAGATATCTTTTGTATTTTTCGAAACAGCATTAAAAGTCTATGGTTATGTACCAGCAAAGAGATCACAATTGGGATTTTGAGATCATGCATCTTCCCTGTAGCAACATACGGATGTGAGTCGTGAACTATCTGTCAGTCCTCAAGAAAGAGAATAGAGGCTTTTGAGCTGAAATGCTATAGAAAGATTCTCAGAATATCTTGGACAAAAAAGAGGAGAAATACTGACATCTTGAAACATCTGAACACCAAGGAAGATTGGTTAATAAACAGCATCCTGTCCTGGAAGCTGAAACATTTTAGTCACATCAAGCGCCACGACGGATTGGATAAAATAATAGCAGAAGGCATGGTACCAGGAAGGAGGGGCAGGGGCTGACCAACACGAAGATGGGCACAGGATATAAGTGACTCCTTGAGTATGAAAGTACATGAGGCGGGAGAGCTGGCGAGAGACCGAGTTTCTTTCAGGCAGACCGTGATGAGAGCGACGCTCTGCAAAAGACCTGCAACATGATGATGATGATCTATGTATATAACACACAACAGCAGGACAACAGCTCCATCCAGGACAAACAGTTTTCAATCTATTACCTGACTTCCTGTCCAAAGATCCAAACTTCCTGTGCTGAAATTTAAGGGGCTGTGCTCTACCACCTTGACCTCCTCTCAGTCGATGGAGTGTATCAGCTACAGAATGAGGTCTAAAATTTTCGCTTCCTTCAGAGACAGTGACGGAGCTACCACCTGTGCCTCTTGGAGACTGTGACATCCACGAAGGTGTTTCATCTGACCATCCTGGAATGGTGTTCTGTCTGTCTGAGGTGAGAGAGCTAGTAGTGTAGGTGGTGCTGAATGATGTCCTTGCATTCTCTTCATCTTGTAATGCTCTTGCCAGGGCTTCATCTGTTGAGAGGCAAAGGAAAACAAAGATTACATAACACTTGAAATTCACATTAAAAAGTGTTGCGTCTTCCTCTTCTCAACGTTCATGGGCTGTACATTCATCTGGAAAATTCTGGTTGTTTGTCCATTTCTGGACTTTGATCTTGTTCCAGAACTTATTACAGGCACAAGAATAAACCTACTTTGCTGTCTACCTGTTCAAACAGAATCAGTACATGTCGTATTATAGAGTCAAGACTAATTGGCATGGGCTCTTTCTTTCTGAAGTCGGAGTGCATTTGCTTGAGAGGCAGGGAACCAGCAATCTACACACAAATGTGTCAGATCTGTCAAATGGATGCACACGCAACACTCAGGTTCCGGAACAGGACTGCAGTCCAGAAGTGGACGAACAACCAGAACTTTCCACGAGAGTTTACAGCTGGTGACTGCAAAGAAGAACAAGAAGAAGTAACGCACTAAACTCCATAGCTTCAGCAATGACCCTCAACACCCCCCCCCCCCCCAAAAAAAAAAAAAAAACTGTCAGCTGTCAGGTCTACTGTGTACAGCTCCATGCTGAGTCCCATCTCCCGCAGTAGAGAACAAGTCTTGTAAGCATGTGCTGGAGTCTGTTCAGCATAAAGATAATGGCAAAGAAATCACACCTACTTTATTTGAGTGTTTTTCGAGTCTAGAACTTTTAACGTATAGACTGACAATGTTGACTTTGTCTTTTCGGTTCAGATTTTCAAGGAAATCTATTTCATAATTATATATGAAACCAAACCCAGGACTTTCAAAATGTGAGGTAAACAACTTAATCACTCTACCGGCTAGACCTTCTAAAAAACATATACATAAATAAGCCAGATTTATTGGCCATAAAAGCAGTAGTTATAAGAACAAACATAACAGAAATGGTAAACATTCTAGCTCCATGAAAATTTGCTAACTGAAGATACAATGTTAGATGTAACAACATATGTAAAGTCATAGCAATGTATTAATGTATGCACTGACCAATCATGGAATGCTATGTTTTGTTAAAACAACAATGATAAATCACTTTAATCTTGAAATGTGCAGACAAAAATGACATGGTCATTAACTTTTTATTTGGGCCCTGATCAAACTGGCAGTTTCTTAAATTAAAGATAATTTTGTATTTCGGTCAAAAGGATTCATTTATTTGGTTTACTATATTCAACTGTCACTGTACTATTTGTCCGATAAGATAAAGCAAAATAAACCAGATGTGTTCTGTGTTCATAAATGTAACGAGGGTGACTGTGGAGTTAAGACAAAGTTTGGCAAGGATTAGTTTGACAGTCCACCATATGTGTACTACTGAAAACTAAAATTATTATGACATTTGCTGTGGCAGACTAACAACTCTTGGGTATGCCCGATGTGCTATGTTGTCAAATTTTAAAAATAATTCTTCTTCTTTTGTCAAAATCTGCTTGTGCCGCTAGGCGTCGCAGTCTATCAGATGATCAGCAACCGAGCCAGGGCGCGCTCAGTCGGTTCATATGTCGTGATGTTATGAAGTCTCAAGTTGTCTGTGATTCCTTCAATCCATCTTCTTCTTGGTCTTCCCCTGCCTCTTGCTGTTTTGATTTTCATGTTGTATGCTCTTGATGCTGGCATCGTTGGTTCCATTCTCATTAGGTGACCAAACCATTTCATTCTTTGCTTCTCAATAAATTTAACGATGGGTATGGTTCCAATAGTTCTTGTAATCACATCGTTTCTCACTCGATCTCTTCTAGTTTTATTCGCAGCCATTCTCAAACATCTAATTTCACAGGTGGTTAGTCTTCTCTCATGTTCTTTTGTTAATGTCCAAGTCTGACATTGATAACCTAATGTCGGTATAAAGATTGTATTTATAATTTGTCTTTTTATCTCAGCTGGGACAGCAGGGTGTTTTAAAATTGGGGCAAGCTGGTATGCGACATTGTTGGCTTGTTAAAAATAATTAATTAATTAAGTTATCAAACTTTTATTAACAAATTAGATGCTCACCGTTTCTCAGCTGTTCAGTCTGTGAACCCTTCGGAACATTTTTGCTGGCCTGTAACTTCAAGCAGTTGTAAATCCGTCTTGCAGTGCTGTCATCCAAGACCAATCCTGATGTTGAGTAAGAGTCATATATTTTTATACCAACAAATGAGATTAGTAGAAACAAGTTCATATATTTTTTATAATAACAAATGAGATTAGAAAAAAAAAAACAGGTTTATATATTTTTATATCAACAAATGAGATTAGGAAAAGAATAATTTATCTTTCCATATTTTCCCCTTTTGGCTGCTTCCTGAAGGTTTGATCCTGATAAAACAAAATCTTAATCTGGATGGCAGACCTACAGGGCAACTCCTAGAAACCCTGTTCAACACCCAAAGAAGATAATAATTAGGGCACCTGTAATGACTACACTAGCAATGGTGTAAATCGCAGCCCTGTGCAGGTACGGAAAAGGTTTTTTAACACTGTTGTTCCGAAAAGATGCAAAATCAACACTTCCGTTTGAGTCCAATGCCCAATAAATGTCACTTTTCCGACTTTTCATTTCAATTTAACCTGTGAATTTGTATAGGCTTCATCCCTTCACTGATTAAAAAAAAAGGATAATAGAATGCTACTCTTCCTCGGTGCATGTCAAAAATGTGGCGGCCATCTTTAAACTGACTTATGAGGTCACCATGTTCCCCTGCACCATGAGTGATGTCATGCGTTTAACACTCATGACTTTATTCACAAAAAATATTGACAGGTTATGAAAAAAAATGGCAGGATGAATGCAGTTTCTATCACACTTTTAAGGTTTTCATTTGAAGCCCCCTTGTAGGAAGAATGCACGAAAGAAATATTGTGTTATGTAGTAGCTGTGTTGTCATTTGCATGTGAGACATGGACAATAAGCACACAAGATGAAAAACAATTAGTCACAGCAGATACAGGGTGCATGACAAAAATGCAAAGAATGTCAAGGAATTACAGGAAAAAAACAAGGATGTTCTCGTTTATGCAGATGAAAAACAGTAAATTGATTTTAAAAATGAAGACATAAGACAGTTTGTGTTTTTCGGACATGTTATGAGAAGAAATGGACTCAGGAACTTGGTGATGAATGACTGGTAGGATTGATATGGGAAAGGGGGGGGGGGGGGGGGGGGGGGGGGAAAGAGAAAAATGGCTGGATGGTTTGGCCATTAGAATGGGGTAAGTTAAGAACAAAAACCTGATCCATGACTCTTGTGATCATGTGAACAGCATATGCTTGTCGGTATGGCACATTATGATGATGATGATAGAAAGAATATGTCTATTATATAATACAGTGCTCCTTACCTCTGTCATCTAGATTTATGGCCAAAGGTCCATATAACCTCTCCAAATGTTTCACAAACTCCACAGGTAGAACAGGCTGGCTCTCGATTACTGCTGCCTGGTGCGTCAGTTCATTTACTTCTTCTGAAGCAGCTACCTCCACCAATGGACTTAAGAAAGGGTCGCCTACGCCTTCAAACTCAGAAGGATGCACAGGTGGTTGTCCTTCATGCTCTTGTCGTGCAGAAAGTCTTTCCTTATCAGATACTGAAAGGCTACTGCTGTTCGGTGCTGACAGCTCGTGGTCAAAGACTAAGGTTTTCAATGTAACAAACTGTTTCTTCTCCAATGACTTCCTCTTTTTAAAATTTGATTTAGCTCTAGTTAAAAGTATCTCATTCAGTGATAAATCATTAGGCCAATATTCTTTAGCACCATGATCATCATGGCTGGAACTATGACACCTGTACCGATTAAACATTTCGATTTTTTGCAGTCTACCTTCTCCTACCTGAATCATCTGCATCTCCAAATCATCAGCATCTACTCTGTTTGTTTCTTTCACTAGCATTATACACATGTCAGCTAGTGATTTAATGGAACCTGATGATCTTGACACTGCTGGATCTGCTTCAGACTTCAGAGTACCATCTTTGAAACCTTCTTCCTCCTCATCCTCCATGTCATAAAGGGCAGGTGAGTCAAGTAGATGGCTTGTCACCCATTCCAAGTCATTATGACAAATAGCCATTGTAGCTTCCAGCTGCTTTCTAGAGTATTCTGGGAAGCAGCTCTTGAGGGTCTCCAGATCCGCCTCTTCTTTCTCTAGTGTTTCATCCGTGCTGGTGCTTTGGTCAGCTGTTGTGCCAGTCTTCCTAAATGGAACTGCACACGCTTTATCTTCCCTGGCCTGTAATTTCTTACGGATGTCGGCCTCTGATGATGCCGATATGACACTGACACCCCTCAATGTCCAGTCAACCGGCTGCAGACTGTTGAAAGCCGGAGAGTTCAGCTTATAAACCAGGCTGAAGTCATAAGGGTCAGTCTGAGTCGTGGTTGACCAAGTATCCACATTCTGACTTTCTGCTTCCAAGACTACAGATTCTCCTGAACTATTTGAGGACTCTGATGACTGCACCACAAAGGAACTCCAATTCTGTGTTTTGGACTTCACCTTTAAAGATTCCTCAATGAAAGGTCCAGGGTTCCTGCCCTTCCTGATTCTCTTTTTCTTGTTCTTCTTGGCCTGCAGGTCAGCTGCGGCAGTTAAGCTGTCAATCGCCGGACTCTGCTCCCGAACAGAATGTGTGGAGTCTTCTGATCCTTGGGTGGATCGGTCAACACTGGATTCTCTATCTGGGCTGAATCCACGCAGACTGCTTTCCCTATCCTGGTCTGACCTGTCTACAGAAGTTATTTCTCTATCTTTATCTAATCCCAAGCAATTGACATCTACTTGCTCAACTGAGCTCTTTATGGTATCTTCACTGTAATCATCTGCCTTATCTAAACTTATTTCCCTATCTGTAATTAACCCATCTAAACTCATTTCTCTACCAGCTGATCTGTCTGAACCAATTTCTCTACAAACAGATCTGTCTGAACCAATTTCTCTTCCTGGAAATAATCCGACTAAACTAATTTCTCTATCTTCATCTACCCCAGCTGAACTGATTTCTGCTTTTTGAACTGACTCACCTAAACAGATTTTGTTAACCTGAATTGGCCTGTTTACAGTGTTTTCTCTATTCTGAATTGAACTGTTTACAAGTCTGTCACTACACTGTGCCGATTCATCTAAACTTACCTCCCTTTCATGAACTAAACTGTTTACAGTGTTATCCCCAACCTGAACTAATCCATCTGAATTAATTTTCTTATCTGGAACTAATCTGACACTTTCTCTACCACCAAATGACCCATCTTCACAAATGTCTTTATTGTGACTTGACCCGTCTGCAAGGATTTCTGAATTCTGAGTTGCGCCTATACCTCTGCCAGAGCTCTGCTTGATCCTAACATCTGTCTGCCCACAAATTGAGCCATCAACTGTGTCCACCCTATGACTGGCCTGGTTACAACACACATTAACTGGACCTGCAGCGTGGTCATCTATACACAAGCCTGATATCCCCTTACAAACAACAGCATGATCTGGACCTTCTTGACCACTATCATCATCTTCATCTTCAGAGTCGCTATAATTGACAAGTGAGGATGGGTATATAACATTTGGAAGACAACCGTCATTCCCCATTTCATATAATGGTGAATCAAAGCAGCTCTTCTTATTATCAATGTTATTAGCGGAAGCTACAGTCACACTGTTTAAAGTACAATCAGCAGCTGCACTTGACTCCTTTGGAAGTGAATCGGCTGGTATACCTCGTACAATTCCAGAAAGATCTCTAGAAAGTTCTACAGCAGAAGATAAATTCTCTAGACCATGACTTTCATCATGGCTAAAATATTTTTCGGAGGAGCCATGTTGCATATAACCAGCTTCATCTCTGTCCAAAGACATGTTCTCAAGTTGCAGGGGCAGATCTTCAGCATCGACCACTGCTGCAGGTAACGCATCATCTTGTCTCTCTTTGAGAAACATTTGCACAGCATGCTTAAAAGGTACTGTGTCTCCACTGTCATCATCAGAAAGGATGTCTGCCTCTTCATCCCCATCTCCTGTATGATAGCTAGAAATATCGCTACTGCTAGGTACAGTCCGAAAAGAGCCCGACGTGCTTAACGACCTATTTAACACAGCTTTCTCATTTTGACTGAAATCTTCAGAAAAACCACTTGCAGCAGTGACTGCTTCTTTCTGAGCACTCTCTGGTACCCTGGCATGATCAGTTGAAGTTTTTCCAAAGAAGCGTATATCTCTGTCAACTGTAGGTGTCTCAGAGTCTGAGTTCAAGTCTTCATTTGACAGCTGCCTTTCTGCGGGTACAGTTCTGCTCCTGGTAAGCTTATCTGATGAATTTATCCCTAGCAGGCCAACATAATTAGTGTTGCTAGGTGAATCTTCAGCTTGTGGTGGTGATACTCTGCCCAAGTTTACCATTGCCTTCTTTATAGACTGATTAAAAAAATCCGGTGTAATTTCATGTTTTGGACTCTTGCCTCGTGACACAGCAAGATCCACTTTCTGTTTCATTTTTCTGGAAGGTTGTGACGTACGGGCACCAAAACTGCCTGAAGGGCCCAAATCTTGCGGTGGAGATCCTGGATTCCTGCTGCTGCCATTTTGAAGATTGACTTCAGTAACACTGGTTGTCTCAGGTGATGGTATCTGTCTGTTTGGGGCTGGGTGATGTTGTCCAGTGGGCGAAGGTCCAACCACAGTGCTTTCTGCTGGAACAGCAGTGATCTTTCTTCTGTGAAGAAAGACACTTATTTCATAAAGACCTTGAAATTAAAATAAAGATGCAAATATGCTAAAGCCAAATGAGCTAGAACATGATAACCGTCCCACCCCCTCCCCCCAAAATGTTTTTAAAAAAATAATTTTAAAAAAAAAAGGGGGGGGGGGGGGGGGGGGCTCAAGACATTGGGGACATTCTTTTTAAAAAATGTCACTAAAAATGTTTTGAAAATGTATTTATGTCATGTGTTTGTATTTTCAAAATATTTGAAGATATATAAAGGGAATGTTGAATTAAGAATCAACATCATAGCACTCGGGACACTTCCATAAACACTCCATCCCCCATCTTCAGCAGCAAACAAAGAGTTTCAATTCCAGTGGCACCAGTAACTGTCTGATTGTACATCTCTCTCGCCTTTCCCTTGAGTGCTGAGCATTGGCCAGATCCCCTCGTAACTCCTCACAGCGCCATTCTCCTCAGACCATAATGATCTATTTGCACTTCTGCACTGTAAACTCGCTGCCAGAGGAAGTAATCAATAAACATGAACAGAATGAAGCATTAAAAGGAATACATTTCCCGGGGCCTGAAAACAATATATACTAAGTAACTCATGCTGTGACCCCGTGAACTCTATCACTGAGGCTTTTGGGGAAAGTTCGACACCAACTATGCTTTAAAACAGAACTTGGCTTGAAGAAAAACCTCCCTTACTTATCATTTTAGTTTATATATTCACATTATCACCTCCTAAACATTTGTGCAGGGGTGGACTCAGCAAAATTCAGAAAATAGACATTTATGGGGAATCTATCCCAACCGGAAGTGTCCATTTTACAGCTTCTTGGGGTGACAGGATTAAAGGATACAATAAAATATTTAAAAAAAAAACAGCAATCCAAATAAGAAGCAGCTTTACACGATCTCAAGCCTTTATAAGCATGTGACATAAACGTCACCATGGAGATCGCCCCATGTGAGGTCAGGGGACCCATCAGGTGTCAGTTGGGGTGGGGGAAAGGGAGGGGGGGGGGGGAGGAGATCCTATCTCTTTAACAAGCATATCCTAAAATGTAACTAATTAGGGATTTGATGAAACTGAATGTGTTGGGTCGAACAGTGCAGATATCACAGCCTAGACGTAAATCACAGCAAAATGTGCTAACCAAACTTTTAAGAATGAACACAGAATAGGAAGAAGCCTGAAGACAGAAAGAACATGCAGACAGTATGCGGCTGCGGTTTAATAAAATTAGGTAGACATCTGACAGACAGTTTGTACCTGGAGGTCACACTGTAACTGGCTTGTTTGATGACATCATCCAGGGTGAAGCTTTCCCACCTCTCTTTCATTCTCTTGATGTTTTCCTTTGGAACACCGTGAACATTTTTTCTGAAAGACAATCCCAAATATGATAACCAAATATGATAATGATGATGACCAAATTAGAATATGATAACTAAAGCCAGTCATAAAGAGAGCCAGTCTCTTAAAAATTAAACATGCTAAAGATAGTTTATAATCTTAAGTAAGTGGGAACAGATCAGGCTAAAGATGATGATGATGAAGAAGAAGAAGAAATGTTTTATAATTTTATATGCAGCCGGAAGAGATTTGGTTTAAGAAGAAAAACAACAACAAGTAGAAGATGGTGTCTCAACCCTCTTTCCACCTTCGTTAAGTTTCTTACACACAGTTCAGTGGGTTATGTATCTTGACAGAGACAACAAATCAAATGGTTTACGCACTTGGAGAGATTGCCGTGTGATGACAAACCATGAAAGGCAAACACCAAAAAAGAGGAGATGGATGAGCAGCATGATGTAGACAAAGAATGAGATGGACAAATATCAGAGAAACTCTACAACAGCATGATGTGTCCATGGCTGAGGTAGCCAAAAGAGCAAGAAGCAGAACCTTATTATCTCCCTCGACACCCGAAGCGGTAAAAGTGAAGAAGAAGAAGAAGACTAAAACACAGGTGTCGAAATGACATGCCTTTGCTATCACTCAGCAAAGTACTGGCTCTGTCAAAAAAATGTGTATTACAGCGTTTAATAGTGATAAGCAAATAAAAAAAGATAATTTCAACCCCCAAAAAAAACATACAGAATAGAGAAAACACACAAATAGAGTGTATAAAATATAGCAACTTCTCACTAAGTAAACAAATAAATGAGGAACCCCTTTCCATGTGATAATATATTTTTCATTGTAAACATTACCTTGCCAACTCCATTACTTTCATTCTCCATGCTGTATCTGGTTCAAACATCTGGATATCGTACTGATGTTCCAAAGCCTGGATTTAGAACACAATAAAGTAACGTTTAGTTCAGACTATTTCTTTAGTAACATTTGATTCAGACTATTACTTTAAAATACCATGGACTAAAATCTGTGGAGAGAATGAACACCTATGATTAGGTTTAGGTTTAGACGACAGATCAACATCATGATAGCAAGGCTAGCAGCCCATTCTACTTCAGATCAAGCCTCAGCGCAGTGCACGAAACTCCGTAGCACCAGTGAGGATCCTGAAATACTTTGGGTAGTTTTACATGCCTGGGCTGCTAGGCAAGGCATATTATGATGATGATGTTTCTGATAACAGTGTTGGTCACATGGAGATGTAGCACTGAAAGGCTGTCAGCCTGGGTATTTAAGGATGCATAGCAAATGCTATATTGGGAGCTAAAGTGGTGCACCGGCTAGATGCTCACCTCTGACATGAAGGTCTTGGGTTCAAATCCACACTGAGTAAGATTGTTTCCTTCCAAAACAAAAATGACTTGGCTCCATGCCTCAAACGGGTACCAGGTAAAGTCTTGGGAAGTAAAAGCGGCTGGCGTGATGATGACCACATCAGCTACTGAACATCAATTAGACTGCAAATTATAAGTCTAGCACCATATACCCAAGAAACTACTGCAGATACGAAGGGTGTACTTTCTGATCTTAATGAAGCAGGGCCTTTTTCAAAATGCACCCTGGCTCCGTGTTTGATCCAGCCTCAAAAGTTTTAGCATATGCTAGAGAAAGTTTGAGAACCACTAGAGATGAGGAATGAAAGTTAAATGCATTTGAAAACAAATGCCTGAGGAAAATAATGAACACAAAATGGGATGAATTCACAAGGGATGAAGAAATAAGAAAAATATCTGGGCAACCAAAAGTATCAACAATTATAAGACAGTCAAGATAGCTCTATATTGGACACACTATGAGAAGAGATGAACCGAAAATCACCAAACAATCAGTGAAATTCAGAAACTGAGGGGTTGGGGAGACAATGGCGTCCAAGAGAAACCCTGAAGCCAATGCTGATAGGAGAAACCAAGGCTGCTGAATGGTTCCATCCATGCTATAGAAGTGACTGTTCTGGACAGAACAGAATGGAGGAGAAATAGACTGTGAGCCCTATTTGTCATATATAATGGAACAAATGGACAATGAATCAATATATGTATGTCTTGGTGTAAAGGTATTGTCTCTCAACTGTATGACGCATGATGTAAAGGTATTGTCTCTTAACTGTATAACACATGATGTAAAGGTATTGTCTCTCAACTGTATAATACATGATGTAAAGGTATTGTCTTTCAATTGTATAATACATGATGTAAAGGTATTGTCTCTCAACTGTATAACACATGATGTAAAGGTACTGTCTCTCAACTGTATGACACATGATGTAAAGGTACTGTCTCTCAACTGTGTAACGCATGATGTAAAGGTATTGTCTCTCAACTGTATAATACATAATGTAAAGGTTATTTCTCTCAACTGTATAATACATGATGTAAAGGTATTGTCTCTCAACTGTATAATACATGATGTAAAGGTATTGTCTCTCAACTGTATAACGCATGATGTAAAGGTATTGTCTCTCAACTGTATAATACATAATGTAAGGGTATTGTCTCTCAACTGTATAATACATAATGTAAAGGTATTGTCTCTCAGCTGTATGACACATGATGTAAAGGTATTGTCTCTCAACTGTATAACGCATGATGTAAAGGTATTGTCTCTCAACTGTATAATACATAATGTAAAGGTATTGTCTCTCAACTGTATGACACATGATGTAAAGGTATTGTCTCTCAACTGTATGACACATGATGTAAAGGTATTGTCTCTCAACTGTATGACACATGATGAAAGGTATTGTCGCTCAACTGTATAACACATAATGTAAAGGTATTGTCTCTCAGCTGTATAATACATGATGTAAAGGTACTGTCTCTCAACTGTATGACACATGATGTAAAGGTACTGTCTCTCAACTGTATGACACATGATGTAAAGGTATTGTCTCTCAACTGTATGACACATAATGTAAAGGTACTGTCTCTCAACTGTATAATACATGATGTAAAGGTACTGTCTCTCAACTGTATAATACATGATGTAAAGGTATTGTCTTTCAACTGTATGACACATGATGTAAAGGTATTGTCTCTCGACTGTATGACGCATGATGTAAAGGTATTGTCTCTCAACTGTATAATACATGATGTAAAGGTACTGTCTCTCAACTGTATAATACATGATGTAAAGGTACTGTCTCTCAACTGTATAATACATGATGTTAAGGTATTGTCTCTCAACTGTATGACACATGATGTAAAGGTACTGTCTCTCAACTGTATGACACATGATGTAAAGGTTTTGTCTCTCAACTGTATGACACATAATGTAAAGGTAGTCGAATGCCCACATTCTGCAGCTGGTATGCAGTGGTAGGCTTTCAGGCAGGCTGGTGTAAAGTGGTTGAGGACCTATGCTCTAACTGCAGATAAAGAGAGAATGACAAAGAGTAAGAGCAGATGAAGAAAGATGAGGAAGAAGAAGAAAAATTAGTAGGATGAAAACAGAAGAAGAAAAAAAGAAGCAGAAGAGTAAGAATAAGAAAGAAGAGGAAACAAAAGTTAGATAAGAGAAACTAGATGTATGAAAACCACATGTCTTTGCTGCTGTCAGGTAATACTGGCATTTTTTTATTACAGTATCTGGTACTAATTAACAAATAAAAAATGAATTTTACTGAGTCCTGTAAGGAAAAAAGCTGGGAAATAATGACCTCTTTGCTAATCACAGTAAAAACAAAACCGAGCTTATCTTACACTGCCTGGCGGCTGGGATAGAAGATAGGTTTACACAGCACATAAAGAAAAGATATTCGTCCCGCTGGTACATACTACCAATGTGGCATGATCAGAACATAGTCACATACAAGTTAACTAACTGAGGAAAAATGGAACTGATCTGTCATTTCCGTCTGGCATGTAAGAGTGAATCAAGAACTGACATAACTGCACTCGGGACATTCCCACACATGCTCTGTCTCCTTAATCAATAGCCACCGAAGACTTGGCATACTAATAATACCTGTTGCAAACTGATTAAAAAGGTGGCCTGTTTCCCCATCAGTGCTGAACATCTTCCAGACCCTCTACTCACCCCTCCCCCCCCCCCCCTTTTCATGCAGAAAGTTCTGTTTGTTCATCTATTTCTGAACTTTGGTTTTGTTCTGTGATGAGTTCTGTATACATTTCAGTTTTACAGATCTGGACTATATGTGTGCAGACTGCTAGTTCCTTGCCTCTCAGGCAGAGGCACTCGGGCTTCAAAGGAAAGGTTGATCCTATCTATGGTGGCCAGACCCCTGATTGTGAGCCTCTTTCTAGGATGACCACAGAGAAGTGTAGACAGGCTCTGACCAGATGATACCTGGCCCTAGTGCACATCACACATGGATCAGCAGCTGCGCATCCCATGTTAAGCTTAAAAAAAAAACAGAAAATGTTTAAGCTAAATTAAACTCACCAAAACGGCATACGGCAAGAGTTCCCACATGGTTGTGTTGGTGTTGTCAATAATTACTGGTGATCTGCCTTCCTTCACACACTGAAGAGCTGGACACAGGGAAGAAAATTAATGCAAATAGTATATAGATTCACCATCACACAAATTAAAACAAAAAACCCTCCCTGTGTGGGTCCTGGGGTCCAGTTGTGGGGAAACAAGAATTATCCCCTGCCTCCCCAACAAACATGTTGTAAGAGTCAACTAACTGGGGGGCTTCCTTCACTGTCCGAGTGCATCTGCCCTAGAGGCAAGTCACCAACAACCAGCATACAATTAAGTCAGATATGTTAAACAGATGTGAACGCAACACTAAGGTTCTGGATCAAGACTAAAGTCCTGAGGTGAACAAACAACCAGAACTTTCTGCTGGAGTTTACAGCCGGCAAACATGAAGAAGAAGACAAAAAACTTTTCTAACAAGGACCGCATCAAGTCAAATTTTTACCCTAATAAACTGACCTGCCAGGCAGACCCAGCCTGAAGCAGGTACCAGGCTATGTTAATGGAAGTTAAGGCAGCCAGCAAGATGTTGAATATAACACCAGTGAGTGCTGACTGCTCTACACAAATATGGGTAGCATCAAATACTTAAAAAAAAATTTTTAATGGTGATTTACTTGTCCACATATGTTGTGGGAATCACCGTGGCGTAGCAGCTAAACACTCGAATGAGGATTGTAAGGTCGTGGCTTCGCTCCCTGGTGGAGACAGACTTTTTTTTTCTTTAAAAATGACTATGACTCCAAGGCCGACCCAGCCTTGAGTAGGTACCGGTTGCAGCCCCAGGAATTCAAGGCCGCTGGCGGGATGCTGACCACATCACCCATCTTGTGCCCATTGGTCTTTAAAAATATAGGTCTAGCCCTATATACCCTATTCACCTAAAAGCCTGGAAAAGGGACCGTTACAACTTTTTTTTTTTTTTAAATTTGCTGTAACAAATCAACTGCAAGTCTGAATAACACAAGCAGAAGGTTAATTTTTTGTTCTGTGAATGTTCATTATGCATTTATTTCAGCACCGTCATAAAACGGGACAATATGTATGAGTCATTACTGGAGCCAGTTTTTGCCCTTTCAAGGCAAAGTATGATTAGTCTTAGTCAAGGTTTCAAATGGGTCACCCCATACCTGCTCCATTCTTGTGCTAGCGGAAATAATTTCATTTTAAAAGACATCTTCACTAACCCATTTGAAACTAGTGAAAAACTTGTCAGCCCAGAACTGAGCTCACTGTTGGCACAAACAGTCAATCATGAGAGCTGGCAAAACATTATGTATTAAATCCATAGCTCACATTGTTATGACCTTTGAACCCTGAGTCCAGAACTGAGAAATATGCATCAAGAAAACTTATGTGAAAACAAATACCTTTTCCGAGCATTGGCGACCACCCAGTTATATTCTGGCCGGAAGTCTAAATGTGTTTGAGGTCTTCATAAGTGCCCCACAGTTTGTCTTTGAGCATCACTCCTATGATCCATACAGACTTTGATTACAACTATGAGAACCTTTTTTTTTTACCTGCCCACTATGTTAACTGGTCAACGTCTGTGGCTTAGCGTTACAAACGCTCTTCGTAAAGCCAGGGTGCTGGGTTTGATCTCAGCTGCAGGCCTTGAGCTGGTTTCGACAGTGGTACCGAGAAGCCGACCGTCCAGAAAGCAATGGCAAACTACTGGACGTAAATTTGCCTAGAAAACCCACAACAGCAAAAAAATGCAGAGGTTGGTTCTGCAATGTCCTGTAAAGAATACACAACTAACTTTAACTACATTAACTGAAGTAACATTCAAAATCAAATCTATCCCAAGACTCCCCCGTTTCAAACATGACCTTGGCTCCCAGGTCAATCCATCCTTGAGGGGGTACCAAGTCTGAAGCAGGGTACCAGGTAAAGACCTGGAAAGCAAAGGTGGGCGGCATTATACAGACCACATCACCTTCCGAGTGGTCTGTAAAATATAGGACTAGCACTATATGCAGAATACGCCTGAAGATGTAGAAAGGGGTCTTTTACTTTTACTTTATAGTTTTACTTTAGACTACAATACTTTATAAATTGAACACCATCTTCTTGGCCTGAAAAAGTAAATGACAGGAAAGGGAACGCACCTCTCTTCTTGTTCCAGTCATGTGCCTCCGGCAGGTCATTTCTGTTGTAGCAGTACTGCCCGACACCTGTGAAGAAGTCATCTGTGGATAAAATGTCCCCCCGGACACCCATCTGCTGGCTTTCTGCAATCAACTGCCTGAAAAAGAAAACAGCAAAAAACTGAATAAAGGAAACACAGCCAAAAACTTCTTCTTCTTCTGGTTCACCAGCTGTAAACTCTGGCGGACAGTTCTAGTTGTTCATCCACTTTTGGACTGCAGTCCTGTTCCAGAACATGAGTGTTGCGTGTGCATGTGTTTTACAGATTCCCTGCCTCTCAGGCCGATGCACTCCGACTACAAAGGAAGCTCCCAATTAGTCAACTCCTACGACATGCTTTTGGGAAAGCAGTAGCACCCTGGAACCCACACGGGGAGCCAAAAACTGAAAATAAGGGAAACACAGCCAAACATCGAATAAGGGAAACAGCCAAACATTGAATAAGGGAAACACAGCCAAACGAATAAGGGAAACACAGCCAAACATCGAATAAGGGAAACACAGCCAAACATTGAATAAGGGAAACACAGCCAAACATTGAATAAGGGAAACACAGCCAAACATTGAATAAGGGAAACACAGCCAAACATTGAATAAGGGAAACACAGCCAAACATTGAATAAGGGAAACACAGCCAAACAATAAGGAGCCTATCTCTTTATTTAACAAAGTATCTCATCTTTTTACTGCCAAAGTACATCAATTATTTTACACTGACCACATTACATTACTATAAAAGATAGTAGATAAACCCCATATTATCTTTCACAACTGACACGACAGTTTTTTTTTTTTTTTTTAAACTATGTATATTATGTGTTGTTATGGGTTTTTCTTTCCTTTTTTCACTCTTAAAAGAAACCCACATCTACTGGGTTGTGTTGTGTTAGGCCTGCATATATTCCAGGCCATGAAATATGAGGTGGTTTGACAGTTCTCTTCCTCCTTATGTTTCCTCTTAAGATAATTTTGAGAACCGTCTGGTACACATGTTTACTAGGCTGGGTTGACATCAAAACCTAACAGGCTGAAAATGATCCTGCCAGGGCCAATGTCTCATCAGGAAGGACACAACTATGGCAAAGATGCACCACTGAAAACATGCCAAGCCTGCTGTTTTGTCTTGACCGTTGCTTCTACCAACTATGAACTGCAATTCTAGTGACAAACTGTTAGTGTTGGTACTTCTGGCAGCTGCCTTACTGAACAAATGTGCGAGCAAGTTGAATTTTTGACACAGTTGCTATATGTATGACTTTCTAGATAGAACATTGATAGGCATTCTGTGGGTGTTCTCACGGACACAGGAATGCAGTAATCATAGGACAACATTTGCTGTGAAGATGGAACCCTTAAATAGTGTGACAATTTACATAACCATAAAATCTGAGAACTTACTTTGCTAGATAGGATTTCCCGCTACCTGGAAGACCCCGGAGAATAATCATCACTGGCTGCTTCTCAAGGATGTAGCGACGTACGACCCCAACTGGAGTTCTGACCCCTCGGAACTGTAGCTTGTTCTTCAAAAGCTGGGACTCTGTAGAAACTGCTGCCGGCCTCTGTGTTCTGACATCGGATTCTGAAAGCATCTTCTTTGGTGCTGCTACAGAAGATGACATACTGGCATTTTCTTTGAAGAGGTTGGCTTCTGCTGTTGCTGCAGCAGCAGGCCTCACTGAACTAGCCAGTGAAGGTGGTAGTCTTGATGCTATAGAAGAATTAGTAACTGTCTGCGTTGAAGAGATGTCGCATAACGTTACATTTTCTGATTGTGTGTGCACAGGATATGAAGTGCTGGCCTCAACTGTGCCCAAAGAAGTGGACAATCGTTCACCAGGTAATTGCTGGTGTTGCTCCTTTTGCGGTGATGCTCTCAGACCATTCTGGTGACCTTCTGAAGGAGTGTGCCAAGGAGAAAACACAGGCTCTGGTGCAGGTTGCTGACTGGCATTTCCTCCTGAAGTTTTCCTAGCCTTTCTGGAACGCTGAGGCTTTGGATCCAAAAGTAATGATGTTGCTTCCGAGAATATGTCACCCCAACCCAAGGGGTCCATAGGATCAACATTCCTCTGAGACTCAACTCCAAAATTCTGACTTTTAACATCTGAATGTGAAGAGTGATCATCTACTCTCACAGGCTGTAGGAAGCTATTTTGACTATCATAAGATAGAGGACCCGTGTCTTCGTTTAATTTCTGGTGCTTACCCTTCTTAGCATTACCAGGTGGTGTCTTTTTCCTTAGAGACAGAGGGTGGGCATTATCAGGAATACCATGTTTCTGATTTTTGGAAGATGCTGCAACATGAGCCATCTTACTATGAGCAAGAGGTGTTGCCCGGTGACTGGCAAGAGGTCTGGGAATAAATTCCAAGGCACTGGGTGACAACTTCAACTTTGAGGATGTCCCTTTCTTACTATTCCCATAATCTTCTCTGCTTGCTGTAAAGTAACTGGAGCCAATTTGCTGGGCACTTGAAGACAAAAGTGTCTGTAAAGTGCTGTTAAAAAATCCTATAGAATTAGCGGCTGCAAATGGAGGAATATTCTGGGCACTTGGTGAAAAGGGAGATGCTAAGCTGCTGCGGTGTAGGCCTGTAGAAGCAGCTTCCCATGAATTAGGCATTACCCCAGTGTTCTGGAAGGTAAAGTTGTTGCCTACATATGCTGCAGCTTTAGCTGTACTGTTTTTCTGTTTTAAATCTCTCTTCCTTAGAGACTTATTTATCCTCTGCTGGCTTCTGTTAGTTTCATGTTCTGTATAAGCTGAACTTCTATGCAAATAAGATACGTTTTCAGCAACAGACGGTTGTGCATACTTTTTGTTGTGCCCACTTCCGCCCCTATCAGCCAGCTTGATGCTCTCACAATACGTGCTATAGCCATCAGATTCTATGTCACTGTAAAATTTATCCCATTCACTTAAAGCATTTGACCAAGAATGTAACAAATTATCTGACGTGTTTAGATTACCTGTAACTGTTAAATCTGGTGCACCGTTAACTTCTGAAAAACTTTTACGGTCTGCCTTATAAACTTTCTTATCTAAATTATTCTGCATTTTTATCTCAGTAGTGGAATTATTTATCTCTTGGTTAAAACGATTTTCATTTGGGACAATTCTTTCATTACTATCTGTATTCCTTGTTACACCTGTATTTAGAAATAATGGTTTAGAACTACTACTGTTGGCAGTGGTTTTACGTATATTTGGAAACCAAGATAAATCATTAACTAGTTCCTTCCTTGATTTACTTTCTCCTGATTCTTCTATAAAGTTATTGGAACTTGCAGGACTATTCAGGAAATCAGGTTTTGGCTTAAACACTTTATCATCTTCATCACCATAAATATTATATGACTTACAATTATTGACTTCCGTATGATCCAACTTTTCCAACCATAAACTATTATCACTGATAGATGTAGAAGTACTTTTAACTATCCCATTTCTTATCAACACAGATGGATTTAATTGTTTTCCCGAACCACCAGATGATTCTTCTATGTTCACTGGCGAGGAGAAGTTCCTTATATTATCGTCTATGTTCTGCTGGTCTTGCAGAACGGAACTGGACAAAGCAGTGCTGCTCAGATCATTGCCCAAATCTTCAGGACCATTGGAGATAAGTGGGCTGACTACATCTGGCTGGCTTTCATCTGTAAGCAGACTGCAGGCAATTATTGCCAAATCATTGGATTTCTTGTCCATAGCTTGGTGTGACTGCTCCTCGGAGATCTCCGTGAGCTTCTCTATGGATTCGTTCACTGTGAAAGAAAATGGACAAACTGAAACCTTTCAGTCCCTGAAACTGTTGAATGCAGGCAGTGATGAGGAAAACAAAATCACAGGGCTCAAACCTTTTGTTCTTTTTCTTTGCATTCATCCTTAAAAAAGTGATAGCATGTTGTGGTTTACAGATAGGCTGAAACATCTGTGCCTTTTAGCTCAACACAGCTGATTTCAACAATTCTAATTTGTCACCTTTCATAGCATGCTTGTTAGAGTTCGGTGGGTCCTCCCCCCCCCCCCACCCCCACAGGGTCCAGGGACCCATATGGGGAACATGCTATGTCACAACAAATACAGAGCCCACCAAACACACACAAATGTATGCACAGATCAGCACACACACAAAACCTTTATAAAAATGTAATACTAAATTTAGCCAATTATCAAAGGATGACATCAGTTTTGATACTAGCCCTATTTATAAACAGACCAGTCATGACTTGACTGGGTTATGTAGTCTTCTTTTTCGTCGTCGCCTTCACTGACAGTAAATTTTGGCGGAAAGTTCTGGTTGTTCATCCACCTCTGGACTTAAGGCTTGTTCTAGAACCAGAGTGTTGCATTTTACTGATCTGGCTTATCTGTGTGCAGACTGTTGGTTCCTGGCCTTTTAGGCAGATGCACACTGACTTTGAAGGAAACCCCCAATTACGACATGCTTGTTGTGGAGGCAGTGGGTCTGTTCTTGTTTTTTACCCATAAAGGGGCCCTGAAACCCACACAGGGAGGTTATGCAGTCAAAATCATGTTGGCCGTCTTGACTTCTAAGAACACCTCAAAGGACTGCCGGTTACTTTATAATCATTGTTGTGGTGCCTCAGTATAACTGCTACATGGTTGAACAGGATTTGTAGCTATTTGATTCTCATCCTTGAGAAGTTAATCCTACGGAATGTCAATTTGGAGGGACAACACTTAATTGAAAAACAAATTTTTAATTCCAGTCGCGAGTTTGACAATGGGCTAGCTGAGGAGCCCAAAAAAAGTCTCCTTCTAACCTCCCCCCCCCCCCCCAAGTGGCATCACCATTACTGAGGTTGGCTGCAGTTTATCCATTTCAAACTATGTCTTGAGGCCACAGTCTCTTCCACGGTGCAAATCTCATACTCCTGTCTGAAAGCCAGGAGAAAAGTTTTATTTTAAGTCACCCACTGTGGGAACTGAACCTCAGTAAATGCCAAGTATTTCTGCAGATTGTTTCTCTCAGCTGAGGATTTAAACTTATGCTTAATGGCCAAGCAAGAGGGCAAACTAGCTGCTGTACACCTGTGGCTCCATTATTGTGTTTTCTTTGCATATAATATGCGAATATCACAATGTAGTTATTTCAATCAATTCATTTGTGTGTGTGTGTGTGTTGTTTCTTGTTCTGCTGATGAGGGCTTATCGCCACAACATCCCCTGTCTGTTTATTGTAAGTGGTTTTGTAAAGCCGATGAAGACTGTATTTTTTTTAACCATTTTCAATCTTTTCTCTTGCCTGTCTTTTGCAGTTACTTAAAAATCTTTTTGTTTTCAGACTCCCCAAACTGAAAAAGTAATCAATCAAACTTTCTGGTGATGACTGTAAGCTTTGGCACCTCTAGCAACTGCCAAATGCATTTACTGCATGTGCATAATTCTGAATTGCGTTAGGACAATTGCTTGTTCACCAGTTTGCCAAATGGGATGATCCTGATTGCAGTCAAGCTGAAACCTCAACTAAGCCTAAGACCAATACTAAGACTAATCCTACTTTACCTTGAAAGTGCAAAAATTGGCGCCAATAAACAGTAAAAGTGTTACTGCTTATTAATAAACCAGATTTGCTTGATGCAACTAATTATTTCAAAGCAAAGTGACACTACCGAATCTCACATTATGTAGATTAAAACACACATATGCTGACTCGTACATCGTCAGATTAACTTTTTAGCCACCTGTTACATTGTGCAGACTAAAACACACAGATAATCTATGATTAACTCCCTCCCTGACAGATCTATATTTTGTAGACTAAAACACACATATGGTGACTCATACAGTCTCAGATTAACTCTTGAATCACCTGACAGATGAGATATTACACAGGTACTTGTCGCCCACAGCTTTTTATGGTCAGTCTTTTTTCTGGTGGCCAGACACATCTCAGTACTAGCCAGACGGAGATGTGATTTCTATTGGAGATACGTCAGTTAAGGGATTTTTGTGTATTCTTCTTCATACTGGTGGTTATGTAGATTTATGTGCTGATGAAGGCTCTCTAGCCGCAGCATTAACTTGTTGTTTGTGATATTTTTGTGATACTTTTAGTTTTGTTTAATATCTTTACGCTACACAAACACATGTCTTCTTCTTCAGACAAAACACTACATACTATAGCAAAGCTCTGGAAAAAAGTTCTTATCTTTTTTTTTTAATTTCTAAATTATTGCTGGCAAGGAGTTAAGCAGACTTTTAATTATCTAAACCAAACAAAAAAAATGGTACTATAGAAAATTTTTGACATCTGTTGATTCTCATCTAGTTTAATCAAACTACTGTCCTGGCATGTACAACTAGCAACAACAAGAAAAGTATTAATGTACTGTATCTTATCAGAGTCTGACCATCTGTGGTTAAGTCTTTAAACATCTTCTTTATGTTCACTGGCTTTAAACACCAGCAGAAGATTCTGGTTGTTTGTCCACTCCTGAACTCTGGACTTGTTCCAAAACTTGAGTTGTGTGTGCGCATCTGCTTTACAGAATTAAATAATTTTAATGCAGACTGTTAGCTCCATGTCTCTCAGGCGGATACACTTTGGCTGTGAAGAAAGCTACTTGAAATTAATTTTATGTGAACATGATATCGTGAAGAGCAGAACTGTTATCTCTGCACTGCCTACAAGATTAACCAATGGCTGTCAGGGAGAAAGCTGATGAATGTAGTACACTGCAGAAAATTCTTCTTCTTCTTTGCGTTCAACGGCTATAAACTCTGGTGGAAAGTTCTGGTTGTTCATCCACATCTGGTCTTTAGTCTTGTTCCAGAACCTGAGTGTTGCATGATCATCTGTTTTACATCCATTAATATGCATGCAGACTGTTGGTTCCTGGCCTCTCAGGCAGATGTACTCTGACTTTGAAGGAAACCCTGTTAGTCGACATTTACCAAATGCTTGTTGGGGAGGCAGTGGGTCTATTCTTGTTTCCCCACAATGGGGCCCTGGAATCCACACGTGGATGCCCACAATTATAACCACGAATAATATTAGATACAAAGACATATTACAAAACTTCAACAAAAAAAACATTGACATCTAAGTTTAGATTTAATTAACATCAAGGCAGGGCTTGTTTCTGGTACCTTCTAAGTTTGACATTCTTTTTTCAGTGCCACTGTAACAGGTACTTTGTGATGAGTACCGATACCCTTTGTAGAAATTCTGCGGAGAGTATCCATCTTTCTTCTATAAAATAAGCAATCTTATTTATATAAATACTCCCTGTGTGTGGGTTCTAGGACCTCAATGTGGGGAAAAGAAGTATAGAACAACTGCCTTCCCAACAAGCATGTCATAGGAATCGACTAATTGGGTGCTTCCTTCGAAGTCGGATTGCATCTGCTCAAGTGGCATGGAACAATCAATTGCACACAAATAAGCCAGTAAAATGGATATACATGCAAAACTCACCTCTGACACAAAGCCCAAATGGACGAAGAAGCAGGACTTTTCACCAGAAATTACAGCCAGTGAACAAAGATGTAAACAAAGATATACATACTTTCTACCTCAAAAAAAAAACAGTAGTATTTGACTGAATGGGGAGTCGCTGTGGCTTTGACGGCTAGATGCCCGCCTGTGGATTGGAAGGTTGTGGGTTCGCGACCTGACAGAGACAGACTTTTTTCGAAATATGACCTTAACTCCCAGGTCGGCCCAGCCTCAAGTGGGTACCAGATTTAGTCCTGGGAAGTAAAGGCAGAAGGTGTGATGCTGACCACATCACCCTCCAAGTGCTGATTGGTCTATGAAAATATAGGTCTAGCCTTATATTCCTAATACAACTAAAGGCTTGGAAAAGGGACCTTTTACTTACTATGAATGAATGAATCAACCAACAATTGAATTTGGGACATTTCCACACGTACTCCACTCGCTTCTTCAGCAATAATGACCTGTACAACAGGACCTGGAATATGGAAGCTCTGATCCTTGTTCCCTCTCCCCTTCCCAAAGATGTGTAAGAAGGGGACTAAACAGCCCCTTTTATCAATTAATTTCTTCATCTCTTCTTCTTCTTCTTAGCGTTCCATAACATCCCAGCAGAAAGCTCTAACTGTTCGTCCACTCCTGGACTTCAGTCTTGAACAGAACTTGAGTTTTGCATGCACATCTGTTTTTACCATGTGACAGTTTTTTTTTCTTTCTTTCTGTTTTTTTTTTTTTTTTCTATTTTTCAAATAATGTGTCTTGGTGGTGGTGATTGCTCTTCTCCAGGATTGTCGCATCCTGCTGTCCAGAGCAATAATATCTCTAGGATAAGAATCAGCAACAAAACCCAGAAATTCTGTTTAACAGTCACATCAACTATCCAACTATCAACTATCTATCAACTACATAATGCAGTTATATACAGTATTTAGTACATAATTAGGGCACTACAGGGATAAGTCAATGGATATATAAATAATCTGACTATTCACTTGCCTGTTTTTGAAGTACTTTTTTCAATTCACTATCACTAATTACTAAATACTAATTATTCAATATTATATTTAATTTAAAATCATGTTTTCTAAAATAATAAACTTTACTTAATAACTGTTTACTGTCTCATTATATGATTATTACTGATATTATGAGTACATATTATACATATGTAATGTCAATGTTATTATCATCATTTTACAACATAACTTTTTTGAAATCTAAATGTAAATAATACTGCACTACACAACAGCCTACACTGTATTATTTTATTTGTACTTGCGGGTTATGGTACACATAACGACTGTGTATTGTGTTATTTATAACGATGCGCGTGTCTCTCGAAACCATGACTGCTTCTATTTATAAACTAACCTTCGGTTACCCATATAATATAACTATAACATAAAAAGTAATTTATGTACCGTTTTATGTCACAATCCTCACTCCCTCCAGTAGGGCACGCACACACGTGGACAGATTACATTTTGCATATAAATATAAGTTTTCATTTAACTTTCAAAAACATCACACTGATTCTTGCAATTTAAACTATATGGTGTGGTGAATTTCTATAGAATTACAAGATCTATGATGATACTGGATAAATAACTTACAGCTGCCGTTGAATTCCAACAAAACAGCTTGGATTATTTCCTTATCCAAATTTGGGAAAATATCCAACAAGAAATTTAGATTCTCTTCAGGTATCGCAATGGCAGACATTCCAGAAACTCCCACTTCACTAAGAGGGTCCTCTTCTGAATAGAAGCCCCGCAGATCCCGCCTGGGCTTTCCTTTATACACAACGTTTCTCTTATTTGGCATTGTAGACAATTTTCAACAGCCAGTGGTTTTAGTTCCAGTTGTAAACAGTTCGATTTTTATGCCACCATTTTGAGGAACTACACTGGTTTAATACCTTCAGTAATTTTCTCATCTGAAGAGTGTGTCCATCGTCCTCTAGTTATTTTCAAATATCGGTTACAAATTTATTGTTCCTAGAGAACTACAGGAAAGGATCAAACAGTACATTACAAAAACAGGGGTTAGCATATGAGATGGCTATATTCTTGACAGAATAAGGTATCCCAAATCTCTGTAAACATCCGTAAATATAGACTACACAATTTAATTACTATAAAGACACGCCGTGTGAGAAAATCAAATCAATGCTGCTTACTGGTTTAAGAATCTACATCATGGCACACTTATAGATGCTCCGTCTTCAGCAGCAAATGGCGTGAGGTGTAGATGCCTACTTTTCCCGTAGCACACTGATTATACACGCCTCGTTCTCTTCCTCTCAACCGTCCCTCCTTGCCGGATCCATACTTAATTCCTCGTTCACACATATTTGCCCATGTTATTTCATCTAATCTCATGTTTTCTGCCAAGAGTAGTTCATATAGGCCTATGGTCTTCAGAATATCTCCCATATACATCACGACTGTTCCCGTAGCTTTCGCTTTTGTAGCCAGAAAATCCGCTCTTTTATTCCCTCTCACTCCTGTATATCCACGTGATGCGGCGTCCGTGGCTAAGGCGTTGCGAGTCCGACTCGTAAGCCAGCATACCGCGATCGAAACCCACTGCAGGCCGCGTGGATTTTTGTCGTGGTATGGGACGTCGCAGGTCGATCCGGCCAAAAATGGGTACCAGGATGGGCTGTCCTAGACAGCCGGCGTAATTCTGACCACATTACCCTCCGAGTGCTGATGGTCTGTAAAAATATGAGACGCTCTGCCCGATGCGCCGAAAGGCTTGAAAAGGGATCTTTATTTTACTTTTACTTTTATATCCACGTGATGTTGGCGTACTGATACATGGTAACCACTCATGCCACATTTGTCCGTTTTGAACCTTCCGCAATGCCGACTGAGAATCAGACACAATAATTCCTCTGGTAACTTTGTTTTCTGCTCTCCACTTCAGATCTACAGTGATTGCCTCCACTTCCATTCTCATACTTGAAGTTGTAGATAAAAATGCTCCGTTTTGTTCTGCCACATTTTTCCCTGTCATTCTAGCTAAAAATCCCCAGCCAGATCTTACACCCCGATGAACAGAAACCATCGGTGTACACTACTACATCATCTAGTCAGCCTTTCCATCTATCAGTTGTTGTACCTCTAATTCTGCCATACTGTTACACCACTCTCTCATTCTCTTCCTAGCGTGTTAATGACCTGATGGAAACTGATGTTGTGGTTGCAATCATTGCTGCTGTAATGTTGCAAATTTGAACAAAGAAGACACAAACAATAGTTTGCATAATTTATTGCCTGGCATATTTCGCTATATCTCGTCAGATGTATACTACAGTGATTATTAAATAGCATGTAGCAAAAAAGTGAATCCTTTGTAACTGATGTATACATTCAAACACTGTCACAAGCAAATGCCTGTTTTACCATGACAATCGCAGCCTCACTCTCATGCCCGTGTGTTCAAAAAGTAATTATCTATAAAGTTATTACATAATTAATTATTTCTTATTTACTCTTTCTTCTTCTGTCTTTCTGTCAGAAAACTTTATAGCCGGAGGCCAGTAGCCTTGATGAAAGCTATCGTGCAGTCCAAATCTTCCCTATGCTATACAGCTTAGTTTTGTGTGAGGTTTAAACAGATCAGTGGCCTCTATAATAGCAGCACACAGTCTACAGTGTTGGAGTACATCCTCAGCATTTCCAGGTACCAAGTTTCAGGTACACATCCCCGTGTGTCCAATACCGAAAAACATATACATAAGTTGTACGCCATGTCAGTGCCACTTCTGGCCAATATGTCTGTTATTTCATTGCCTTCTAAGAGTCAGGAATCTGACCTTCTTGACAAGCATCGATGCGTTGATGCTTCAATTCTGGAGTAAGCTGCTGTGTGTTCACCAACCATGCAGACAGTTTACGGTATTACAGCAGATCACGGCTGTTTGTGTGTGCTGAACCTTGAATGATGTCAACATGTACGACAATGTCACTCACAGTCAGCCGGTGGTTTACCTGTACCAGGTCTTCAGCGGTTGCACTGCAATCGACTTAGGGGTCACTACTCGGATCTTCAATCGCAGATGAACTTCTCTAAGATTCATCCCTTCACTAATATAAATGTACTAGAAAAGCAAAAAGGCCTTAGGTAAACGAAAAATAAAGAAAAAGAGTTCGTTAGGAGGGAACTAGAAACAGAAATACTAAGCCCAGACATGAGATCTTTTGTATACAGTCTAGATAGTAGTAGTATTAGAACTAACACAATTTATTGGCGTTATTAGGCCTATCACATAAAAAAAAACAGAAACGGATAACAGAAACGCTGCTCATCTTTGGTGCCTGTCAAAAGTGGAGCGGTCTATTTTGAACTGTCAACATAACGTCACCCTGTTCGTCTGCACCATATTGTCAAGTGCTTAACACTCTTGACATCTGTAACAACAATGTTGACAAGTAACAAGACCATGGCATTGTTACTGTAATTTATAACGCACTTTTTAAGTTTTCATTTGAAGCGCCTTTGTAAAACAGAATTGTGCAGCAACGCTAGGGAATATGATCATCTACTTCTTATTTACGTCTTTTACGGCTTTATGGGAATATATTAACGAGAAGAAGTTTTAGAAGAAAATGTACTGAACGCTGTAAAAATGACTTTTATTCCCCCCCCCCCCTCCACTGTTACTGAAAAAATTGATATTTTCTACAGCTTAAGAGCACACGTGCGGTTAAAAAAAAAAACACACTTATGATATAACGATACAGGTATCGAAGAGCATTTGTGAGAATATGATGACTTGAGCTGTAACTTTGGGAGGGAGAAAAGGCAGAGAGAAACGGGGGGGGGGGGGGGGGATTTGGGGAGGAAAGAGGGAAAAAGGAGAAAATGGTTGCAGACAAGTTAAAATCCGAGTGAATCCGAGTGTCTGAGAAGCACGTTAAATATATGCGATGGCAACATTGATCCTGACAGCTCATGCACCAGGTTTGGTAGTTTCAGATGCGAACGAGTCTTGCTAGTCACCCGCTATCAAAATGGGCTGTGATGTGCACTTTCGAGCAAAAATCGTAATTAGTCGCTTTTACGACATGCATTTTATGGAAGCAGCAGATTACCCCACCACCCTTCTTTTCTTATCCGCCAATGGGGCACAGGAATTAATTAGAAGAAGTCCTTTGGATGTCACCTAAAACTAGTCAGATCGAAAATCAATTGAAGGTAAACACACAATAAATCAAGAAATAAAAGCCTAACATATTATTAATTTATAAATAAATGTTGAAAACACTTGTATGTTTTAAGTATACGAAATAACAGAGAAAAAACAGGACCACCACATTCAGAAATAAGATTTAAACATTTTAACCAACAATGTAAAGTGACTTACCTATCACAGAATAAATCTAAATTGCCAGACGCCAGCACAAAAACGACAGACTATAATCAAGAGTACCTTTTAACTTTGTGGGAATTTCTGTTGTCAAGTATATGCTACCAGTGAGAGACGCAGAAAAAGTAATAGGGTCGGTGATTCCAGTTTCACTTATAGACATGACGTCAAGGCGGATGACGAAAGCTCTGACAATTCCACAATGATTTATGTACGAAACTATGACTTGCAAAGATGCATTTATTGTTGTTCGTCCATAGCCATTGGTGATGATCACTTTTTCTTTCATCTGTCATGAAACTATATTTGAGTTGCTGAGTCCGGATACGACTTAGAAGTCCAATGCGGGCCGGAAAGGATCTAGGACAATGAGTGCAGGGAACAGCATCTTACCGACACCTCGCCCCCGCCGCCTTACACCCAGTATTATTTTAAGAGGCGCAGATTCATGTATAGAAAATTTGCAAATGTATTAACCCCTCCCCCCTTTTTTGCCCTTATTCTTCCACAATACTAACAAATAGTAGTTCTTAACCCTCTGAAAATAATGTTTCTACGTTGGGTCTTTCTTACAAAAACCACGCCAAAAAAAAACACACACACACACAATAATTTGTTTTTCTTTAGGCAGAGTGACACCAACCAAATTTTTCGTTTTCACCGGGACATTCCTTTTGTTTCGGCGTGTCCCGGCCGTCCTGTTGGTTCGCCGAGGAACGAACGAACGAACGAACGAACAAACTTTATTTTCAAAGGGTTACAAATTGGACACGCAGGCCCGTCTGACATTCGGGCCTTCTAAGTACTCATTTTTCAGAGTACTAATACCTGTTATCAAAAATGCATGTTATGGATTTAAAAAGAAATATATAATGCATACATACACACATCGTGTGTACGCCATCATACTCACTCACACACACACGTATACATACATCTACATTTTCATACAAGTGAACTCATATACAGACATACGTGATACATACACACCTGCATCTACATACATATACAAGCATACACATACACAGAAATAAATGCACAAACAGAAAACACACACACACATTAATTGTCCTGTTTTCTACCCCAAAAAATATTCTTTTTTTTTTTTTTACAAATAAGCACGAAAACATATAAATACCAATAATTATATCCCTAGAACTTATTAGATCTCATAAAAGATTTATGGTCTTAGATACTTTTAATGCCTTCAACGTGTTGATGTTTAATGCGAAAAATTTGACGTTTAATTTTATATTTAAAAGCTGTTTGTTCGCAAGGATTTTAACCAAAGCATGCAATCCAGCTAAACAAAACAAGTTTTAGGTAAAAGTAATGTTAGTCTCCCCAGACCCCATGTCCTTCGCACAAGTTTACGGGGGTGTACCGCAATGCCGTTGATATCGCGAGTTGTATACTTCAGCACGCCAGCGCTTTTAACACACAAAAAACATGGAGAAACTGGCTCTAACACAACCTCCATAGAGAGTGCTGAAACCTATGTCACAGGCATCCTGTGAGTTTTAAACCTGTTACAAAGAGCTGGTTATGTTGGAGTGTGTTAATGGCCCATATTAGACCAGAACTAATCGACAGCTGGTGATATTAGAGCTCTTTGCAGCGCATACAGATGATATTACAATAAAGTAAAAAGTAAAGGACCTTTTTCCACGCTTTTAGGCGTATAGGGCATATAGGGTTAGACCTATATTTTATAGACCAATCGACACAAGGTGTGTGGTGTGGTCAGCATCACGCTGGCCGCCTTTACTTCCCGGGACTGCACCCGGCACCCTCTCAAGACTGGGTCGACCTGGGAGCCTAGGTCATTTTTGAAAAAAGTCCTGCTCCGCCAGGGGGCAAACACACGACCTTCCGATCCACGGCGAGCGTCTAGCCGCTCTACCACGACGACTCCCGATATGACAACAACAAAAATAAAAAAAATAAAAATATATGCGACCCTTATAACAGCTGTATTGTGAACTAATTTCACACCGTCTCATGCAGTGACTCTATACTCTCGCTCCCTGTTTCTACATTCTCTCTTTCACTTACTGGCAATTCCATTTTCGATTTACCTTTTCCTTCCTCTTCCACTCTCTCAGAATGTCTAAACACAGCAATTGTACCGAGTCTTATGCAACAACCTATTATCGTTGTCAAACTACATACACACACAATGCAGTCTGTCCTACATTGCTCGTGTACGCGTACTTCCTGTGTAATAAAAAATGACCTAATTTTTGTCTAGTCATTTCCCCCATTAACAAGTTATTGATCCTGTCCGTATATGTAAATGAAGTCGCCAATAGTATTCCTAACCTTCGTCATTCCCTTGTGGGATACTATTTTTAGTTACACTGAAGCTTCGCCCTGGCTTTTGCCGCGGGCCCTAAAAATAGCCAGTCCTGAAATGTGGCTTTTCTGCCTACCCCCGGACCACGAGAAGTTCGTCACCCGGCCTCCGCGCAATCCGGTTTAGCCAATTACGCTAGAGAGCCGGGCACATCGGAACGGGGTTTCCGGGACCTCTCCTTGGGTGATCCTCATCCACAGGGTGGCACTTTGTGACACCGAGTGTTTATCTCCTGGTGGCCTGGTGGGGTAGCACTTAGCCTTGGCGGGAGTCTCCTTGCTGTAGCGACTAGACGCTCTCTTGCGGATCTGAAAGTCGTAGGTTCAGGTCCCGACGGAGCATACATTTTTTCATAAATGACCTTGGCTCCCAGCCTTAGATGGGTACCAGGTAAATCCTTGGGAAATCAAAGCGGCCGGCTTCATGTTGACCACATCGAGTGCCAAGTGGTCTATAAAAAAGGTGGGCCCTATATGCCCAATACACCTGAAGGTGTGGGAAAGGGTCTAGGAAGGAAGACAGGGTACCCTTTTATGATTCTGCAGCCCACTTTGTTTATTACCTTTGCTTTGGAGTTAAAAAAGCAGGCCGAGGAAGGAATTATGCTGCGTGGGCCAGGCAAGGTCTCTACAACAATACACAGGCTTTATACTACGGAGAAGACTAACTTTATCCTAGTCATTAACTAGTATCACGATGGGCTGTGTTTCAGAGGCCTCGAAACAATGCGATTCTCTTGTCTGGAAAGACGAAAATGTGCTAACAATAAAGAGGACGGGCACTGGATCCTTCATGCCAGTGACATTCATGGTGACAGAAAACATATGTCACGTAGTTTTGATGCGAGATAAACGAAAGTCTTTACAATAGCAAACAAGAGAAATAAAAATTAAGTTGTATCGGCCTTGTCAGCTCTGTGGCTAAGTCGATGCGAACGCTTCGTAATGCCGGGTTCGATCCCAGCTGCGGGCCATGCGCTTTGCTTTGGTTTCGACAGTGGTATCAAGAGAGCCGACCGTCCAAAGGCAATGGCAAACTACAGCCAGGGGCTGTTATGGTTGGTTCTGCAACGTCCTGTAAAGGATACGCAACTAACCTGTATCGGCCTTAAAAAAATAACCCGTAAGACAAAAGGCTCATCTTCAGCGCACTAGGTTTTACCCTACATGGTTCGGTCTCGCTTATCAGAGCAGTGTTTATACCGCCGCGAGCGTCGCTTAAAGCACAAAACTCCTAACTGTAGCGACGACCTTAAATGATTTCCGAAACAACCCGAACTTAGTAATTTGTAGGTCGGGGTGCAAAATTAAACTTGAAGCTTGACTGCCTGGTTGAATAGATAGCAACCCACGCACTAGTAGTGACTGACTCAATGAGCATGCTTAACTCTTTGAGTCCCAGGGGGTTTAGCATCACAGGCCCAGGGGGTAGTAAAGAGAGTCATAAAATCAGCGCATCTTGCGTTCACTGGGCTTCTAGGTAGGAACCTATGATGCGTTTCTTGGGGTCAAAGAGTTAAAAATATCCAGACTAACGAACTCCAACTGCAATGAATTGATAGTATCCAAACTGCAATGAATTGATAGTATCCAGACCTGCCCACTCTACATACAACTTCGAAAACAAACCTGGCCCCAAGAGCAAAGTGTGCAGAGCAAGCTATGGGGAACCAGGAAGGACCTACTAATGACATGCGAGTTCATAGAGGTCAGAGTTCATAGAAGCAACCCACCTGATGGTCTAATCCGAGCATACGAAACCGAACGCAAAGAAAAATAAGAAGAAGATAGCACACAGAAGTCCCGTCTCAAGAAACTTTCGTGGCTGTACACACCAGTATCAAAGGAAACGAAAGAGCTGACAGACTGGTCGTGTTTACTGCTGGTGAAGAGAGAAGCTATGAGAGGGTAGATACACTGAATGCCCTGCGTTCAAGAGATTTTGAGACAAAGAAGTCAGTGACGATGAACCGGCTGTTGGAACCGGGTATTAAACATGCAGAAGCCGGTTGTGGGGTAAAGAAGGAAGATGTGCCAATCAACTCATGAAGACACAAAGATGACTGCTGCCCCAAAGGATGGAGCATGAATAAGTCAGACAGATGTAATAGATGTCAATACAAATAATAGGATCTGTTTTTTTTTTATATCTCATAGAAAAAAAAGTGCCGGCACGCAGTGCAAAATGTCTTTTAAAGGTGCCGGTACTCGCCACAAAGTATCTTCTACAATACTGCTGGAAAAAAAAGGACTGCCAGAAAATAAGCTCTGATAACAAGCAACATGATGGTTTCTTTTAAACAGTCCCCACTGTTCTGTTTACCTGTACACAGGATTTGGGAGCAAAGTGCATGCATGCTTGCCCACTAAAAGATCTGGGGTTTGAGTTGAGTCAAGAATTGACATAACAGCAATCGGGGCATTCCCATGTGTGCTCCGTCCTCATCTTCAGCAGCCAGCGTAGAGTTCTAATACTGATGGAACCGGTCATAATCTGATTACATGTCCGTCTTGACTTTGCTCTGTGTGCAGTGAGCCGGCCAGACCCTCTGGTTACACCCAGGTGCCTCATTCTCTCCAGGCCATAATATTTTATTTCTCTACTGATTTCGATGCTTGTTCCCAAAGGGCCTCGACCAAATTGCCTTGTCATATACCAATTCACCACCCAGTGGTGCAGATCCAGCCAATCTGTCTGCCTGTTTGGGGTTTGAATCTGCACCAAGATGGATTTTTATATCTGACTTTGGGTTGCAGGCTGATTCACCGGATCCCCATATGGTTTCTGGTGCCCCATTTAAGGGGTAACAGGAACACGGCCCGTTAACAAGCATGTCGTAAAGGGCGACAAATTTGGAATTCGCTGAAATCAGATGTGTCTGGGTCAAAAGGCGCATATATTGCAAGCTAGCTGTAAACCACAACATAATGTCCTAACGTCCTTTTTAATGTCAAATGCAGAAGAAGAATATCAAACTTTCAATGGGTACTGGCAAATGTCAGGGGAAATAAAGATGTCTTGTGTGATGCCGATCTTCGTTTCTTTATAGAATGAGTGGCAAGCATTGCTTCAGAGGTCCTGGGTAGTTAGCGTCATGTGGATATTTTCTCCAGGTTGTGCTGGTGTGTTAGCAAGCATCGCTTCAGAGGTCCTGGGTAGTTAGCGTCATGTGGATACTTTCTCCAGGTTGTGCTGGTGTGTTAGCAAGCATCGCTTCAGAGGTCCTGGGTAGCTAGCGTCATGTGGGTATTTTCTCCAGGTTGTGCTGGTGTGTTAGCAAGCATCGCTTCAGAGGTCCTGGGTAGTTAGCGTCATGTGGATATTTTCTCCAGGTTGTGCTGGTGTGTTAGCAAGCATCGCTTCAGAGGTCCTGGGTAGTTAGCGTCATGTGGATATTTTCTCCAGGTTGTGCTGGCGTGTTAGCAAGCATCGCTTCAGAGGTCCTGGGTAGTTAGCGTCATGTGGGTATTTTCTCCACGTTGTGCTGGTGTGTTAGCAAGCATCGCTTCAGAGGTCATGGGTAGTTAGCGTCATGTGGGTATTTTCTCCAGGTTGTGCTGGCGTGTTAGCAAGCATCGCTTCAGAGGTCATGGGTAGTTAGCGTCATGTGGGTATTTTCTCCAGGTTGTGCTGTTGTGTTAGCAAGCATAGCTTCAGAGGTCCTGGGTAGTTAGCGTCATGTGGGTATTTTCTCCAGGTTGTGCTGTTGTGTTAGCAAGCATAGCTTCAGAGGTCCTGGGTAGTTAGCGTCATGTGGGTATTTTCTCCAGGTTGTGCTGGTGTGTTAGCAAGCATCGCTTCAGAGGTCATGGGTAGTTAGCGTCATGTGGGTATTTTCTCCAGGTTGTGCTGTTGTGTTAGCAAGCATAGCTTCAGAGGTCCTGGGTAGTTAGCGTCATGTGGATATTTTCTCCAGGTCGTGCTGGTGTGTTAGGAAACGAACAGGCAGATAGACTGGCTGGTTCTGCACCACTTGGTGGTGAATGGATTCATGACAAGCTAGATGTTGTGGGAGCGAGTGAACAGTGCGGAGGCACAGATAGATCATTCGGCCTGAGGAGAATGGCGCTGCGGGGAGGTACCATGTGATCTGGCAGACGATCTCAAGTGAAAGGCGAGACGGATGTACAATCAGACTAGAACCCTCGGAACTGGAATTCTTTGTTTGCTGCTGAAGATAGGGAACCCAGCAACTCACAGTGCGTTTATTGGTTACACTGGATTATAGGAGTTTCCCGAGTGCTATGACGTCAATTTTTTAATTTAATATTTTTTAACGAAAAAGATGACTTGTGCAATTAACTGGTTTAAAGTGAGGAAGAGTTGCGCAACGCCGTCGACCTCACTCTCTCGCCTGCGTCCCCCTGGATCCAGTAGCAAGACGTTGAAACAACCGGAAATGAAGTTAGGTGCAGTGGATGAACTGAGTTGCCCTAAGTGCTCCAGCCGTGCTCCTTACACGCTGCTAATTCTCGCCGTCAGGTCAGTAGAGCCATGACACACCTATCAAAAGCCAACAGGCCTATGAAACTGTGGGTTGGGGGGGGGGGGGGGTTAGCACCATCCATCTGAGGAACCAGGGTCCTTCCTTTACATGATGCTCTCCCCATTCTTCTATAGAAGAACATGTTTGTGGCCTATAACTTTCACCACCAACAAGCTTTTTAGTCCACGATGCACTAAATAAACTCAAACCCAACCATAACAACACAACTAAATCAGTGATTCTTCTTCTCTAGTTCTATTGTGCCTTTCAGCATCAGCTTTAGAAGAGGCCTAGGGTAGAATCCTGTTCCTCCCATGTGGGTTCCAGGGCCCATTGGGGGAAAGAAGGAGGGGGAGTAGAATACATTCACTACAGCCAAACAAGCATGTCGTAAGACTTGACCAATTTGTGCCATTTCCTTGGAAGTCAGAGTGCATCTACCTGAGAGGCGAGGAAACCAAGTCTGTATACAAATAAGCCAGATCTTAAAAACAAACATGCAGGCAAAACTCAGCTTCTGGAACAAGACTCAAGTCAAGAAGTGGATGAACAACCAGAACTTTCCACTGGAGTTTACAGCTGGTGAATGCGAAGAAGAAGAAGAATCCTATTGCACACCCAAACAAGAACAGATGTTAGATGTAAAATTTCCCAGAAAAAAAAAAAACAACCAGTGTCAACAAAATAGCTTTCAAAGCTTGTAATGAAAGACATGTTACATGTGTGTACACCCTGAGTGTGACATCATTTAGTCTGCCTTCACGTTTTCCACAGTGTGTGTTGTTAAGCTGAGTTTCAAGAATCAAGATCACAGAACTCCGGACATTCCCATAAGTGCTCCATCCCTATCTCCAGCGACCAGCAGAGTTCCAACTATGATGGTACCAGTAGCACTCTGACTGTACATCTGTCCTGTCTTTCTTCTAAGTGTGGAGTGTCAACCAGATCCCCTGGTCACTCACTGTTGCACTTACAGTGTGTCCGGTTAGCTTAACCCAGTGGTTCTTAACCTGTGGGTTGGGACCTCTTTTGAAGGGAGTCGAAAGACCATTTCAAGGGGATAGCCTAAGACCAACAGAAAAAATATTCACTGAAGTTATGAAGTAGCAAATTTGGGGGTCACTACAACACGAGGAACTGTATTAAAGGGTCGCAGCATTAGTACAGCTGAGAGCAACTGGCTTAACCTCTGGTTTGCTAATAGACCCTGTGTTTGTCTAAAAAAGTGTGTCACCAACATGAAGAGTCTGGAAAGCTCTGATTTAGACATATATATCTCCTGGGGAAGACTGAGCACTCATGGATGTGTACCTAGCTACAGGGATGCTGCTTCTGTAAACCAACTGCCTTATATCAAGTGTTCATGGCCTGCCTGGTTACAGAGTGTCTTCCATTTGTTTTTGAGTACCGAGCAACTCAGGGTGCATTTACTGGTTACACTTTACATCATCATTATCACTGGTTACACTTTACAACATCTTCACCACTATCTTTACTGGTTAAACTTTACATCATCATCATCACTATCTTTACTGGTTACACTTTACAAAACCATCATAAATATCTTTAGTGGTTACACTTTACATCATCATCTTCACTATCTTTACTGGTTACACTTTACAAAACCATCATAAATATCTTTAATGGTTACACTTTACATCATCATCTTCACTATCTTTACTGGTTACACTTTACATCATCATCATCACTATCTTTACTGGTTACACTTTACAAAACCATCATAAATATCTTTAGTAGTTACACTTTACATCATCATCATCACTATCTTTACTGGTTACACTTTACATCATCATCATCACTATCTTTACTGGTTACACTTTACAAAACCATCATAAATATCTTTAGTAGTTACACTTTACATCATCATCATCACTATCTTTACTGGTTACACTTTACATCATCATCATCACTATCTTTACTGGTTACACTTTACATCCTCATCTTCACTATCTTTACTAGTTACGCTTTACAACATGATCCTCACTATCTTTTTGTACCATTATATGTCTCATTTCAGTGCCTGATTGGTGATTCTCTACTCATTTACTCCCAGGTTTGGTAATTCTCTGCTCATTTCTTTTCAGGACGTGTCCAGTATAGCATGATCTTCTTTGACTTGCACAGTGTCACACAAAGCCTGAACTCCATAGCTCTGGTGATAATCCCAGAAGATGTGCATAAAAATGCACATGTGAACTGAACAGTGCAGCCGCGAAATGAACCCATGACTTTCAGAGCGTGAGGCAAATGGCTTGACCACCTGGCCATAGAGACCCCCCGCTTTTCTAGCTGGTACATTTATCCGTTCTATCCTTACTAGTGATTGTCGAGGATTATCATCGCAGCACTCCGGACAGATCCACAGGTGCTCCAGTTTCATCCCCAAAAGGGTAAAAATGACTGAAGACATCTATTCTGTGCTGATTAATCAAACATCTTGTGCCTTTGGTGAAATGCCACATTTCTTGCAGCCTCAGGCTGCATCCCCATGTCCATCAGCCTACTTTTACCTATTCCTCTTCGTGGTAAGTACTGCAGCACTGATAACACAGCTGCTGTCCTGTACCAGACCAGCCATAACAGCCGCAGTGTATTCAAGACAACCTGCACGTTCGTTGCCTCGCACACATGTATCACCTGGCATAAAGATGAAGTTTAGGTCAGCCATTCGTAAAGTGCTTAGTTTAAACCATGATAATGCCCTTGTTACAGCCACAGTTCCAATGTAAGGCTGCTAGTTGTAACAGTATGTCTACTGTAACTCAGTCTGTTCTACAGTGGTATTTGAACTCATCCAGAGCTAGACATGTCTCACAAAAAATAACAAATGCCCAGGATATAGTGAGTTAAGGCAATGCCTGTCAGGGACTCAAATAGTTATGCAACTGTCACATATAAAGTGTTTGAGTGGTTTGGCTATAGAAAATGCTTCACACACAATGATGCTGCTTCTACTGAATCAACGGTTTCATATAAAGTGTTAATGTGACGGGCTGGCTATGGAAAGTATCCCGGCTGTTTTTGTTTACAAAATTTTTATTACAAAGTTTTGCTGCAGTGGGCCAGCAAAAGAAAGTGTCCCGGCTGCGTCTGTTAACAAACTGTCTCACACAAATGTTCCCTGGCAACAGAAAGTGTCCACAGTGGGCTGGCTACAGAAAGTGCCCCACAGTTTCTGTTAACAATCAACAAACTGTTTCACAGTGGGCCAGCTAAAGAAAGTGTCCCGGCTGCGTCTGTTAACAAACTGTCTCTCAGAAAGTGTTCCTGCAGTGGGCTGGCAACATAAAGTGTCTTGGCTGTTTCTGTTAAAGTGTCTGACATAAAGTGTTTCCACAGTTGGTTGGCTACAGAAAGAGTCCCAGCTGTTACTGCTAACAAACTATCTCTTACCAATTGCTTCCGCAATCGGCTGTCTATAGAAAGTGTCTTGGCTGTTTCTGTTAAAGTGTCTGACATAAAGTGTTTCCACAGTTGGTTGGCTACAGAAAGAGTCCCAGCTGTTACTGCTAACAAACTATCTCTTACCAATTTGCTTCCGCAATGAGCTATCTATAGAAAGTGTCTTGGCTGTTTCTGTTAACTTAGTGTCTTACATAAAGTGTTCCAATGGACTTGCCACAAAAGTGATAGACCTTTCAAATTATCTTCAAAGCCTCCAAGTAGTGGAGTTGCCGCCCTTATTATGAAATAATAATATACCAAAAAAAAACCCTTATGTGTGACCAAAAAAAAAAATAGCCCAGCCTTAACCTTATAATCCTGGAAGAGCATTTAAGATACTAAATAATTATTTGCCATGGCCGCCAGTTTCAAATATTTTTTCTGAAGATAGCTTACTCTTCTGCTGACTCAAAATAGGGGTGGCCAAAAGTCTAAAGGGACCTTGCTGCTCAGCATAAACAGAAGACTGGCCAATCTGTACTGGCCTTTGATATGCTGAACTGTTATTGTGCCAATTTCCGTCATGTCCAGAAATGAAAGAACTACTTTCAAAATGAATTTCTGAATTGAGAGAAGAGTAAGTGTGAGTCTCAGATGTACCATTTCTTCTATTCAAGGTGTCGAGTCCAACAGGGCAATAAGGAGGAATATGGGGTGAACACAATGGCAGCATTGGCTGATTTTGCTCCGATACTGTGGACGATGCATTCCTATTTTTTCGAACATATGGCTTAACCGTCACAGAATTATCAGTATCCATTGCATCGGTCATTTGATGAAAAGCATTGCCTGTTTGGCTTCTTGGTACTGCTGAAGAGTTATAAGATGTGCCTGTTAGGCTTCTTGATACTGCTGAAGAGGTACCATGTGATAATGAAGACATTTCTGTATCTTGATGGTAGCAAAACTCTGCATTCTGTGGAACAACGAGCGGAAAAACACTACCCAAGTCAGTAGCAGTAGCTGTCAACTTGTCAACACTCTGGCCATGGCTGCTGTTTGTGAGTATGTCACTGTTGCTTGTTACAGTTGCGGTTCTCCTTGGCAACTTAGGAAACAAATACGATGACTGAGGCAATGGAACTGGACCCTTATCTGAATCTCCTAAGAGTGTAGATGATGATGATGAATGTGAGTTGACTCCTCTTTTTTGTCGTTTCATAAACTGATGGCTGTAATGAAAGAAACAAATATAATTTGTGTTTAATAAAATAACTGTGGTCATAAAAATAAGCAGAATTTTGGTTGTAAGAAAAGGTGAAAAATCTGTTCAGAGATTCATAATATTAATATTTGGCCTGCAAGTTCTAATAAGCAGCATAAAATCTGGCACAAAGAATCAGTCTTCTCTTTCTCCTTTTCCCCCACTCAGGACCTCTTGTAGGTAATACAAAGAAACTAGCAAGAAAACTTGAGTTATGAGTTATCTTCAGAACATTCTGGACACATCCATAGGTGCTCAGATTAGCCGCTCAACATATTCATCAGCGTCGCACGTTTAATAGTTCCTGTCTTATGCTGGCTGACAAGACTGTGTGCGTCCGGTGTGCTTCTCATGCAGGGCTGTGCCAATCTTTACTCCCAATTCTTGAATATTAGGAAAATGTTTATGAAAATAGCTATCAAAAACCACAGAACTTACCCAGACTTTGTTCTTCTTCCATGATTCCACACACCACCAAAGTCAGGCAGCCATGATCCTGTCTCCCCTGACTTGTGGTCAAATTTAGCTCCAACACGACAGGCTGGCAACTGCCTTTTTTGTTCAAGTTTTTCTACCATGAAAGAAAAGTATCGCTAAATAATGTGAAAAACAAGGTGTGGGGCGTTTTGGCGTCTAGGAAAAGGGTCGGTTTACCTGTTCACACATATCTTCACGAGTGCTCTATAAGAGTGGATTTTGTGTGTGTGTCAAACTGTACACTGTAATTATGGAAATGAGAACCACTGTGGTGTAGTGACTAGACACTCGCCTGCGGATCGGAAGGTCATAGGTTCAGGTCCTGACAGAGGCGGACTTGTTTTCTTCTTTCAAAAATGATCTTGGCTCCGGGGTTGAACCAGCCTTTAGTGGGTACTAGGTTCAAGTCCTGGGAAGTAAAAAAGTAGCCGGCGTGATTCTGACAACCACCCCCCCCCCCCCACCCAGTGCTGACTGGTCCATAAAATACAGGTTTAACCAGGGTCCCATTGTGGGGAAAACATGTGTAGACCTACTGCCTCCTTAACAAGCATGTCATAAGAATCGACTAACTGGGGGCTTTCTTCGAAGTCAAGAGTGCATTCGCCTGAGAGGCAAGGAACCAACAGTTTGCATACAAATAAGCAAGACCCTGTAAAATGGAGGCAGGAACCCGCACTGGGATCCGAGGAGAATGTCCTGATATCAACTGCCACAGAGAGCCATACTGAAGAATATAATGAACATAGGGAAAATGAAAGGCCCAGAATACGACAGAAATGAAGATCAGCTTATACAACACCTTAGAAAGAGCATGCAGAAAATCCTTACATCCTTCCAGGAGCATATAGATGACCCTTACATCCCTCCAATAGCAAACAAGATCCTTACATCTTTCCAAGAGCAACAAAAAAAGAAGATCCTTACATCACTCCAAGAACAAAGAAGATCCTTACACCCCTCCAAGAGCAAAAAGAAGATCCTTACATCCCCCCAAGAACAAACAGAAGATCCTTACATCACTCCAAAAACAAACAGAAGATCCTTACATCACTCCAAGAACAAACAGAAGATCCTTACATCACTCCAAGAACAAACAAAAGATCCTTACATCACTCCAAGAACAAACAGAAGATCCTTACATCCCCACCCCCCCCTCATTTCAATGCAGTAACTGGAAGAGTAAATGGTAAGAATCTATATCACAGCATTCCCAGCAGCCAGCAAAGAGTTTTAATTCCAAAGGTGCAAGTAACAGTTTGATAATTTGTCTGTTTTGTCTTTCCTCTAGTAACTGGAGACAGAGAAATAAGAAGAAGCAGAAGAAAGAATATACAGCATTTGTCTGTAGAATCAAATCTCGGGGGAGGGGGAGAGAACAGACACATATTTTCAAATGTTACAAACAGTTGATAATCTTACTGTGCTTCTCTAGATCTTCCAATGTAGGACCAACAACATAAGATGAGGGTGTGGTATCCTGGCCAGGCTGCATCCAGGGAGGTACAGCATTAGTGTAAATATTTCCAGCACTGTCGTCTTCCTAAAGTTTCATGGATAGGGAGATTGTAATAAAGAAAATGTACTTCAAATGAATACACACTGACAAGGTGAAAGGGAAGAGATAAGAATGTTGAATTAGGAATCGGCAGCACAACACTTAGGACACCCCCATAAGTGCTCAGTCCCCATCTTCAGCAGCAAGCAAAGAGTTCCAATTCCGATGGTACCTATAATCGTCTGATTGTATATCCATCTCATCCTTCCCCTGAGTGTTGAGTGTCGGCCAGATCCCCTGGTAACTCCTGGCAGCCCCATTTCCTTAGACCATAAAGATAAGAACACATTTTAAGAAGGAAATGGAAACAGCACCAGTGATAACCATCAACAGGTTATAAAAGGGAGGGATTAAGAGGTGGCTCCATTTAGAGCTCTAGCTCTTAAAGACACATTGATTAAAAACCCAAGACTGAAAATACCCCATGAATGAAGGCTACACCAAAGCTAGATTGACTGGTACCTTTCCATCTTTCCAGAGAATAGTGTTATACTGTGCTATGAGGCATGGGACTCAGCCCATGGCGATGGTGAGTGTGACTAGCAAGACCCGCCTGCGTTAAGAAAAGTCTTCCACAAATATAGCATGTTGTGAAAATTTCTGTTTAGTCTGTTTCTTCTCAGACATTCAGCTCTCATTCTTACTTCAATCATTCCTTCTTTCACTCTCATCCCTTCCCCGATGGGCCCCCTCCACACAACACAGTCCACGGCATTATACACCACAGAAAATTTCAGATATCTCTAAAATGTGACACTGAAAGGCAAAATAGGGAAAGATGGCTGTTTGCTTGGTGAGTAGTGAGTGAGTTGATAGTCGAGGCTTCAACGTCACTGCACATGGGTAATTCTATAACTGCTTCATTCCTCAGTGAAAATCACACAAAATCTCCTTCACTGTCCCATTTGAAAAAAAAAAAACATTAGTCCCTGCAAAATTTAGAAGCTGTATTGAAGGTTGTTTGGTGAATACGCCAACAAGGCTGGGTCAATGCCAGAGCTATACTGGTCACAGAAAAAAAAAATGCAACTGCTAGGAAAAAAATGCAACGGCTAGATAGTGAATCCAGACCACTGTCTAGGTAGACGATACTGAACCCAGACCACTGTCTAGGTAGACAATACTTTATACTGAACCCAGACCACTGTTTAGGTAGACAATACTTTATACTGAACCCAGACCACTGTTTAGGTAGACAATACTTTATACTGAACCCAGACCACTGTTTAGGTAGACAATACTTTATACTGAACCCAGACCACTGTTTAGGTAGACAATACTTTATACTGAACCCAGAGCACTGTTTAGGTAGACAATACTTCATACTGAACCCAGACCACTGTTTAGGTAGATAATACTTTATACTGAACCCAGACCACTGTCTAGGTAGACAATACTTTATACTGAACCCAGACCACTGTCTAGGTAGACAATACTTTATACTGAACCCAGACCACTGTTTAGGTAGATAATACTTTATACTGAACCCAGACCACTGTTTAGGTAGATAATACTTTATACTGAACCCAGACCACTGTCTAAGTAGACAATACTTTATACTGAACCCAGACCACTGTCTAGGTAGAAAAGTATGTAAACTAGTAACTGCTTCCTGCTCTTCTAGCTGCCTTGACCCCAAACACATTGTGCTGTTGTAGAGTTTCTCTGATATTATCTTTGTATCTCGTTCTTAGTCTACCTTTTCCTCTTTTAGAGTACAGGGAGAGACAGAGCCATATAGGAAAAAACCAAGAGCAATAAAATCAATACTCTCAACTTTAACCTTTGACATTTTTTGTAGATGAATCTAGTGCATACATCCATTTACACCAGCGAGGATTCAGTACACATGCCTGCCCACACGCAAACTGTTACAGTTTGCTAGGGCGTATGCTGACAAAACCTGATGTATTGAACCATTTTCTCCTTGATAAGTTATGTTCCAGACGGAATGACGTCAGCTAATAAATATGAATGAGATATTTAAATGTAACAAGGGCAGAGCCATGAATAACGGACAAAATGCTGGCCAATTGAAACCCACGTGAATCGGAAAACACGAAAAAGTCGTAACTGTTATGTGGGCGCTAGAAGGTTATATAATGCTTTAGAGAGAGCGTGTGGTTAGTCTCGTTTGGGCCAAGAAACTGAGTGTATGAAGAATGGAGGAGTGTTTGTGGATCCAGAATGTGTCTGTCTGAATGTCATTTCAAACGCCCTACCTGGCCAAACAGCAAAGGATTGACGGGAACTTTGTCTGCCGGCTGAGTTGTGTTGTCGCCGACATGAAGAAAGTTATGTGTGCTAAAGTGTGACTTTGGAATGGGCGAATGTGTTTCGATAAGTGCAGGTAATGTTGACTGTTTGCATCGTTGTTTGTATCAACCTTAGATATCAAGTCCTAGAGCTGTCCTATTTTAAGTACCGGCTGAAGAAACAGCGAGTGGAAGAATAAAGTGTGACACCGCATTGTGTTGTTCGCTGTCGTCCATTTCTACTCGTGTTGATGTCGGGGTGTGAAAGTGTAGTCTGCAGTGACTAGAGCCAGAGTGATCAAGAAAAGAGTCATTGCACATGAGAACAATATAATTAGAATGTCTTTGCACCAGAACCATCAAGGGTGTAGAAATAAAGGCAGACCAAATAAAAAAACATTGAGGAGGGAACTAGAGAACAAAGTTTAAAAGATAGAGAGGAGATAGGGTGAGCTGCATGCAACAGCAAAGGACATAAAAAGAAGAATATTGTAGACGGATGAGAAAGAAAAGGAGTATGACTAGAGCTTAAAACTGCACAATACCATTTATTGACTATTTTAAATAACAACTCAACTTACATCCGGCCTTTCAATTGTTGTCAAACCTTCTCCGAATGCTTGAACTGTCTTTTTGCCCTGTTCCTCCAACCCAGATGGGCCTTTCACAGGTTTTGACCTCCTGGTTTCTGTACGCAACGTTTGAGGCTGTTGCTGTGGTATGCTGTGCTGCTGTAGGCTCTAAATGATACAGACTTAGACTTTCAGGAAAAGTAAACTTTGGCATAATTATGAAGCAACCATGAAATCTAAAGATATGATAATTAATTTTATTATCGATAATTCACTGATGGATAAGTCATGACAGAATCAATGTACAGCCAGTGTCTGGATCAAAAAGAGAAGCTAGGAAGAAAAACCAAGTCTGTCTTCTTCTTTTGCTGTCTCACTGATACCGGGCTGTACCCAGTGTTGTGGTTTTCTGTATTTGTCTTGTGCTTTCCAGGTGGCTTGTGAGATGGATCTGCTCAGCTTTTTGCAGGTTTTAGCTACACCATTTATCCACCTCATTTTTGGTCTTCCACTCACATTTCTCCCAGATGTTCTGCAGTAAAAAAGTCTCATATGCAGTTTGGTCCAGCTGCATTCACATTAAGATGGCCAAACCATTTCATTCTATGTCAATATAAATCAGACATGGTGTGAAAACTTTCTCTTTAATGCTGGTATTCTCTTCTTGAGCTGTTAGTGACCTTATGAAGGCAGATCATATCACAGGAACTTATTTGTTGTCCTAGCGCTCTACTCATTGCTGTTTGGCACTGATAGCATAAAGTAGGGATTAAGATGCCATTAATTATTTGCTGTTTCCAACCGTGTGGGTTCCTGGGACCCCATTGTGGAGGTGGGGAAGATAGGCCACTGCCACTAACAAGGTCAGAGTGCATGTGCCTGAGAGGCGAGGAATTAACAGTCTTCAAGTAAGCGAGATCTTTAAAACTCAGGTTTTTCCACAACAGTAAAGTCTACATTTCGGTGTCTAAATAGTATGGCTAGCTGGTTGGTGAAAGCATTTGTGTCCGGTACTCTATCTTTCATCTTTCTACTTTCTGCTATCTTCTGTTGGGACTGTCCAACCAATCACAAGCATATCTGCAAAGGGCTTTACATGAATAGATAATCTGAAATCTCAACAAACTGCTCACCCCCTTCTCGACTCTAGTCTTGTTCCAGAATCTCAGACTTGTGTGCACATCCTGTTTACAAATCTGGTCTACTTGTATGCAGACTGTTGGTTCCTCACATCTCAAGCTGATGCACTACAACTTCAAAGGAAACATCCCTAATTAGCAGACTCTCACTACACGTTTGTTGAGGGGCAGTGGGTTTGTTCTGTTCCCCCCGTCACATTGGGATTTTATCACTTTGAAGTAGGCACCTCTTCATGATGTTGCCTATCCACAGACTGAGTGTTCAGTCTGACCAAAGTTCCATCCAAGCATTGCCATGCCTCTACAGATGTGGTTCCAGAACTAGTTTTACACATCCCTGTTGTTTTCAAGTTTGAAGAGGGAAGGGAGAGTTCTGCAGCACACTCCTCATGGAGGTAGTACTCTGGTAAAGGGGACAGTCTATATTAGTGCTCTCCATCTGGTGGTCTGCAGACCCCCATGGATCAGTGGAAAAAACATAAAGAAGTCGTTCAAATCAAGAGTATGGTCACAGCAATGCAAAGATTAAACAGCATTAAAAGTCTATGGTTAGCAACAGCAAGGAAATTAAAGTCAGAATTTTGAGAGCATGCATCTTCCCTGTGGCAACATACGGATGTGAGTCATGGACTATCTCCCAGTCCTTAGAAAAGAAAATAAGGGCTTTTGAGCTGAAATTCTATAGAAAGATTCTTAGAATACCATGGACAAAGAAGAGAAGAAATACTGACTTTTTGAAAGATCTGAACGTCAAGGAAGATTGGCTAATAAACATTTTGGTCATATCAAGAACCACACTAAAAAAATTTTTTCAGTGTAATTAAAAATACAGTATTTTATAAAACTATTTTTAAAACAAAAAGCCAAGGATATTTTTGTTTTTGTGAACAGTCTACACATCTACAGTTACAAGTGTAACAAATAGGATAAAAATAGTTCTAGTTAATAATGCTTGTTTTGTTTTTTAAATGGGAAAAGGGGGGGGGGGGGGGGGGTGGCGCGGGCGGTCTTGCAGTAGTAACAGATAGACATCATTATTATCAGGGGCCTTGTCAACTGGCGTGAGCGATCATGCCTCTCCACAATCTGCGATCTCCTGCAAACAAGTATCAGTTCGTGTGCTGACACACCTCCATGCCATGCAACAAGACTGTCAAGAATCTTCTCTTGTTGTCTTCCTCTATCCCTCCTTCCACAGATCTCTTAAGTGGTCACAACATGATCTATTATCTCTCTTCTCATAACATGGCAGAAAAAATGATGACTGTCTCCTTCTGATGTCTGTGATAAGTTGTCTTCGGGCTCCCGCCTCTTTCAAAACCTTTTGGCTGCTCTTTTTGGCTGTCCAAGGTATTCTAAGCAGGGTTCATAGCCAAATTTACCAAACAATTTCAAGGCTTTTCAAGGTCTCTTTAGTTTTTATCAAGGTTGTCTCGGTGTAATACTGAAACAAGATTTTGGTCTTGTTCAAGGGTGTACCGAGCACACAATATACTTCATTCGTGCCACATGTGTTGGTATACCAGCACATATATCATCATCATCATGTAGCATTTCCTGGTCGGCCCCTGCCCTTGATAAAGTGTTTGACAATTTTGTTTTAGACTTGGTGGTAAAGGGCAGCAAACTAAAGTCCTGTCTGTTCTGGACCTGGTACCTAAAAGGTTAAGGAGGAGAGAGAGAGAGAGAGTCATACAGAGAGGGAGGAAGACACATGCTGAGGAAGGCTGGGAGAGACAGTGTAAAGATGGACAGATGAAGGTAGAGGAAAGAAGGAAAAGAAGTCTGGGGAAGGAGGAAAAAATGAGAGGGAGGGATGGAGACATGATGAGGGCAAGTGTTGAAGGGACAGCGAAAGACAGAGAGGGAGACAAATACAGAAAGAGGGAATGCAGATACAGAGATGGGCAGATGAAGAGAGAAGGAAGAAGGGAACGAAACAGAGATATAGGAGGAAAATATGACAAAGATAGTTGAAGGAAGGGAGACAGAGGGCGAGAGAGAGAACGGACAGGGAGAGAAGCAGATGCAAGCAGTGAGAATTGTAGACATAAAGGAGAGAGAGACAGGGGGACAGCATAGAGAGGCAAGCAGACAGAGGGAGAGAACTAAAGAAAGAGAAAAAAGGCAAAGCAGGAGAATGGGAGGGAGGTATACAAAGAGGAAGTGATGAAGGGAGGCAAACAGACATAAAGCAAGAGAGAGAGAGAGAGAGAGAGAGAGAGAGAGAGAGAGAGAGAGAGAGAGAGAGAGAGAGAGAGAGAGAGAGGTGGGTAAGGAAGACAAGATACATCAAAGAAAAAAAAAAACAGCCTCCTGCTGAAACCCCACCCCCACACAATTTCAAGTGTAGTGGACACAATCACAAGGAAAAGATAGTTATGGGGCAAAAAATGTATGTAGATGAACCAGGAAAAAAAATGGGGGGGGGGGGGGGGGTGAGAGAGGGGAGAGGGTAAGGAAATCTAGAGAAAATGAAAAGACAGGATGGAGAGGAAACAAAGAAGAGATGAGACAGGAGAAAGAGCAAGAGAGAAAAGAGCAAGAAAAGGAAGAGAGGAAGAATGGAGAGAGAAAGGAGAATAGTGGAAGATCAAAGGAAAGAGAAGGGGTGAGAGAAGAGAGGTAAGACACGGTTGTGTCTGTGTGGGAGGGAGAGGGGGGGGGGGGGGGATAAGAACACTGAGCGCCAAAAATAGAATTAGAAAATCTCTAAGTGAGGCCACTTTTCCGGTTCCTACCCTCTCCCAATGAGAATGTGGTCGTGGTCCATAAACAACAGTGTTAACCCCTACTGCCCCGTGCTTGTCCTATCTGCTGTGACAACAATAGTTCAATTTCTTACACTTAAGGCTGGTGACCTGAGAGCCAAGGTCATTTTATGAAGAAAAAAGTCCAGGGGATAACAACCCACCACTGGTGTAAAATAGAGCAGGTAACCCACACACACACAAATAGGTCAGGGCATCAGTGGACTTGTTTTATTTCTGGTTTTCCAATTACAGAAAGGAGGGGGAGAGAGGAGGTGGTGGAAGGTGTTGTAGAAGGCTGAGATGGTAAGGGTGAGACAGAGGAGGTGAGAGAATAACATTTAAGAAAATAAAGTGGGGATTGAGACAGGGAGAGAAAGAAGGGAGTAAGAAATAAGATGAGATATAGAGGGAAGAAGGTAGCAGGAAGGGGTGCACCCCCTCCCCTAGGTGTCATCAATGTGGGAGGAGAAAAGGGGGGTGGGGGTGACAGCAAATGTGTTTTTAAAAGTTCACATATATTTAATTTGTGTGTGAGGGAGGGGGAGTGATGGACATGAAATTTTCTGCACTAGGCAACACATAACCTTCTACGCCAACTGAAGGTACGGAGAAAGAGAGAGAGAGGGGAGAGGGGGGGGGGGGGGGGGGTTAGGGAGAGTGGAAAATACAAAGAGAAAGAGAGAGAGGAAGGCAGTGACAGACAGGCAGAGAGTGAGGAACAGGTAGGACAAAATGTGAGGGGGCAGAAAGAGAGATGGACAGAGATTAAGGCCGCTAAGAAAACAAACACATCAAAAGAAAATATCCACTATATTCACGCTGAACGAAAACCCCCCCCCCCCCCCCCCAACCATAATACAACTTCCTGTGTTCTTGAGTTGCTAGGAAAAGAGTTACGAAGCCGCACATTTACTAAACATTTAAACAAGAAATAAAATATGAAAAAAAGGGGAGGGGGGACAGGAAATGAGAGAGTAAAAGGAAAGATAAAGAGAAAGAGAAGAAGATGAAGATCAGAAGGGAGGGTTAGAGACAATGCAGGAGATGGGAAGGAAGGAGCAATATTTATAAATACAACCCAACCAAGCCCCACCATCTCCCAATGTAATCCTGTCTAGAGACCACGGCCATAAAACGATTTATACTATTAATTCTGCCGGACTCACTAGAAACAAAGGCACAAGCACACGCGAGACGGCAGCTGCAGCTGCTCCTTCCCGCCCCATGCCACGCCGCGCGCATGTATTCATGGGCTGTAACACAGCCTGCCCTTCCCCTGGCTTTTAACAAGCCATTTTGGCTGAAAATAGTAATACCTGAAACAACCATAAACAAAAGTAGCCAAAACTAGCCAAATGGCCAAAAAAAAAAAGCCAAATGGCCCCTAACTGCTGAAAATCACAGGACTTTTGACGATCTCTTTGCGGCGGTCAAAATTCACGGTTTCTCACAGTCAGAATGTCTTTATCACGGTCAAAATCACTGTTCCTTGTTGGATAAAAAAATTCCCGGTAAATTCAAGATTTCCCGGTCCACTACGAACCCTGTCTAAGCATTCTTCTGTAAAACCACATCTCTGAGGCCTCAAAAAATTGTTTGGCCTTCCTAGCGATTGTCCAGGATTCACAGCCATTTGTTAAAACTGGATGTATGTAGCAAGCAAGAATTCTCTTTCTAACTCTCAATGACGAAGATATATTGCATAAGATGTGCTGCATTTTATAAAATGCAGTTTTTGCCTGTCCTATTCTATTTCTTATCTCAGTTATGCATCTTCCATCTGATGTTATCCATGTGCCCAGATACTTAAATTTCTGTACTTGTCCCAAAATAACATACTGGCTGTAAAAGAATGATGCAAACAAGAGTTACATAATCAACGTGGACTGATCTGCACTAAGTATAATCATTACAAATTATAACATAGAATGTGTCAATAAACTATTTGCTGGCAGGATACTATCTGTGTTCAAGAGATGACCATCCGACAGACCTGTTCTCTCAAACTGCTGGCTACAACATCGCGCCTGATCACAGACTGAGATCTGATATGAGATGCTATCTGTAGAATGAAGAACAGCAATAGTTCAGTCTAACGCCATAAACAAATTTTATTTTTATTTTATAACTTATATCGGCGCCTGTTACTTAGACAATGAGAAGGAGCTTTGTAATGCCGGAGTGCGGGCTTAAATCCCAGCTTTGGGCGATTTGTCTTAAGTTGGTTTCGGCAGTGGTACTGACAAATTACTATTCCGAAAGCAATGGCAAACTACTGACATTAAATTTGCCTAGAAAAAGCACAACAGCCCAAAATGCTGAGGTTGGTTCTGCAACGTTGTGTAAAAGATACTAAAACTCACTTACAGCTTTTATCACCCCTGCTATTTTTATTTGTTTCATGACGGTAAACCAAAGTCAGTTTTTTTTAAGTCTGTTCATATTTTCATTGACTTCAGGAGAATGGCGATGCGAGGAGTTACCAGGGGATATGGCCGACGCTCAACACTCGGGGGAAGGATGAGATGGATATACAATCAGGTGGTTACTAGTACCATCGGAATGGAACTCTTTACTTGCTGCTGAAGATGGGGAATGAGCACTTATGGGAGTATCCCGAGTGCTGTGATGTCGATTCTCCATTTAACATTGACTGCATGACTGAAAGCCAAAGTAAATTTTTTGTGTCAGTGTGTAGCTTTATTTAATGTGGGTCTGTGGAATGTGTTTTCATAATTTTGTGGACAGCTTTTAAAAAAAAAAAGGAATTTCTGTGTGGCTTTATGGCGGTGGAACATGTTGCACCATGAAAAAGATTGATCACCGTGTAATCTTTTCAATGACAGTAGTGGGTGTACTGCAGAGATGACATACACATTTAATTACATATAAAGTTCTCTTACATCCAACTCTCGCCGTGCGGTTTCCGCAGCCTCATTTGGTTCAACTGTTTTAGTCCATTCAGAGTTGTAATTTTTTTCGTGAAGGAACACAGTTTTTGTGTCCGTTTATAGTTTTCTTTAGAATGTCTCTGTGGCTGAGATTAGAGAAGGAGTTTCACAATACCTTGTGTGGGTTCCAGGGCCCAACTGTGGGAGACTAAAAAAAGAATATACCCACTGCCTCCCTAACCAGCATATTGTATAAGACAACCAAGTATGGCTGTTTCCTTCAAAGGCAGAGTGCATCTGCCCAAGAAGCAAGGAATCAACAGTCTGCAAACAAATAAGCCAGATTTGTAAAATGGATGCGCACGGAACAAGACCAAAGTCCAGAAGTGGACAAACAACCAAAACTTTAGCCGGTGAATACCAAGAAAAAGAAGATATTCCATCTACAGAGTGTGTTTCTGTTCAATGCACCAACCAACTCATGCTTACTCAGGGGATGTATCGAGTTGGTCATGCACCAAATATCTGTTCCTGACGTGAGTCATCTGGAGGTGAGAGATTCGATTCCCAGTATGGTGACTATAGCTTTTGATTTTTATGTAGTCTAATGTGTCATATTATGAGAAGGAATGAACTCGCACATCTGGTAACAACTGGCAGGACTGCTGGAAAGACAGCAAGAGGAAGCCAAAGAGATAAAAACCTAGATGGTTAGGCCACATTGATGGCACGAGACAAGAATACTGACCTGATCAGTGTTTCTGGTGATCATGTGAGATGGCGAAACGTGACAGCTTACGATTACCGACATGGAACATGATGAACATGATGATGATGAGTGTGTCTTATCCCACCACTTGTTTATATAAGTGCCATTTAATACATGTCTATCTGTTTATTACCTCCTGTTTTTAAAGGGTTAAAAATTAGACACACAGTCTGTCATGTCATTCTGGCCTCCCTGCACAAGCATCTAGACCAGGGCTACACAAATGTAGCCGAAATCTGGCCCGCGGAAGCCTAGCAAGTGGCCCACAGATCACTGTCAGTTATATTGTATTAATGATCTTCCTATGCTGGAGCTAGGACCTCTGGCCCTTGACGATCAACATTTTTAACATTCTGGCCCCTGGGTCAACTTAGCTGAATAGCCAGGATGTAGATGATATTTTGGTAAACCCCACTAAACCAATATGAAATACTCTGACAGGCAAAGCACACTCACCTGGGTTAACACTTGCGACTTCAGCATGAAAAACCGTGTTACAGCCGCCTCGACATCTTCCAGAAATCTGCAATACAATTCACAATAAGCGATTTTAAAATATGATTCTGCCACAATTTATATAAAGGGGCTTCAAAAGAAATCCTTAAAGGTGTGATTAAGAGTTGCAATAATCATAAATAAATACAAAGGTGGGAAGGTCATCTATAAACTGTGCTCAACTGCACTCTTGACATCCTTAACAACAATACTGACAGGTTGTAAGACAATGGTGTGGTTACTGTAATTTCTATCACACTTTTAAGGTTTTTATTTTAAGCCCCCTTATACACTGGAGAAAACTTTGATAACATAACTATAATGTCACTGCATTGGAACCCACATGGCCAAAGAAATAAAGGGAGAATAAAAAATATGAGAAGAAGAGAACTACAAACTGAGGTGAAATGGGAGGGGGGGGAGGGAGTCATGGGGTGGGTTGCCCATGATGTAAAAGAATGACTGATAGCTAAACGGTAGAGGAAGTTTACTGAGATTATACAGGCCATCATAGTTTATATATGCTTGTATTTTATTTTTTATTTTTTAAATAAAGGTTGTAAGTAAAGTAAAGGACCCTCTTCCGTGCACTCAGGAATACTGACCATATTGGGCTTGACCTGTATTTTGTGGACCAATCAGCATTTGGTGGGTGATGTGGTCAGCATCACGCCGGCCGTCTTTTACTTTCCAGGACTGCACCTGGTACCCAAGGTCATTTATGAAGACACAAAAAAGCGCCTAGCTGTTACACCACGGCGTCTCCCTTTTAAAGGTAGCTGACAGACTGATTTCACAACTGACAGACTTATTTCACAAGTAACAGAAGAAGATATAGTTTATTTGTTGGTATCTGTCTGTCATTCAGGACGATAAGTATTCCAATGTGCTATGGGGAGGCATAGGAAGCGTAGCCCATGGTGATACACTCTGTAGCACAAAAGCCTGGGTAGTAATTAAGATTCCAGGTGTTGCCCATCCAGCATGATTCCTCCCTCTGCCTGCTTTGTTAACACCACAGGACAGGTAACACCAGTACATTTAGAACAAAGCATGCTGTAGAAACTGCCGCATAATAAAAGCAGTGCTCTGTCCACCTGAAATTAATCAATGTGTTGAATGTTGAATTAAGAATCAACATCACAGCACTCGGGACACCCTTATAAAGGCTCCGTCCCCATCTTGAGCAGCAAGTGAAGAGTTCCAATTTTGATGGTACCAGTTACTGTCTGACTGTATATCCGTCTCACCCTTCCCTTGAGCGCTGAGTTCAGCCAGACCCCCCCTGTAACTTCCTGCAGCTCTATTCTTCTCAGACCGTAATGATCTATTTGTGCCTTTATTAGTTTAAGATACTAAAAATAAACAAGAGTTATAATTCTTTTTTGCTACATTTATGCTGGCACCTTACCGTCTTCAGAGATCATAGTTTTATGTTTGTATTGTGCCACAGGAAGGCACAGGAACCAAAGCCCATGGCGATGGCGACGGCAATTAGTAAGATCTACTCGTATTTAGAAAAGTCCTCCACAACTGGAGTATGGGATTTAAGGTCTGTCGCTGCCATCACATAAATTTAGTGTGCTATTTCTCTGATGCGGCGTCCGTGGCTAAGGCGTTGCGAGTCTGACTCGTAAGCCAGCATACCGCGATCGAAACCCACTGCAGGCTGCGTGGATTTTTGTCGTGGTATGGGGCGTCGTAGGTCGACCCAGCCTAAAATGGGTACCAGGATGGGCTGTCCTGGGAAAGTAAAGACAGCCGGCGTAATGCTGACCACATTACCCTCAGAGTGCTGATGGTCTGTAAAAATATGGGACGCTCTGCCCATATGCCCGATGCGCCGAAAGGCGTGAAAAGGGAACTTTACTTTTTTTTTTTACTTTTATTTCTCTGATGTTCAGCTCTCAACCTTTTTCAATTACTTCCTTCTTTTAATTCCATTCCCTTCATAAGTTCCCCTCCACATTTACAGGCAAATGAAAAATACACATGTAGAGACAGAAGAGATGGTAAAAGAGATCACTTACTTTAAATACATCTTTTCATTTATTACAAACTCTAGTGTCCTCTTCATATCTAACATGTTCTCCTTGAGAAACTTGGCCGTATTCTCTGCATGATCACTCCTGAAAGAAAAAAAATACATTTTACTCCTAATACATCTGAAAAAAATATATATTATAAACAACATTCATCTATCTCCACTCTCTCAACTTCCATACAGATTTAACCTGAACAAGCATGCCGTAGGGCCGCAAATCTTGAAAAAAATTTCACTGTCCTATCGTGCCATTACATGTCAAACATGGCTTGCAGTCTATTTAATAATGCTGTTCAATCGTACGCAATCATTGCGATATCATGATTGGAATCCAGTCCACAGCTTTGGCTTCTCTTATCAATGTTCATTTTAGAGTTCTTCTGGACGTCGTTTCCTCAATTGCCCATTCCAGTGCATGTTTGGTATCCGTCCCAATATATGACGCAATTTTGTTTTGTTATTTTATAAACCCTGACTGTCGTCAGGGGCCCTAATAAACTTAATGGTTGAACAGGGTTTTTTGAGGCTAGTGTCTGGGGGATTCTTATCCAAATGGTTGCACTCTCCCACCAGGTGTTAATTGCTCGTTGTGCGGTCCAGGGGGACTGATGGCTATTCATAGGGTGATTGTCTGTCTGTCTCTTTTCAGAATGTTTTGAAAAATATCGGTCAAATAATTTCAAGAATTTTCTCAGAATGAAAGGATATGAAAGGAACTAGCCACCACACCCTGTCATGAAGGCTAAGTATGAGTGAAGTAGGAGGTTTCAAAACGGTATGACTTCAACTCTGGGATCACCCCACTGTGTGCTTGGCACTCCCATGAACAGTCTATCACAGAAATGATGCCTCTTTAAAACTTCCTATTCCATCCATACATCTGCTAAACCGACAGGTATGCATCATCATACTGGACCTTCATCCATCGATGAATTTCTACAGGCTTCACCCTTTCACTCATTTAAAAAAGAAAGGATAGCAGAACCCTGCTCCACATGCTTTATATTCTAGACATCCTTAACAACAATATGACAGGTTACAAGACAATGGCGTGGCTACTTGTCAAGGACCTGGTATCTATGCTACTCAACTACAGCTCGTTGTACGGCCCTGTTACAGACACACTATACCAGAACACACTTAAGCACACACCTATTGAGTACACACATAATCTTTAATGCACAAAGAGACTTTAAACCTAAAGTAACCTCAACAGTTAATCACAGTCCCTAATCCGAAACGCCAGTGGTAGCATTTATATTTACTTATCTACCCCGAGCCGTTCTCATGGATGTACCAGAAGACACTATTCCACCTCACTGTCGTACAGCGCTAACTAGGCTGCGGTCTTCGCCATACGAGACTCAGTGGCACACGCAGGGTGAGTGGTTCAAGTATTAGCAGGCAGTATCAACGCCAGCACAAAATGCAGCTTAACTCTAATAACCTAATAACCCAATAATAGACAAGAACAACTACTTACACACGACACAACACCAACACAACTGTCTTAGAATACTATAAGCTCACGAAGAGTACCATAAGCTAACCAACACATATGACGACAATGCTAACAGTCCCTATCTTTTAACTCCTAACACAATACAATCTATCACGTCTCTATACGTCTTCAGCATCACACGTCCATCTCCAACGCTCTTTTTCTCTCCCAGTTCAGCTTCGGGTAAAACGTGTATGTGGTACCAGTGTACAAGTTATAATGGGTTTTCCCCATATCGTCAATTCAGCTGGCTGACCGCTGGTGCACTTTTTGGTCCGTCAAACACAAACATGAAGTTACAAGTCGTATCGTGTTTATTCGGTCCCATACCCTTCTTACAGGGCTATGACACTACTGTAATTTCTATCACTCTTTTGAAATTATCGGAAAATTGGGGCACGTGGAGTTTGTCAGAACAAATTAAAAGTTTAATACAATTTCTAAAATGTTCAGCTACCTTGTAATGTGCTCCAAAAAGCCACCATATTCTACGACACACTGTCCAGGTGTTGACACATTTAGTTTATGTTTGTCTATATCCCCCTGACAAAAATAGCACCAGAACTTGTTGCCTGCCTGATCCCAGGTGATTTCTTTAATTGACGGCTTTTTCAAAAATGCTTTGGCTTCTGTGATCTAGAGAAATATGAAAGAAAAGATCACTGACACAGATCACAATCTAGTTGCAGTTATTGCTTTATACAAATGTGAAATAATAGGCTTTATTCACGTGCCTTTTTTGGCTGATTCTGCCTGTCCCTCTTCAGTTGTTGTTGTTGTTGTTATCGATCCAGCGGCACATGAGCTTTCGCCCTTTGGCCCAATGCCATGTAGTGGAATTTGCATGTTTTCACAAGCTGTTCTTTTCCTCGGTACAAGGTGTTCCACTTGTCTGGTCTCGGAGGGAGTAGCGTTCTTCTTGTCTCACTGAGTTTTGGGCACTCAAAGAGATGGTGTTCAACAGTTTCGTAGGGGTAGTTACATAGCTGGCACTCTGGTCCCTCTTCAGTATGTTCCCAGTATATTGCCATCGTCTTTGTTTTATAAATTTAAATAATAGTGGTTGTCCAGACATTTATCTTGTAAGTTCATCCTTCTAGAATTCGTCCCACTTGACGATATTTATAACATGTTCTAATTAAATCTAACAAGTAAAGAAGGCTATTATACATTAGATGGGCTTCAACCAAATAAACAAATTATATAGAGCACATTGGCCGGGACTGAAACAAATAAAAGCATATATTCCTCTTCTTCATGTTCACTAGCTGTAAACTCAGCAGAAGGTTCTGGTTGTTTATCCACTTTTGGATTTTAGTCTTTTTGCATAACTTGAGTTCTGCATGCACAGCCATTTTACAGTCTTGGCTTATTTGTAAACAGTCTGTTGATTCCTCACCTCTCCTCTAGATGCACTCCGACTTCAAAGGAAACAGCCATAATTACTCGACTTTTAGGACATGCTTGTTAAGGGGGCAGTAGGTCTTATTTCCCTCCTTCACCCCCTCAAATTGGGGCCTGGAACAACCAAACAGGGATAAAGGCATATCAAAATGGACTAATTTTACTATCATATATTCAAGCACTTTCTTATACATCCTCTTTTGCTTTTGCCCTTTATTCCTCAATAGCCTGACGATTCATCCTAATCTTATACTTTGATATGGTGTGCGGACTGCACCCTATTCCCTTTCCCACCTCAGTTTTTCATCTCATTCTCTCCCTTCCCCATTGTTCTGCTTATTTCTTCTTCTGCATTTATTCAAAAACGTAACTGTGTTGTACCCCGCTACAGCATGGCTGTAACTGTTGTGCTTTAGGTACTTTACTTTTAATTCATCCCAAACAAAGGAAATCTCAGAGTTCCCGGGAGAGTGCAATATTCTAAGGGTATTATGGGTTGGGATTGCATTAGTCGGTGCCTCTGAGGCTGTCGGGGTTGACACAGATGTTAAACCTATCCTGTAACACCCATATAATATAAGACTTTCCCTTCATTTTCAGGATTACCTTTGAGGTGAATTAAATATAAAATACAGTGTTTGTTGTCTGATCCAGCCTTTCCTATAGTACAGACACCACCTACATTCTTTCACAATACTAAGACAATTTGAATCATGGCTTGCTTACTTACCTTCTTTGAGAACTTTACTAGAATATTGGCAACAATTTCTTTGTGCTTCTTGGAATAAACATGCTTCTTTCCTTTGTTATGATTTAGTCGACAGAGAGGGCAGTATCTGAATGGAACAAATACGGTCTGGCTTGACATTCTCAATGGTGAGTGTCTCTCTCTCTTGTCTAGCAGCTTCCAGTGTCCTTTATTGAATTAACTTCTGGATATCTCCTGTTTACTATTGGAATATAACAGATATGTGAATTGAAAGATATTATCACATCACAGAAACAAATGTATTAAAATGAATACTAGGAACAAACAGAAATCAGACAATGAGACTTCCAGTCCAGTATGGAGGACTTGTCATGGTAGAATGCTTAGTTTTGAAGTTATTTTTGCTTTTGGCAGCACTTTGCTACTGCAGTTTCCACATATGGAAGGAAGTTTACGTTTTCGCTGCCTAAGCCACTGTTAAGTGCTTGGTGCAGCACTGTAAGCTCAAGGAGAGAAAAAAAAAAGGGGGGGGGGGGGGGGGGGGGGGGTTTTTTTAAACTTAGGATGCTTTTCATATGTCCAGGGGTTGACTCATGGTATTAAATATGTCCGGTAGCCTATTTATGTGGGTTGACAAAATATGCCATGTAATAATTGTATGTGTGTAAGGCTAACTCATGACCGACTACTTCCAAACTGCAGTTCTGGTGGCAACTGTTGGCATTTCTAGCAACGGCCTTAAATATTTATTGTGTGGGTATATTTCTGGATTTTATGCAGGGAAAGATTTTTTTTCATCAGTTTTTCAAATAGGAAGGTGAGGGACATTTCATTTGATTTTCTCAAGCGCAGTAACGGAACAAGTATGGGGTGACCCGATTGCAGTCAAGCTGAAACTTCGACTAAGACTACTTAAAACAGATAGAGATATAATATGAAGTACAATAAGGATATATCATGCCACCTAACCTTTTAAACATATTCAGAAAGCATTGGTTGAGCATTCGGGACACCCCATAAGCACCCTGTCCCCACCTTCAGCAGCAAGCGAAGAGTTAAAATTCTGATGGTACCAATAGCTGTCTGATTGTACATTCATCTCGCCTTTTCCCTGAGTGTCGAGCGTCGGCCAGTACCATTCTCCTCAGACCATAATGATCTATCTGTTCCTCAGCACTGCTCACTTGCTCCCAAAGGGCCCTCACAACATCCAGCTTGTCATACATCAGTTCACCACCAAGTGGTACAGAACCAGCCAATCTATCTGCCTGCTCATTTCCCAACACACCAGCACAACCTGGAGAAAATATCCAAAGGTTGCTAACTACCCGGGACCTTTGAAGTGATACTTGCCACTCTGCACGGAGCATGCCTGTCTTCAGCTTTCTCAACATGCTCTGTGAGTCAGTTACAATGACAGCATTTAAAAAGCCTAAGAGCTGCCTGGAATGAAGACTGATCAAAGAAGAATAAATCTAACCACAGCTCAGTAATCATAGCAGATATCTACTTCCCTTGTTTTTTAATTTTTTTAAAAGAAAAATAGTAAGTCAGCTAAACTCTAAAATAGCCAGTATCTATTTTATGTGGCCGTGTACTAAAACAATCAAAAGACAACAAACAGGCCATATGGTATAGGTATGTGTCAAGACAAAGCTGTCTTCTTGTGGAATTTACTGGATGGACAAGAATAATGTGAAAATCATGGGTGGACAAGAAGCACATTGTGAATATCATGGGTAGACAAGAAGCATATTGTGAATATCATGGGTGGACAAGAAGCATATTGTGAATATCATGGGTGGACAAGAAGCATATTGTGAATATCATGGGTGGACAAGAAGCATAATGTGAATATCATGGGTGGACAAGAAGCATATTGTGAATATCATGGGTGGACAGGAAGCATATTGTGAATATCATGGGTGGACAAGAAGAATATTGTTTAATATACTGGGTGGACAAGGACAATATTGTGAATATACTGGATGGAAAAGGACAATATTGTAAAAATCACGGGTGGACAAGGACAATATTGTAAAAATCATGGGTGGACAAGGACAATATTGTAAAAATCATGGGTGGACAAGGACAATATTGTAAAAATCATGGGTGGACAAGGACAATATTGTAAAAATCATGGGTGAACATTGATAATATTGTAAATATACTGGGTGGACAAGAAGAATAGGCTATCCTCGGAATAAGGGTCCTAAATTATTGAGGCGGAAAATATACTCTAACAGGGCCTCAGCAACGTGTTAACTGCGCACTTCCGGGGACTATAACGCCACCGTCGAATTGCGAACTTCCGCCACCGCCGAGAGTATAGCCCACGCGGCGCGGATTGGGGCTAAACTAGATGACTATGACTCACAAGCAAATAAAATGAAGGAAGCTGCAGGAGATGCGGTAGCTGCTGCTCGTGAGTCCCAGCCATCTAGTTTAGCCCCAATCCACGCGCGTGAGCGGTGGTGGAAGTCGCAATTTAAGACGGTGGAAGTGCGCAATTGACGTGTGACTGAGGCCCTGTTATGGTATATTTTCCGCCTCGATAAGTTAGGACCGTTATTCGGAGGATAGCCGAAAAATATTATGAATATACTGGGTGGACAAGAAGAATATTATGAATATACTGGGTGGACAAGAAGAATATGCTTGTTAAGTTTTCACTCCCTAATTATCAGCTGATTATGTGGACACATAATGGACATTTACCAGTTAAAATTTAAGTATAGTTTCTGTTTCCATCTTGTTCTCTCTGTTTGATTTGTTACACAATATTTTGAGCTGAAAATGGGACACCTAAGCTAGTCATCCACCCCCCACATTTCCTTTTTTAATGTCTTTCCTGAATATTTCACGACTTTTTCTTTACTTCCAATTGTTAATGAGTGCGACGAACTAGACAGCCTTTTCATTCCAGCATTCCTGCCTAGCCTTTACTTTGACTGCCTCAGAATGAGTGAGGTGACCTTCTCTCAGTCTCTCCAGTGAGAAACAATATTTTTTCGAGTTTTTTTAAAATACATATGAAAGCAAATATATCGCAACATGACGAGTGAACATAGAACTGCTTTTCTCCAATTTTAAAAAGAAAAAGAGAAAACGACTACGAACACCTCTTTAACTAACTAGAAATGTTTGTTTTGCGACACGACTAACTACTTTGCGGAAAATTTACAAAACATTGTAGTCAAAAACGGAAGAGCTGATTCTGGTGCCGTGTTTAACGTGATTGGTTTTATTCGTTTTTACTCTTAACTTTAAAGTTAAAATTGCGAGAGCATGCATCCTTCCTGTATTAACATACAGATATAATCGTAGACTATCTCCCAGTCCTTTAGGGAAAAACATGGGCTTTTGACCTTAAATGCTACAGAAAAATTCTCAGAATACAATGGAGAAAGAAAGAAAGATATACTGATATTCTGAAAGATCTGAACATCAAGTTTTGTATCTTCGTATCTCGTGCCAGCTGGATCGATGTCAAGACAATGGTCTGATAAACAGCATCTTGCTAATAAACAACATCTTGTCTCTAAAGCTGAAATATTTTTGCCACACAAAGAAGGCGCAGTTCCAGGAAGGAGGGGCAGGGACCGGCCAACACCAAGATGGGCACATAATTTAAGTGTCTTCTTGGATATGGTAGTGTACGAGGCAAGAAAGCTGGCGAGAGAGCGAGTTTCTTTCAGGCAGACCACGATGAGAGCTGTTTTTAAGACATTACAATTTAAGCATGATCGACAAGAAATAATTTATAAACAGCACATCCATCCCAACACTGGATATCACTGCCAAACTTGGACAGTATCAAAAGACTCATAAATGTAAAATTAACATCTGTGAAGCGAGATGCCCAAGGAAAGTTGCGAATATTTAAGACCAAATGAGAAATGATGCTATCAGATAGACTGTAGCAACAATACCTTGTACCAAGCTCGTTGAGAAGAAGAAGAAGAAAGTCAAATGGTTTCGTCATGTCGTAACAGGTACAAACATGACTTCGATTCGAACCAGCATGTGGGCGGAGTTTTATTAGTAACATAGATCCACCTTGCTGTGTGTAGCGGGAAATGTTATGAAATGTAAAGTTTGTCCCTAGCGGAAAGGGGAGGGGGGGAGGGCGTCATGGGTGGTGTAATGTTAATCATATAACACGTCAAGTGCCGGTTGACTCATAGAAATATGGCTCTTGGAGTGGCACTGTACTGATTTGCACTCACAGAAAGAAGTAGAAAGACAGTAGGACAGACTAGACAACATAAAAATCGAAATGTATAATTACCGTGCCAGTAATTGGACCTGTCACCTCCAAATGGTAGGGCCAGACCGTTCCGTCGATACTCAACGTCGATTTGGAACAATAGCTTTTTGTTGTTGTTGAGTATTGACGGAACGATCTAGGCTTACCTAAAAAACCGATACTGTCCCGATCAATGATATGGTCACCTTAAATCAGGACATTGCGCAATGATTTAAGGATACACTGGTTTGGTAACATTGAACCCAATTAAATTCTATGATTTATAGTTTAGGGATAGTTTAGGCTGGGTTGGGTAAGTAGGTAAGTGAAGGAGAATTGTCCACGCCCTCAGGCGTATTAAGCTTATAAGTCTAAACCTATTTTATAGAACAATCGACCATGTCTGGCGGTTCGTCGCTACATGTTTTATGTCCTGAGTGTTTACTAGGCCCATGATTGAGCCTTTCCTGATGGTGGTTCTATGCAGTTTCTCCTAGTCTTCTTCGTTTTCTTGATTCTTCCGGTGACAATATGAGGGCTTGTAACCGTTTCGAGAGCTTAATTATAACATCTTTGAAGCTTGAAGGGGTGTATCTGGGATCTGCTCTGTTGGTCTGTTACCCAGACTGAGAGGCTTAAATCTCAAGATTGTAAGGTAAATCTTTAAGTAGCAGTCCGGAGGAGACAACCGGATCGATCGATTGACCTGGGATACCAGATAGACAAGGAGAGGGGCAGAGGTTTTACTAAGTCATCATTCTTCAAGTCCAGGTCGAGTCCCAAGTCATTGATACTAAGTCCCAAGTTATTGTTACTTCTTCTTCTTCTTCTTCTTCTTCTTCTTCTTCTTCTTCTTCTTCTTCTTCTTCTTCTTCTTCTTCTTCTTCTTCTTCTTCTTCTTCTTCTTCTTCTTCTTCTTCTTCTTCTTCTTCTTCTTCTTCTTCTTCTTCTTCTTCTTCTTCTTCTTTTTCTTCTTCTTCTTCTTCTTCTTCTTCTGCTTCTTGTTTCGTTCGCTTGTAAAAATTATCTGTACCTGCAATGCTGTCTCTAGTATGAACTTCACTGTCTTTTGTAATTCACTCAGCAACCCTTGAAGTTTGACTTGCACCGATGTTTCTCTTGGATGATTGAAACTGAGTCTCAAGTCAAGTCTCCAGTTACAAATAATGCTTACAAGTAGAATCCCGAAAAAAGCCACTTCGTGTATCAAGCTCACCGTGTGGGTTCCGGGAGCCCTTTGTGGAGAAAACAATCATGTCGTAGGAGTCAACTAATTGGGAGCTTTCTTCAAAATCGAAGTGCATCTGCCTGAGTGGTAAGGAACAACCAGCTGCACACAAATAAGCCAGTGAAAACGGATGTACATGCAAAACACGCTCTGGTACAAAAACAAAGTCTAAGTGGACGAACAAACAGGACTTTCCGCTGGAGTTTACAACTGGTGAACAAAGCAGAAGAAGAAGAAGAGAATGTATTGAATTATTTGCAAGTCGTGCATAAAACAACAATTTTGGAATAAACTAGTTACTTTATTATAATACCAAAACAACAACCAACTATTGCTAGATTTTGAATTTGAATGCTGATGACTGAACTGAATCCCTACAGCTGCACATTGAAGATATTGTTATTTTAATAAATTTACGCAAAACTGAAAAGTTGTCACATTATTTTATTATTTTATTTGATCACCAAACCTCACAGTGGCCGGCCGCGAAGCGTCAGGTCGCAGATGAAGTCACCAACCCTGGACAAAACCCAAAGTCGAGTCGCAAATGGTTAATTACCCGATTTAGGTCGCACTCAGGTCCAAGTGGCCCGACTCGAGTTTGAACTCCTGTAAAAGGGATGGTATAGAAAAAAAAAGGGTGGACAAATGGGGGTGGGGGTGGGGTAAATACCTCATAAGGAATATTCTAGCAATTAAATATTGAACCTGATACTCTTCGTTCCTACTTCTAGTGACCTCATCGAAATGTGTGTGTAAATGAGTAAATGTGTGTGTGTGTGCGCGCGCGCACGTGTTTATGTGGGTGTTCTTTTGCTGGCGTGTGTGCCAGCGCGAGTGTGTGGTGTGTGCGCCCAAGTGCGCTCTGTATGTTTGTGTGAAAAGAATAGGGTTGTAACGACCTTCTATGCTCTCTATGTAATGCGTTCTATAGGTTGATCTTTAAATGAGTAAGCTACTCTTGATGCCATCCTTTCATCTGCTGTGTTTTGTTTTTTCAATCGCACTGTGCTCATTATATTAATTTACAATAATTAATACCAGCAATATATATTTCTCGACCCGTGGTATTCGTGACAGTGTAGGAGTGGCACTCCAATCTGGAAAATTACCTGCTATACAGACACTACAAACTAGGCAACCGTTGTAACGTAAACTAAACAATGGATACCACCCTAATGTGCAGTTCCCGGAAATGGGAAAGCTGATAAACTGTCTGAAACATCACTGAAAGAGTTGTTATGTCATATGGTTTCAGGTGTCTCAAACATGACTGAAAGAGTTGTCATGCCATGTGGTTTCAAATGTCTCACAAACATCACTGAAAGAGTTATGTTATATAGCAGGGGTTCTCAACCCCCCCAACCCCACACCCACCCCCCGCGGCACCCTTGTAGGGCTTAAAAAAATTTCGCGGCACACCTACACCCAAAGCGGTTAAAAAACTAGGAATACTTTTAGTGCGACGGTTCACATGAATTTGTCATTAAATCCTTTTCATTTTCATTTTTAGAAATTCTCTCCATCGTGGATGACCCTCCATGAAGAGATATAGCACAGCGTTTAAACAGTTTGTTAACATTCATGTACTAAATCAGAATCATTGTATTCCAGATGACTCTTTAATTCGGACGGAACCAAGCAGCCGTTAGGAACACTTCTATGTCAGTCTACGTACTGCCCTTCCGGTGCCTGTTCGTTCCCAACCGAAACAAAGCCAAACACGAACGAATGCAACCGAATTCGCATTTCAGTCATTAGTTCGCTCAGCCGTTAGTTCGATGTAATTTTAACGCACCGTCAAATTTTTGTTAGCAATATCTTCAAATTTGATGTGTGCAAAATAACCATAAACAGAACTCAAAAATGCATGACTACACAATCACACACACACACACACACACACACACACACACACACACACACACACACACACACACACACACACAAGCACACACACCACACACAAAACGCCTTGCCTGTAAATATAAATACTTACTTGACAAAGCTACCAGTTACTACTGTACAGACCACATTTTCCACCTTAAAATGTCAGCCAAAATGTAATCACAACTTTACTTATCCACTGCATCTTCATGAATACAGATGGAGAATCGGCCGCACCTCGAGATAAATACAAAGCCAGTTCTTACCAGGTTCCGGTTGGCATTTTATGCAGTATGATACAACTTGAGTGTGAAACAAGAAATAAACTGTTTTTGAAAGTGGCGAAAAAAGACAACTCAAAATATAACTTTAAAATATCTTCATCCCTTCTTTAATAATGTCACAATTCTTAGCCGATTATTCTTTATTTTTTGCCGCGGGACCCTAGGGTGCCGTGGCACCCAGTTTGAGAACCTCTGTTATATAGTTCCAAATATCTCAAACATCACTGAAAGAGTTGTTAGGTTATAGAATTTCGAATGTCTGAAACATGAGTGGAAGAGCTGTTATGTCATAACTTTTCAAATGTTTGAAACATGACTGAACGAGCTGTTGTGTTCAATGGTTTAAAATTGTTGTGTTCTATGGTTTAAAATGTCTGAAACATGACTGGAAGAGCTGTTATGTAATGGAATTTCAAATGTCTGAAACATGACTGAAAGAGTTGTTATGTCATAAAGTTTCAAATTTATGGAACATGACTGCAAGAATAATTATGTTACACGGTTTCAAATGTCTTTAACATCACTGAAAGTATTTAATGTCACATGGTTCAAAATGGTCGTAAACATGACTGAAAGTGTTGTTCTGTTATACGGTTTCAAATGACTTAAACATGCCTGAAAGAGTAATTGTTTAATAAGATTTGAAAGTATGAAACTTGATGCATATGTTTTTCAGTATTAAATATTATTGAAAGAGTAGTCATTTAAAATGTTTTTGAATGTTCCCACAAAGATTAGCGAAGCCTTCTTCACTTGATCTTCACGTGGTTAAAAGCACTTTTACAGCACCTAAATGTAAGGAGAAGCTGATGAAATGTCTCACGGTATTTGGAGCTCATCTTGTAGTAAAGGATAATGTTGACGCTGGAATTCAGAGCTTGGAACATTCCCCCAAAGGACCACATGGAGAGAAACGTGTTCGAATATTTCCTGCCAATGTCAAATTCAGGAACAGCGAAGGTCGTCATGCTGATGATCATTCCAGGAGTGTAGCAGCAGATCAAGGTGCTTGCAATGACGGCAACCATTTTGACTGTTTTCTTGTCCCTGCTTGACACTCCACCTTGTTTGTGGCTGCCGGAAGTGACATCTTTCCGCCATTTTGAAGCTTCTTTGAGTTTGAAAACCAAGAAAGCGGTGATGATAACGATTGCTAAGAAAGACGTAATTCCCGTGATACAATTCATGATGTAGACCAAACCAACGACTTTCTCCCTGCCAGGTCTAAAGTTGATTGCCAGCAGGGTTCTGTTGGATTCGAAGAAGAAAGTCCAACCTAAATATGATGTAGCATACTCGGGTACCAATGATGCAATGTTGGCAACAAATATCGTAACAACAGCAATAGTGGTTTTGGCTGGAGTGAAGATACTTTTGACCTTTAGAGGCAGCGCTATGCATAAACATCTCTCTAATGTAACAAATATAGTAATAAAGCTTGTTATCCGACAGGATATGTTATGTGGCCAAGATGCGGTCAAATAAACAAAGTCCAGAGGAACCCACCTAGCACCAGCTCTTAAAACAAGAGGGTTAAGACCAATGGTCTGCCAAAGTAAGGCTAGAACGCAACAGAGATCTGAGATGGACAACGCAAAGAAGCTGATGTTGATGGTGGTCGAAAAACCTTGTCGTAAAAACACAACTAAGTTAATGGAATTGGCTACTGCGCCAAATAAACATATACCACCAGAGATAAAAACGAAATTAACTACAATAAACAATTCTAATTGTGAATCGCTGAAAAGATCCGATGACTTTTCTAAAATAAGTGAATGATTTCTATTAGCAAAGCCAGCCAGATTTTCTCGCAGTTCCATCGGTTCTTTGCAGGGTGCAGTTCTTGTATTTTGTTGCACTTTCTGTACTTTCTAGGGACTTCTTGGCTTTTTTTTTTTTTTTCTTATAAATGTGTTAGTAGATGCACGTAAGCTTGTTTGACTACTTTTTTTTTAACCTCTGTCTGGCATAATTAAAAAAAAAAACATTTACTTTTTTCTGTGTTTTAAAGATTTTTTTTTAAAAACTGTGTAACGGTAATTTATTATTTAAAAAAAAAGTTTTTCTCCTTGGATGTCGCATTTTTTAACAGTTCAAGCATAAAAAAAGGAGAAGCGGGAGGTGAGGGGAGGGGGGGGGGGAGGGAGAGAAAGAAATGTCCACATTAAATGAATTATGTTAGTGACCAATTTACTGTCTGAAAATCATGCTTATTTGGGAGCGTAATTGTAAACCTGACATTGCAGATTATCGATAATAATATCGGTACAGCAAGTAATCATTTTGTTTCAAGACAATGTCCCGAGGTTTTGTTTTACACTGATATAACTGTCTGAACGACCAAGTCGCCAAGAGAAAATACCGCAGATGATTACCTGTTATTACTGTCACGCGATGGTTACTCTTGGTTACCACTTTGAGAAACTTGATTGTACATCTTGGAATACATATTATGCGTCGGATAGACGTTTGTATATTGTCTCCTTTTTGAGTGATTAACATGTCTTCTTTGTGTCAGCTAACAAATAATACATTTTACACTACGTCAATAAAGAATCCGTCCGCTTTTTTCCGGCCAGAGTATACCTAATAATTTATAAACTTAGAAATATTTTAATATACATAGCTTGGAGCCCTTAAATAGAATAAAGAAGATGAATTTATAGGGGCATTCATTACAGACAGTACAGAAATTAAAAGCTATAGCAGTCACATCCAGTGGCGAGGTGAGATCAAATCGCATATGTAACCGTTAGCAGATAATGGTTACACAGCAGAGGGCATCACATGATGTTTACCTTCTAGTCGATTCGCTGGTTACAATATGCATAGGTAGCTAGTATTGCAAGAATTAGTAGCATGTAGCTTTCACACGTTACAGACAGTCTCTGAATGAGAGGCGCAAGCATACAGTGAGCGTTGTATTCCCCATGTTTTAGATGTAAACAGAATTTCGTATTTGTAAATAATATTAAACAGTAATAATCAATAGCAAGGGGTCTCGAGGCATGTCGTCCGCCTCGAGTGCTGGACGTCCTGTGTTCAAGCCCCGGTAATGGCTGGGATTTTTTTTCACGTCGACTTCTAGTAAGATCCGACGCCCGTGTGTATTGTTGCGTATGTAAAATATCCCGTGGTAGTTGGAAATCAAAAAGAGTAACCTAAAGGCGCTGCCCGGGCAAAATTTAGATGTTGTATTGTTGTGTAAACCATAAACCATAATCAATAGTGATATAGTGTTTTAATTTTTTCCTTTAGTTATGGAAAGTGTAAAAAAGCCTCGCCACTTGTCACACCAGGGTTCGAACCTGTCGCCTTCAAATAACCAAACGCTTCGTTTCAAAAACAATTTTGCTTCCACTTTCGGCTAAACGACATATGAGTAACACATTCGCTTTCATTAGCAATGTATGTTTTTGTTGTACCGGAACTTGGAGATTTAGCTCCCCTTGTGCACTTAATTTCAACCAATCCCTAACTGGCAGCATTTAACAACATGCTTGTAAAGAAAAACTGGATTTGTTCTTATTCTCTCTAAAAAGGGGAACCCGGATATCAGTAATCTCAACTTTAGGCTGAAAAAAAAAAAAATGGACAAAACTTAGCACTGTACCACTCCTCTTCTTATTTTAGTTTTTCTTCAAAACAAACACATTTTCATTACGTATAAACAGAATGTAACAGGAGAAAAGAGAATTCAATTTGTATACTTCGGAATCACAGTTATATTAAATTCAATTATGAATATTATTAATTTATTATTATTATTAATAGCAATAGTACACTAGTAGTGGCTGCAGTAGTAGCAGCAATGGTGGTTGTAGTAGCAGTAGACGAAATAGTTATATTAGTTACCATAGTAATAGTAGTTGTAGCAATAGTTACATAATCAAAAGTAATGGTAGTAGTAATGGTAGCAGCAGTGGCAGCAGAAATAATTATATTAGTATTCATATTAATAGTAGTTGCAGCAATAGTTATATTAGTAATAGTAGTGGTAGTAGTAAAAGTAGTGGTAGTAGTAAAAGTAGCAGTATCTAAAGTAGTTATAGCAGTGATAGTCGCAGTAGTAATAACCAGAGTAGTAGCATAGCAATAGTAGTAGTAGTGCTGCATTGGGAGGACTTTAGCCTTGTCCTACCAAGAGGACATGTAACATGGCAAGTAATGGCAAGGCAGACCAAGTCGTTTGCCTTGGCTGGCAGATTGTCTAGGAGGAAATCTTCGACATGCGCACAGGCAGAGCACTGCTTTTCTGACCTGACATCTTCTGCAGTGATCTTTGTTCAAAACATACTGGTGTTACCTTTCCTTTGAAGTAAGCGGAGAGGGTTCATGGTCCATGGGCAACATATGGTCTCTACAATGCTGTCAAGCTTTGTGCTATGGAGAGGAGGTACTTCGTCCCGTGCTTTAACTGATATCGGAAACAAAACGAGAGGCAGCAGTTACTGGTTATAAGTCCTTGTCAATTGGCGTAGACGAGGGCGCCATGGGCTGCCTCTAACAGTGGGAGACATTTTCAAATGTCACTGATCAGCTGCCGCATTCTGAGTAGCCCCAGCCAATAAAGTGTTAATCTGCCGCCGACAGTGTGCTTCAGTGGGTGTTTGAAGCTTGGACTAAATCCGAATCACAGACTGTAGGAACCAATGTACCAGGAAACACAAAGAAAAATAACTTCAAGCTTCGGCTTGAAACAGAATGTCAGGACATGTGTCTCAGGTTTTCCTCTGACCCGGAAAACATTAGTGATGTGAGAAAAACGACTATTATTGATGCCGAACTCAGTAAACACTTGACATAAATATTGATGTCCTACAGGAAACTTGTCTGCCAGAGGATGGGTCCATTAGAGTTGATAATTATTTATAGAGTTAATAATTATACTTTTTTTTTTTTTTGAACGGCTGAGGCCAGGAAGAAATCAGGAAGTATGGAGTGGGATTTGCAGTAAAGAATTCACTGTTGGGATAAGTTGGAAGTCTTCCAGCTGGAAGAAACTACAAAAAATTATCTCTACGATTGTCTACCTCAGGTAGTTTTATAACCCTTACTACTACATATGCATCTAATTAACGTCAACAGAGAATGCAAAGGATTCCTTTTTATGAGGAACTGGATAATGCAGTAAAAGCAATTCCTAAATCTGACGGCACCTACATACTTGGTGATTTTAATGATCACGTGCGGTTGCACTCAAACTCATGGTCAATTCGCCTTGGAAAACATAATGTTGGCCAAATTATTAATTTTGGTCACATGAATTACCACGCAAAAAGCCTACTGGAATTCTACACTAGAAGTGACCTGTGCAAGACAACTAAAGACCGCCATACGGTGTCATGGTAACAGCCCACATCTGGTCACTGGCACGAGTTGGACCTTATTCTCACTATCTGGGACTAAAGGACTATCTGCTGTCTTGGACTCTGACCATTCCCTAGTGGCTGAAGGAGTTTGGCTGAAACCAGAGAATTTTCGGTTCATGAAACAAATCGATCCCTATGTTAAATATCTAAAACTAAAGACCCTGAAACGTGTTTTGAGGTCCAACAACAGCTCGAAGATGCTTTTCCCGATATCAAGGATGACTCTACAGCAAGTTTACAATGTGTTGCAATTAGGAAGACTGTCTACAAAACAGCTGCTAGTCTATAGGATTAGAAAACATAGAGGTAAAGACTGATTTGAATCAAATAGTTAGAACCCCGACATCTAATTGATAACAAATTAACAGGAAACGTCAAGCTCCCACAGAAACAAGGAAAGAACAACCAACAAGAAATACTCTCAGTGACTTCAGGGAAGCCACAAATAATTTGCCAAGGCAGAGCTGAAATTTCTTAATAGACCACCAGGGGTGAGAAAGACATTCTAACCACATACATTCTTTAGCTAATACCACTATGAGGGACAGGTTCCACAAATATTCACAGATTAAAACATCATACTTATTTACAAGAACAAAGACAATGGAAGGGACTACAACAACTACAGTGGAATATCACTGCTGTACACTGATAGAAAAGGTACTTGCGTATATTGTTCTGCGGAAACTCCAGATCCTAGTAGACCAAGCTTTACCTTAAGTCACAATGTGGCCTTAGTGGAAACCAATCTACCACTGAAATGATATTCTTCAAACGACAGTTAAGGGAAAACAATGCCGTAAACAAAATTAACCACTGCATTTTGCTTTTATTGACCTTACCAAGGCATTTGATTTGGTTAGTCGAAAAGGTCTGTTCAGCACGCTGAGGAATATGGGTCTTCTGCCTACCTTACTGAGCATTACTGAGTCGTTCCATACAGGTATGAAAGGTACAGTCAGCTTTGGTGGTGTAACATCGGAGAAGTTTGTAATCAACAATGGAGTCAAGTGGGAATGTGCACTTGCTCCTACCCTTTTTGAATTAGACTTCTCACATTTCTTTTTTAAAATGCCTTTTGAGATCACCAGGGTTGTATATTCATCCATTCTCGATCTGATGGCAAAATTGACAATGCTCGCAGGATGAAGGCCAAAACCAGGATAAGAAAGGTAATTATCAGAGAACTGCTGTTTGCAGATGATGCGGCAGTTACTTCTCACTCAGAAAAGCAGCTGCAATGATTACTATCAGCATTTGCTCATAGATGTTGTGATTTTGGACTAACAGTCAGCGCAAAGAAGACACAATTAAGGTTCGAGATGTTAGTGATAAACTTGCAGTCTACATTTGATGGTGAAGAGCTGGAGACAGTTGACCATTTTACATATCTGGGATTCATACTGAATAGCAAACTTTCGCTGGATCAAGAAATCAACATCATGATCGGTAACGCAGCAATAACAATGAGCAGATTAACAAAAAGTGCTTGAGAGAACTAAGAGCTCACGATTTAAAAAAAAAAAAAAAACCTAGTCTAGCAGGCTTGTGTTCTCAGAACTGTTCTTAATGCAGAAACTGCTAAATAACATTAATATGCGATGCCTAAGAAAAATAGTTGGCATTAAGTGGCAAGATAAGATCGCAAACACTGAGGAATTGGAAAGAGCAGGTATTACAATAGTTTTATCAATGCCCCGTCTCCGAAGATGCAGGTGGCTGGGTCCCACCTGCGGCAAGGAGCATGGCAGAGTTCCTAAGGGCATTTTCTGTGGTGAATTACAGATTGGCAGGAGATGTCGAGGTTGGCCTCTACTACAATATAATCAGGATAGTGGTAAGAGCGGGACATGAATGATAAGATATTGAGGTAGTTTCGTTAGAGCAAAATACCATCAGCCATGTTGCGTGGAGGGAACAAATCATAAAGAGAATGAGAATGAAGGAGCAATGATTGAAGCAAGGATGAGAACTGAGAAGACCTACACCAAACACATACGATGAAAACAAGGGTCATGAAATGCCATTCTCTAACTGTGAAGATCTTTTTAGTCAAACACCGCCATCGCCATGGGCTGTGAAATCTTTATCTCCTCATAGATAATATAATAATTAAGATAACATTAGTTATAGTAGTAACAGTTTCTTAGTTATAACTGTGGTGATAATAGTGATGGTAGCAGTATTGTTGGTCGTGGGAGTGGGAGGGCAGGGGGGGGGGGGGGGGGTGGTTGTGGTAGTAGTATAATTTGATATTGGTAATATGTAATTTGATATTGTTAATGTTTAATTGCAATAGAAAACGGTTTCTGTCCAAATGTGTGAACCATTCTTATTTATTTGCTCATTCCTACTTCACTACCTTCAAATCGTCTGCAAAATCTTCGTGAACATCTATGTACATTTTTCTGACCAACGTGGACAGCACGAACGCCCTCATAACACCGTCCTACTTGTATGAATGCTTGATAAAAATAAATAATGAATGAGATGATGAATATGTATTTATAAAAAACTATGTGCTACTGGAACAGTTCACACCTACACTTTAAGATATTTGCAACCGGAGACTGAACATCCGTGGGTAGGCCCGGTATGCGATAATGTAAAAAAATCGGTAATTACACGAGATGGAAGGATTTCAGAAGCGCCCTGTGCTAAATCTTTGCTTTGCTGTAAGTTGTAAAGATTGAAGTTTAATCTTTACGATTTACTGTTTCCCAGATGGTTTTTTATTCTTATATTTCTACTCTAGCAGAAGATTAGCCATGTGGATGTGGAAAACAAGGAAAGAGTCATCATTACATATCCCTAGAAACTCTAAACAGAAACCGAAAAAAAAGAAAGAATCTCAAAGATCTGATGCTGAGGCCTCAAAGCCAGACAGAGGCCGACCCCCCACGATGGTCAATACAAGACACACGTAAAAACCTATTGGATACAAAAGCACAAGTGTCGGATTTAGGCATAAGCTAACTAAGCTGCATCCTAGGGCCTAATAATTTGCAAGGACCTCAACGAATTCTTTATTTTTTATTTACAGATGCAATTTTCTTTTAATTAAGCATGTGAGAGGACTATATAATATAATTTCTGTGATTCTGTAGACACATTATTTCTTATGTCATTTTACTGAAAAATGAAACGACGATATACTTCCATCATCCAAACATGAGTTGAGTTGAGTTGAGTCAAGAATTGACATCATAGCACTCGTAACATTTCCATGCATGCTCCGACCTCATCTTCAGCAGCCTGCGTAGATTTCCAGTATTAATGGTACCGGTAACAATCTGGTTATATGCCCATCTTGCCTTTCCTCTGAGTGTAGTGAGCCGGCCAGACCCTCTGGTTACACCTAGGTGCCTCATTCTCTCCAGGCCATAATAATCTTGTTTCTCTACTGATTCCGCTGCTAGTTCCTAAAGGGCCTTGACCACATCTGCCTTGTCATGTATCAATTCACCACCCAGTGGTGCAGATCTATCATCCATTTACTTAAATGGCGTATAAAGTTGTCTGAAATAAGCTGGTGTCATTTAGGAGGCCTCATGGTTTTATACATCGGTTTTATCCAGAAGTGTGAATTAGCTCCGGGAAGAATACAATGCTGAAGAACTGACTAGACACATAGAGACTTTCAGGCGTGCAGTGAAGAGAGCGACGTTCTGTACAAGTTTTTTTCTTCACCGAATTTACTAGTCTTTAGGTTATGGCGTGATCTGCCACACTCAAAGGACTGTAGATTTCTGTAGAGCATGAGAAGTCAACATGATCGTCATCATCGTTGTCGTCCACATCAACGGTCAAACGACTTGGGTTGGGGTGGGTGATTCAGCGCTCAATATGTGGCACTGGACATCGTCGTTTTGTGTGTCCCTTTAGTCGTTCTGTGTGTCCCTTTAGTCGTTCTGTGTGTCCCTTTAGTCGTTCTGTGTGTCCCTTTAGTCGTTCTGTGTGTTCCTTTAGTCGTTCTGTGTGTCCCTTTAGTCGTTCTGTGTGTCCCTTTAGTTGTTCTGTGTGTCCCTTTAGTCGTTCTGTGTGTCCCTTTAGTCGTTCTGTGTGTCCCTTTAGTCGTTCTGTGTGTCCCTTTAGTCGTTCTGTGTGTCCCTTTAGTCGTTCTGTGTGTTCCTTTAGTCGTTCTGTGTGTCCCTTTAGTCGTTCTGTGTGTCCCTTTAGTCGTTCTGTGTGTCCCTTTAGTCGTTCTGTGTGTTCCTTTAGTCGTTCAGTGTGTCCCTTTAGTCGTTCTGTGTGTCCCTTTAGTCGTTCTTTGTGTCCCTTTGGCTGTTCAGTGTGTCCCTTTAGTCGTTCTGTGTGTCCCTTTAGTCGTTCTGTGTGTTCCTTTAGTCGTTCTGTGTGTCCCTTTAGTCGTTCTGTGTGTCCCTTTGGCCGTTCTGTGTGTCCCTTTAGTCGTTCTGTGTGTCCCTTTAGTCGTTCTGTGTGTCCCTTTAGTCGTTCTGTGTGTCCCTTTAGTCGTTCTGTGTGTCCCTTTAGTGTAGTCGATCTAAATTTTTCCTCAGCGCACTTATACGTTAACAGTGTTTCGTAGATTTGCATCGGACATAATAATCTGATGATGTATGAGTTTACAATATCAGTGTCTTGAAATAAGGACGAACTTACGACAAGCACAACAGAGCGTCACTGCCTACACCCCCCCCCCCCCCCCCCCCCCGGTATTATCGCCCAAAAATTCACAGAGGGATTATAAATAAAAGCTTTCGTTTATCCGTTTTGTTTTTCCAGCCTGCAGAAAATCGTCAAGATATATGCCTGCCAATCCAACAAGTGTATGCATGTTGAATATTGCATTAAGAATTGATATCATAGCATCCGGGACACTCCCAAAAGCGCTCCGTCCTCGTCTTCAGCAGCAAGCGAATAGTTCCAATTTCGAAGGCACCAGTAACTGTCTGATTGTATATCTGTCTCGCCTTTCCCTTGAGTTTCGGCCAGATCTCAAAAACTCCCCGCAGCGCCATTCTTCTCAGACCATAGTGATCTGTTTTTGCCTTTGAACTGTTCACTCGCTCCCAAAGAGCCCTCACAATATTTAACTTGTCATACATCAATTCACCACCAAGTGGTGCAGAGCCGGCCAGTCTCTCTACCCGCTCGTTTCCCAACACACCAGGATCACCTGGAGAAGATATTAAAAGGACGCTAACTACCCTGGATCTGTGAAGTGATGCTTGCCACTCTGTACGGAGCATGCCTGTGTCCACCTGTCTCACCACACTCTTTGAGTCAGTTACAATTACGACATGTGTGTACAGCTGATTAAGTGTATGAGCAGAGTAGGAAGTTTCAAACCGCTGCAGAAATCTTTGCCAAGCATCAATGTTTCAACTCTGGAGTAAGCTGACGCGAGCACTCACTTTGCAGACTTTGCAGACACTTTGGGTACTGAAGCCCATCATAGATGTAATGGTGTCATGGTCCTTGACTGATGGCAAGATGTGCGGTAATGTCACTCACGGTCAATCAGCGGTTTTTTTGTACAAGGCCTTCAGGGGATGCAATCAACTCTGGTGTGCCTGACCCGGTCGTGAAAGTCTCTCATAGAAGTCACGTCGTTTTGAAACTTCCTACTCCACTCAAACACTTGCTGGACTCACAGGCAATCATCACCATATCGAACCTTCTTTCGCAGATGAATTTTTATAGGTTTTACTTCTTCCCTGATGTCATTGCATTCATCTGCACCATGATGTCACTTACTTAACCGTTGACACTCTTGATAGTCCTAACATTGACAGCTTACAAGACTAGTGGAATGGTTATGGTAATTTCGTCAACACTTTTAAGCTTTTCAGTTGAACTCCCATGTATGTGCATGTATGACTAGTCGTTGTCATCTTCTTCGATCCTTCTGTCAGAAAACCCAAATCAGAAGGCTGGTTGTCTTTTTGAAGGCTGTCTTACATTCCAAATTTCCCCATGCACCATACAGTTTTGTCTTTATCGAGGTTGGAACAGGCAAAATTGCGTCTCTGTTGTCAGCATACAGTTGACAGTTCTGGAGCATATGGTCTGTATATTCTGGTGCCTACCTGCAGTGATACGACTTCGTGCCCTAAACCGAAAAGTTTGAATATAAATTGACGAAGTCTCTTTTGCACTCTTTTTTTTCCCTCCAGAATATAACATATTGTCCCTCTCTAGAGTGTGTGAATGTATGAGTATTTGTGTGCATGTATGAGTATGTGTGTGAATGTATGAGTATGTGCGCTAGGGTGGTTAATATGTATGAAGGCTTGTGTATGCATGTATAGTCGTATGTTCCTAGGAGCGTGTGTATGTGTGAGTGTATTTGTGAGTGTGTTCATGTATGACTAGATGGCATATTATGTTCATAGCTGCATACATAATATAAGTAAAAAAGGTAAACAAATAGCCAAGACATGAATGGAGAATACTACCTTCAAATATGCACACACACATTCACACACTCGAATGCACACCGGTAAAGGACTGCAGACAATAATTAACAGTCTGATATAGCCATTAATTCAACCAGGTACCGTCTCCACAGCGATAGTTGTCTGCAACGGACCTCTAACACTGTCTCTTAGATTTATCGTACACACTCTCAGACTGATGTTCCTCCGTCTCTTTATGTTGTCCCCTTCTTTCATCGATGTATACTTCTTGCTCTCACATCTTAGACCGCCCCTCAGTATGTTGTTTTGACCTTACCAGAACTGAGAACCTGAACCTAACTGTCCCTTATAGCTGAGCTTCTGGGCAAAAACGCGAAAAAAACAACATTACTTACTTACTTAGTCGCTCCTCTTCTACCTTGGGGTGTAGAGGTTTGCCAGAGAGATCGCCAGACGTCTCTATCAGCAGTTTTCTTTCTGGCTTTGTTCCATTCCAGTCCTCTGTCAGTTAGGGACTGTCGGATGTTGTCTTCCGAGCGCACCCTGGGTCGTCCCGGAGGTCAGGTTCCCTGGTTCTTAGCCTCCCATGCTTGCCATGGTGGCCGATTTTCTCCCATTCTGCATACATGTCCAAACCATCGTAACTCTGACTGATCTACTCGGGTTAGTAAGGGCTGGGTATCAAGATCTTGAAGTATTGTCTGATTGCGGACTTTGTCCCTTCTTGTCTCTTGGACCACCTTTCTCAGGTATCTCATTTCCGAGGCCTGCAGCTGGCTTCTGTGAGCTGTTGTCATTGCCCATGACTCACACCCATAGGTCAGCACTGGTACATAGGTAGAGCGGTAAACAGCCATTTTCGACCTCTTGCCAATTTCTCTTTTGCTAAGAAACCCTCGGTTTATGGCCTGGAACAGTCTCCCAGCAGCTGCTTTTCGTGTAGCCAGCTCAGTCTTAATGCCTCAGTATTGGTCTAGTACAACTCCAAGGTATTTGAAATGGTTAACCTGCTCCGATGCATACTGTTCCATCATGATCTGGTGTTTCTTCTCCTCTCTTGAGATCACCATGGTTTAAGTTTTGGAGATACTGATGGTCATCCCTTTTTTTTCAAGCTCTTCCTTCCAGACAAGTAAGTTGGACTGAAGGTGTGCCTCTGATTTAGCTATCAGGGCCACATCGTCTGCAAAATCCAGCTCTGATATACAGATTGGTTTCATCTTCCAGTACCCTACAGAGTACTTCTTTGTCTTCTCCTTACAGGTCTTGATGACATCATCCATCATAAGAATGAAGAGGTAAGGTGAGAGACCTTGTCTAACACCGCTGGCGGTCTTGAATTCTTCTGACTTTTGGTCTGCTGTTCTTACATAATTTCTGCACCTTTTGTAGAAACTCTGTATTGCACTGATCAGGGGTGCTGGGATGTTTTTCCCTGCCAAGCAGTCCCAGAGCTTGTTCGAGGGTACCTTGTCAAATGCCTTTTCCAGATCTAAAAAACACAAGTGCATCTCACTCTTATATTCCAGGGCTTTTTCACTCATCTGTCTCAGTGTCAAGATAAGGTCTTGAGTACTTCGGTTTGCTCTGAAGCCGCATTGGGCCTCGTCCAGCTGTGGCTCTACCAGACTTCTAAGTCTCTGCTCAAGAATTCTAGAGTAACTTTTACCGGGAACGCTGAGGAGGGATATGCCTCTGTGGTTTTCACATGAAAAAAAAACAACATTGATAACAAAAATATTAGTTTTTTGCAAACAAGTTGTCAGAATAAGATGAAACTTGGAGACATTCTGGAGAATATGTTAAACCTTTCATCTAACGCCAAAATTCCACCTTTGTGTGCCAATCCCACCCAACAGGATGAGCCTTGTTTCACAAAGTGAGCACCTGATGTTGCTGTTTGAGAGACGCGCCTTCCTTCTATATTCTTGATGAAATTCTAACTCCTCAGAGTCTGAATCAACCAAAGTATCGATCACCTGTTAAGCTGTGAAAAGCCTAGTCCTACTTCACTTTCCTGTCGAAGTGCTTGGTTTATCATTCTGAATTTCAGAATTGTTCACGTTAAACCACACAAAGTAAATCCAAACACACTTGGGCAGCCATTCGCCATGACTAATCACTATTTTTTTTATCACGATTTAGTTAGTTAGTTATTCCTCTTGTGCCAAAGATGGCGCATAGGGCAGAGGTCATAGCTTTCCACGTCTGTCGGTTCTTTGCCACTTGATGTAGGTCTTGAGTGCGACTGAGACCTATGGTTGAGCTCTCCCTTGTGATGGTTCTACGGAGAGTTTCTTTTGGTCTTCCCTGTTTTCTTTTACCCTCTGGTGACTATACGAAGGCTTGGTGGGGAAGTCTCTGTATGTCCATTCTGAGTACGTGACCGATGTAATTCCAGCGACGCTTTCTAATAAAATCAGACACATATTTTTGTTTTGTTTCCTGTCTTATAGATGTATTGGACCTAAAGTCCGACCAGTGAACATTCAATAGCTTTCGGAGGCATCTATTCTCGAAAGCGACTAGTTTCTTATCGATTGATACTGATGATTTCCAACTCTCACAACCACAAGTTAGCACTGGAATCACACAGGAATCACGATTGGTTGGCTATTTTTAGTTTGTGACGCATTTTATCATGTAGTACGCAAAGTTTAGAAAATTCGGTTGTTTTGAGGCAGATTAGGACATTCTTTAAATGTGATCGAAATTCCCACTGCGGGTTCCTTAGCCCCATTGTTGATAAAACAAGAACAGACCCGCTGTCCCCCCAACAAGCATATCGTAGGAGTCGACTAGTTGGGAGCTTCCTTCGAAGACCAGAGCAACAAGGAACAACCAACTACACACAAATAAGTCAGTAAAACGGATGTATGTGTAAAACTCAGGTCCCGTCACAGAGCCAAAGTCCAAATGGACAAAGAATGAGGAATTTCTGGCGGAAAGTTTTTTGCTTACAGCCGGTGAACAAAGAGGATATGGCTGAAATGTTATGACAATTATTTCTTTTTCTTTTGGAAACTCTCTTTTCATTTCGTCTTCCAAGAATCTGATGTATTTTGCTTCAATGTAACCGTAACGGGTGCCCAGTTATAAATTCTTTGGATTTTAAACGGAGTATGTAAGATTTTTTTGTTTTGGCTTGCCACTGAGCATAAGATTCTTTAAATCTCAGGTAGTTAACCTTCAGGTAACAGTCAGGATGGGAAACAAAATCCCAGACAGACCAAAGTTCAGCAGGTGAAAATGGATTATAACTGCATGGAGGCGTCGAAATACACAAGAAATAAACATCTGCTCTGTGAAATAATACAAGGAATCAACAGTATCTGAAGTTCGTCATCTAGAGGGTCTTCTTTGGCTGACCTTTCTGTGAAAGTACTAAAAGTGAAACAGCTGATATTCTATGTAAAGTCGACCATAAACTGAACAATTAATCATCTAGATGGTAAACGAATGAAAAACAAATCATCACCTACAGCTAGTGCTCAGCTCAGTGGTTGAAAACATATAGACGCGAAAAACACATGGGCAAAACATCATGGGACACGGGAGTCCGAAGAATCTCAGAGCAACGCATGAACTCTGTTGCACCGGCGAGGATCCTGAAATACGTTGGGTAGATTTTTAACTCAAAATTTTGCCCGGGCTGCGCCGTTAGACTACTCTTTTAGATTTCCAGGGGACTTTTTACATGCGCAACAATACACACGGGCGTCCGGTCTTGCTACTCAGAGACCAGGGTGACATTATTAGAAATCTACGTGAAAAAATAAAGTCCCAGCCTTCACCGGGGATTGAACCTGGCACCTCTAGAACTCGAGGCGGACACATTGCCTCGGGACCAAAAGTACTAACCGTAAAACAGCTGATATTCTGTATAAAGTCGACCATAAACTGAACAAATAATCATCTAGATAAAAAAAAAAAAAAAAACTGATGGAAAATGAATCATTGTCTATACAATTTAATGCTTAACTCAGTGAGGAAAACATTTAGACTCGAAAAACATAAGCTTAGTTGCGTATCCTTTACAGGACGCTGCAGAACAGAACACAGCATCCCCTGGCTGTTGTGTATTTTCTCTAGGCAAATTAACGTCCAGTAGTTTGCCATTGCCCTGGACGGTCGGCCCCCTGATACGACTGTCGAAACCAAAGCAAGGGGCATGGCCCGCAGCTGGGATCGAACCAGATACCCCGGCATTACGAAGCGTTCGCACTGACTAAGCCACAGAGCCGACGCGAAAAACATATCTATCTCAAATCCCCACAACCTGACAGCAAAGAAATTCGACTATTAGTCTTAGTCTTAGTTTAAGTTGCAATTTCATTGAAATGAGGTCACCCCCTACTTGCCCCGTTGATGAGTCAGTGAAGATCAAATGAATTGTCCCTCACTCTCCCATGTTAAAAAAACAACAACTCGTGAACAAACAATTGTTCCGGCACAATCCAGAAATATTCGCACGCAGTAAATGCATTTGACAGTTGCTAGAGGCGCCAAAGCCAACAGTCGCCACCAAAAATGTAACTTGTTGTTGATGGAAGTACTCAGTCACAGTAAGTTGACTGAGCACACGTAACATAATTACATGAGGTTTTTTGCCAGCCCCTACGTAAATCGACCATCGGCAATACTGAGTACCACTGCACAACCGCTGCAGATTAAAGTCTGTCATCAGTAGCCTGCTTGATGAACTATACATTCTCAAAATGTCAAAGAGAGAATTTGTTTTTCTTGACTTTCGTAAAGTCTCCCACACATACTAATGCTCTTATATACCATCTAATGGTTTACCAAAGACATTACTTGTTCATATATATTTTATCAAAGTCTCTCACGTAAATCATTTTATTGTTTCCGTAAGGCTAACCCGAGCAACACATGCCTGCATAAGTCAGATGTATTGGCCGAAAGGCGCAAATACCGCAGCTCTGCTTTAAACAGGCACAACGCAATTACATAAATTTAAGGTTGAAAGTTAAAATTAATGTCGTGAGGATCGACTTCGTTGCACCGGGTTTTATCCTAAATGGCTCGGTCTTTCATCAGAAGTTACGGTTAGCATAGTAAGTAAACATTTCATTTCTGTCGTGACTATTCTCCTTCTGTTTTCTAAAGATAGAGTATACGTTTGACATTGATATCACAGCGTTGGTAAGAATACTAATGTTACTATTTGCAGATACAATAAATAATAACAACAGAAACGACTAGGTAAATAATAACAGAAAAATAAAAAGCAAAGGACTCTTTTCCCACACCTTCATGCATATTGGGCATATAGAGGTAGACCTAAATTGTATATTCTGATTGGTTTCGTCAGGTGATGTGGTCAACAAAACGCTGGCCTGTACTCCTCAGGACCTTACCGGGTACCCATTTAAAGCTAGATTTGAACCCAGGAACTTCTCTTTATCAGGCGAGCGTTTAACTTCAACGCCATTTTGGCTCGACATTAATAACAGTATAATTATCATCGATATCAGATTAGTAATTGCTAACTTACCGAGACGTGAATTGGAATACATACAAGACAACCCTAGCGATGTGGACTGTAGTCTAATCCGCCATAGTTTATTTTCTAATTTGTTTTAAACAGATAACCGTAATTACATATCAAAATCACATACTTTCTAATTTAACACAAGGACAGACGACAAGCTATGTATTTTATATGTACTTAACATATGAAATAAGGCATCGCCAATGCTGAATTATGTTAAACACGGCTGTATCAAATCCTAAAGGGAAGTCAGTACACTTCTGGGCTTAGCTTGACACTTTATAAAGATTATAGTTGCCGTAGGAAAGTACACCCCAAACTTAATAATTCATACTGTTTCCCCGACAAATTAAATACTAAACATATTATTATAGATGTGTAGAGGTTGACTTATTCCAACTCTACATCCTCAATTATTACCGTTATTTGATTTAAAATCACTACTTCTGGCTATTTTTTTTTTCTGTAACAAAATTTACATTTTCACAAAGAATTTCTTCAGATACAAGAAAAAAATATTGATTACATCTAGAGAAAGATGACAGCAAAATGTGTTATTATTGAAGAGAAAATCCTAAATAAAGTAAACCCATTCGCTGAACGGGGACTGTCAAAAGTCCAGACTGAAGATGTGATAACGACATTAGTAGCATGATGTACACAACTTATTTATGATTTGTTAAAGAGGCAAATAAGTTAAGGCTGCTCAAACACATTCCAACTTTTTTTGGTGAAATTCTTTTCAGCCTTTCTAACGACTCTGCTAAGTTAGTTGCGTATCCTTTACAGGACGTTGCAGGACCAACCCCAGAATTTTTGTGAAGCTGTTGCGGTTTTTCTAAGCAAATGTTACGCTCTGTAGATTGCCATTGCTTTCTGGACGGTCAGCTCTTGGTACCACTGTCCAAACCAACGCAAGACGGGATCGAGCCAGGCATTTCGGTATTAGGAAGCGCGTTCGAAACGCCTAAGCTACAGATGCTAAATATGACTCTGTTACAAGAATTACAATTTCCATGTCAACTGCGTGATTAAAAATTTTGTGATTTTTTTTAATGAACTGTCTACGTGACGAAGTGGTCAAGCCGGTTTCCTCACACTCCGCCGTTTACTTCACCTGTTAAAATGTGTCCATCATCGGGATCGTCACCGGAGCTAGGGAGGTCGTGCTCTGTATGATGCTCTTGGCAGGCAGCTAGCTGTTTTGCGAAGAGAGACTGAGCCATATGGGATACAACTCGGTGCAATGACGTCGATCCTCTCACCTGTTGACGAGTTTCAGTCTTTCGAGCGAACTTGCTATATGTGTCCTTTATCTTGTCAGCTATGAACTCGATTAATCGCAAATGTCCCGGTCTCTTGAATTCCCTTGTTAAAGTAAAGGGAGCATTTTCACGCCTTCGGTCGCATTGGGCATATAGGGCATTAATTATAATTTAAAGGTCAATCGTCACTCGTTAGATGATGTGGTCAGTATCACGTCGGCCGTCTTTACTCTCAGGACCTTACATGATTTACTTCCACGATAGTCCCCAGAGAAACTAGGTCGCGTTCCACTGATCACTTTTTTGAACTTGTCTGCTGTCCGGGTGTTTACGGGTTTGCCGCTGTTTGTTTGCTTTCTGGCTTGTCTTGCATTTACGTTTTTTTCCCAGAAAGAGAATGCCTGTGACATAGGCTGCAGCACTCTCTATGGGGTTTTGTGCTAGACCCAGTTTCTAAAAATTTGTGTAGTGTTAAGAGCGCTGGCGTACCTAAATATACAACACGCGATATCAACGGCATAGCTGAACACCCTCGTAGCAGTGTGCGAAGGTCGGGTGACTCAAGGTCGACAAATCAGAAGTGAGCTAGTGTGTATATGGGTGGTCTCAAGGTGGGGGGGTGGGTTATAGTGGAACTAACTCTCTACATGATACCCATTTAAGGCTAGGTCAACCTAGGAGACAAGGTTGCGTTTGGAAAAAAAAAAGGTCTTGCTCTGTCAGGACCCTAATCCACGATCTTCCGATCCGCGGGCGAGCGTCGAGCCGCTTCACCACGGCGTTCCCTTGTATTACCTTATTACTTTCAGTATTCAGTTTCTGTATTCGTGCTATTTAATTCCTGCTTTTCCTGCAAGGAACTATGACTAATTTTCAGGATGGCCGTTGTGACGTTGAACTCTTTGGCTATTGAGAAAATGTAAGCATGATTTGCTAGAGGCGGTCAAGGCCCTGTGGAAGCAAGGGAAACAATGCGAAGGCACGAATAGATCATTATAGTCCGGAGAGAATGTTAGAGCTAGGAGTGACCATTGGATCTGATCGACACTCTACATGGAGCAGCTAAGAGTGGTCAGGGGGATCTGGTCGACACTCTACATGGAGCAGCTAGGAGTGGTCAGGGGGATCTGTTCAACACTCTACATGGAGTGTACAGAAGACGCATGATGGGCATATCATCACACTGCTATAGCCACCAACGGAATTTTAACTCTTTGCTGGCTGCTGAAGATGAGGACGGAGCGCTTATGGAAGTGACTAGAGTGCTCTGATGTCGGTTCTTAGCTCAACACTTAAAAATCATTTCTAAGCGCCCCACCATGCATCTATTAGAGCGTGGCGAAGTGGTCAAGTCGTTTGCCTTACGCTATAAAGGTCGTGGGTTCGTTTCGCGGTTGCGACGTTCAGTTCACGAGTGCAATTTTTACAGAGGTTCATGAGGATCGTCCCCGGAGATACAGAGTTCGTGCTTTGTGCGATGCTCTCGACAGGCTGCTATGTGTTCTGCGGAGAGAGACCGTACCATATGGGACTACAAACTGATGCAATGAAGTCGATCCTCTTAGAAGAAGAAAATCTTTTACAGCTCCTTTACATCGTCTTCCCGTGCCCTCGCTATTTGCAATAATAATAAAACCAATAATAATAAGTCTTGCCCAACTATACTTCCGTTTCTTTTATCCCGGAGGTCTCCATGGCGACGGTCTTCGTAACCCAATGGTCAAGTCGTTTTCCTAGCGCTCTGAATGTCTTAGATTCATTTCACGGCTGTGTTGTTCGGTTCACAAGTGCATTTTTTAACAGAGACTTTTGTGGATTGTCACTGGAGCTACAGTTGTTGTTCTTTGTGCGACTCTCGTGCGGCGCCTAGCCGTTCTGCGGATAGAGACCGAGCCATATGCAATATAACCGGGAGCAATGAAGTCAGTCCTTAAGAACAGGTAGTCGCTGTGGCGTTGGCGGCTAGACGCCCGCTTGAGGATCGGAAGGTCGTGGATTTGGAGCGGGACTTTTTCTTCTTTAAAAAATGACCTTGACTCCAGGTTGACCCAGACTTAAGTAGGTACCAGGGGCAGTCCTGGAAAGTAAAGGCGGCCGGTGTGCTGCTGACCACGTCACCCACCAAGTGCCGATAAGTCTATAAACATATAGATCAAGTCCTATATTCCCAATACGTATGAAAACGTGGAAAAGAGACCTTTACTGTACTTTTTGTTTATTCCAGATCATTACCACTGAACTGTGTTAGAACCTAAACCTTATTATTTTAAGCAATACATCGTTAAGACCCAAATGGGTGGATACAATGTTTGCCTGGAACTCACAGACTTAATATGGCCGAAGTATTTCACACTGTCTGAGAGGGATACTGTTCACAAGCAGGTTCTGGATTTCACACCGCATAGATTGTCATGATGTTTTTACTTTTATCCATGATCTTATTAGCTGCGTATAAAATTTTTTTTTTCTTTTTTAAAGTAAAGAACCCTTCTCCACGCCTTTATGTGTATAGGGCATAGAGTTCTAGACCTATATTTTATAGACCAAACGACATAAGATGGGTGATGTGGTCAGTATCACGCCGGCCGATTTTACTTCACAGGAATGCAGTCGGTACCCACTCAAGGCTGGTCAACCTGGAAGACAATGTCTTTTGAAAAAAAAAGTCCGATGCCTCCAGGGAGCGAACCCACGACCTTCCGATCCACGGCGAGAGTCTAGCCGCTCCTCCACTGAGACTCTTATCAGCTGTGTATGGAATGATGAAAAAAAAAAAAACCGAATTGTGAAGGGGGGTTTAAGTACCTTAAGGCCAGATATTTTATTATACGTGAACCACGACTTTTTAGTTTTCATCATCAGAAGTTGGTAGTTGATAGTTGAAGGTTCTTCACAGCAAACGGGTCACCGGTTAGTAGATATGTTCCTATGCGAGGGAATTCCAACAAAATACGCTACAGTGTCCTATTTGAAAACTAGTGAACTAACAACTCGTCCCGACAAAATCTAGAAACATGCACATGTAGTAAACACATAAGGCAGCCGCTAGAGGTGCCACCACCAACAGTTGCCAGCTGACTCGCTATTTTTCGTTGATGGACGTTTTTGGTCACGACAAACTGGCGGCACATACACAATATTATTACTAGACCATTCGCCAACATGAAAGCCAACCGGTCAGCCTTTATTTGTTTAATATCACGACACAAACCCGTTCAGGCAAAGACGAGAGACGTTCCGGTAAAAATATACAGCTCACAGTGTTGTATCAAGCACTTAACTCAGTAACTTGGGCAACGAAACAGTGGACTCCCGTGTATATGTGGAAACTGCATTAGCGAAACGTGGTTGGTGGGAAAACACTTCACGTCTTCGACAGAGTTTGTGGCTGTCGGCCTTAAAGAATATTAGAAGATATGTAAGTAGCGGGTCAAATTTGAGTTTACAGTGATGATACTTGAGGTATCAACGCGATATAAACTATTCCGAATTCGCATATCAGAATCCTAAATTGTGTATTGTGAATATGAGCAGTCAAAATACATTTCAATAAAACGTACTGATACGTCAGTCTTCAAAGGTTAGCAAAATCATTAGAACTTAAGAGTATATCAAACTTATTAGATTCCTTGCTTTAGCATCCAAGAGTATGACCAAACTGAGCACACTTCCATTGTAATATTTTGGGTAAACAAAATGATACATTTTCACAAAAAACTTTAGTTAAGTATTTTTGACACACGCAGGACATTAGGGTACTGGAGGGTAGTAGTTAGTTTAGCTGTTTTAATTGCCATAATGATTTTTTTAGTAGTCTGCCCAGATAATCTAGATTTAGCCGTTTTGGTCACAGCCAGGGTGCTTTTCTTTCTTCTAGTTGTGTCATGTTAGTTAGTTAGTTACAAAGTTAGCTTGTCAGTCAACAGATTATCTCACTGCACATTCAGCCATTCAGTCCATACGTGCTCAGACCCCCTCCTTTGTAAATCCCGCAGCGTGTAGCGGTTCATGACACCAGTTCTCCTTCTTCTTCTTTCACCAGCTGTAAACTCTGGTAGAAGGAAAGTTCTGGTTGTTCGTCCTCTTTTGAACTGCAGCCCTGTTCCAGAACCTGAGTGTTGTGTGTGCATCCTTTAGACAGATCTGACACATCTGTGTGCAGACTGTTGGTTCCTTGCCTCTCAGGCAGATGCACTCCGACTTCAAAGGAAGCTCCCAGTTAATCGACTCTTACGACATGCTTCTGGGCAGGCAGTGGGTCAATTTTTGTTTTCCCTATAATAGGGCCCCGGAACCTACACGGGTTCTTTATTGGTTTCTTATTCTTCTTTGGCTTCCTGCCAGTGCCCTTGTCTATGAAGGAAACCAAAGAAAAATATGCACGGCTGGGTCAAACCAAACAACAATCTGAATGGACAAAACAATCAGTCAAAACATATTGTATACAATCATTTTCGAAGAACTGAATCGAGTTAGAATGGCTGAAACAGCCACAGACGATATTCTAACCGAATCTGCAGTAGGTATTCTGACCGACCATCAAGCAGGATTATTTGACCTCGTTAACTTTGTGATTATCATCAGCACTATTGGCTGGTTCGGAATAGCAGCCAACGTTACGAACATCATCATCTTCTTCAGACATGGCTTCACAAATACTGTAAACATTAGCTTGTTCAGTCTGGGCTTGGCAGATTTGTTTTCCTTGGTCACTCTGCAGTGGATATGCATTTGTCGGAATCCTCTTGTAATTGAAGCCGGGGCTCCATGGGTGTTGTCAGATTTTATGAACTTGACAGCCGCTTGGCCTCATGTCGTCTGCGGAAGAATATCCAGTTTTATCACCGTCTATATTACGGCGGAAAGATGCCTATGTATTATTGCGCCTTTGAAAGTAAAACAAATGGTTACCCCAACCAGAGCGACAATTGCTATGTTTATCATATTCTTTGTGAATATCATTACACTCATTCCTGAATATGTAACCTCGTTTCTTGAATGGAAATATTACCCTGACAATAACCGAACTCTTTTGTCAATAAGCTATAGAGAAGGAAGAGAACACGTAGAAGGTCTGGTTTTCTTTTTGAGTTCAATCTTTGGCATCTTGTCTTTTGGAGCAGTTACTGTCTTAACAATTATTTTAGTGTATAAACTTAAGAATGTTTCACAATGGCGCCAAAACGCAACTCATAGTAATATTGAAGGTAAATTTATGTCAAGCCGGGAAAGAAAAACTATGAAAATGGTTGTCACCATCGCCAGCGTTCTCATCGTCTGCTACTTTCCTGGAACCACCTTGACATTGACAACTTTTATAGAACCCCAGTTCAACTTGAGGAAACGATATATCAACCTGGCCATCGCTTTGTGGTCAGTGGCTTTTGTGTTTCAGACAGTGAACTCTAGCATCAACATTTTCTTGTACTATTCAATGAGTTCAAACTACAGACAAACGTTTGATGATATGTTTGATAGATGCCATACTAAACCAAAGCTTCAAGATGAAATTATTGCTTCACGGTAGTGAATAGTGTGAACAAAATATTCATGTCTGAATAACCAAGAGCGATAATTATTTGGCAAACATATGTTGTAATATTCTTTTGTGTGTGTTGATTACAGTTGAACCTTGCTTAACGAGCACCTCTCATAACGAGTAATTCGCGTAACGAGCAAAACAAATTGTAAAAGAATGACTTGCTTAACGAACGACGTTTCGCATAACGAGTGGCGAGGAGAGGGGAAGTCCCGGATTGTGCGCATGTTACATCATTCTGTGTTTAGCACTCTTCCCAGTAGCATCGTAGTGTCGCTTGTGATCACACATTTTCTCAAACTTGTGTTTTTGTGATGTATATGCACGAATCCTCCAGGCCTACAAGATGACCTCCCTGAAGAATTTAAGTTCATCAAGATCCAGTTTCTGCCTCCCTAGACCACTCTGTTACTCCAGCCCATGGAGCAGCAAACTCTACATTAAAGCACTCTTCGAGCAATGTTTTCAGGTGACTGAAGGGACAAACTACCTCACTCTCAAAGAGTTTTGGAAAAATCACTTCCACATCGTTGCCTGCCTCAAGGTGATCGACAAGGCGGGGGAAGGGGTTACCAAGAGAACCCTAACTTCTGCTTGGAAGAAGCTTTGGCTGGAGAGCGTTGTCGATTTGTGACTTTAAGGGGGTTCGAGACAATACCTGTGGAACCTGTAGTCAACGAGATTGTGTCTTTGGTCACTATCATGGGATTGTAGATAGATAACAGGGATATCGAAGAGCTTGTGGAAGAGCAGAGCCAAGAGCTGTCCACTGAAGAGCTTATGGAGTTGCATTGTGTTTCACAACAAGAAGTTTTGAAGGAAAGATTGTCAGAGGAGGAAGAGGAGGTAACAGAAAAGCAACAACCTTCTGGCGAAATAAGATGAATGCTGAAAGCATGGCAAACTGTTGCATCTTACATTGAGAAGTATCACCCCAATAAGAAAGTGTCAAATTTATTTAATGATAATGCTGTGTCGCATGTTCGTAAAATTTTGAAGCGTTGGCAAAAACAAATGTCTCTGGACATCTTTCTAGTAAAAAAAAATAATTATCTATGTATCATAATTATTTCGACTTTTTCCCCTCCAAATCGAATTCGCATTCTAAATGGGTTCGTTCCGCGTTTGCGGAAAAAGATAAAGATGATTCACTCTCCTTAATAATATGTATATAATTTTCTTTGAATAAACGTTATACGTAGCATTTTGTGAGTATTTTTTTCGACATGGAACGCATTATCGTTCCATACATTAATTATTATGAGAAAAACCGTTTCGCAAAACGAGTGTTTCGCTTAACGAAATGATTCTGGAGCGAATTATGCTCGTTAAACGAAGTTCCACTGTATAGCACTTCTCATATATGTCGTGCCTCACCTTACTGATCTTTGTTCCCAAAGTAGACAGAGATAATATTCAGATAGACAGGTAGACAGACAGGAAGCCAGATATAATCATAGACTTATATACAGACAGACAAAGGACGGACCGACGGACATATTGTTTTTGAATTATCATGCTTTGTTCAAATTAATTATCAACAAACGAAAAATCACCACCACATTCTTTACAATTGATAGCTTCATCCTTTCCTTAATCAATACAGTTATCATTCCCATGATCGCCCACATCTTCATCTTCATCATCATTATTGCGATCATCAAAATAGGGACTATTATTTTATCATCCTTACCATTATGATCTTTAAGATATTCACCATCACCGCCACTGTCAGAGAAATCATAATCTTACTACTACCATCACCATTAACATCGATGTCATCGTTATAACCGTCATATACATTACCGTTTTTCCTGTCTTTACCATCATCGTCATCATCATCATCGCCCACAATTATTTACAACAAGTATAATAAAACTGACCAAACAACACACAAAGAGTATAATAGAACTAAAAAAAACAACATACAATGAGTATAATAGAACTGAAAACAGAACATACAAGGAGTATAATAGAACTGCAGACACAACACACAAAGAATATAATAGAACTGAAAACACAACACACAAAGAATATAATAGAACTGCAGACACAACACACAAAGAATATAATAGAACTGAAAACACAACATACAATGAGTATAATAGAACTGAAAACACAACATACAATGAGTATAATAGAACTGAAAACACAACATACAATGAGTATAATAGAACTGAAAACACAACATACAATGAGTATAATAGAACTGAAAACACAACACACAAAGAGTATAATAGAACTGAAAACACAACATACAATGAGTATAATAGAACTGAAAACACAACATACAAAGAGTATAATAGAACTGGAAACACAACATACAATGAGTATAATAGAACTAAAAACACAACACACAAAGAGTATAATAGAACAGAAAACACAACATACAAAGAGTATAATAGAACTGAAAACACAACATACAATGAGTATAATAGAACTGAAAACACAACATACAAAAAGTATAATAGAACTGAAGACACAACACACAAAGAGTATAATAGAACTGAAAACACAACATATAAAGAGTATAATAGAACTGAAAACACAACATACAATGAGTATAATAGAACTGAAAACACAACACACAAAGAGTATAATAGAACTGAAAACACAACATACAATGAGTATAATAGAACTAAAAACACAACATACAAAGAGTATAATAGAACTGAAAACGCAACATAAAATGAGTATAATAGAACTAAAAACACAACACACAAAGAGTATAATAGAACAAAAAACACAACACACAAATAGTATTATAGAACAGAAAACACAACACACAAAGAGTATAATAGAACTGAACACACAACACACAAAGAGTATAATAGAACTAAAAACACAACACACAAAGAGTATAATAGAACAGAAAACACAACATACAATGAGTATAATAGAACTAAAAACACAACACACAAAGAGTATAATAGAACAGAAAACACAACACACAAAGAGTATAATAGAACTGAAAACACAACATACAATGAGTATAATAGAACTAAAAACACAACATACAAAGAGTATAATAGAACTGAAAACACAACATAAAATGAGTATAATAGAACTAAAAACACAACACACAAAGAGTATAATAGAACAAAAAACACAACACACAAATAGTATAATAGAACAGAAAACACAACACACAAAGAGTATAATAGAACTGAACACACAACACACAAAGAGTATAATAGAACTGAACACACAACACACAAAGAGTATAATAGAACTGCAGACACAACACACAAAGAGTATAATAGAACTGTAAACACCGCACGTAAAGAGTATAATAGAGATGACCACGCAACACACGACCAGCATAATAGAACTGACCACACAACA
>CAJHNH020008508.1:10000-85000 GCA_905116865.2 Candidula unifasciata | reverse complement strand
AAACAAATAAACCAGATCTTCAAAGCGAACGGGCAGACTCAGTAAAACTCAAGTTCTGGAACAAAACCAAAGTCCAGAAGTAGACAAACAAACTAAAAACTTTCCGCTAGAGTTTACAGCCGGTGAACGCTAGAAAGAAGAAAGCAATTATTTTAAACACAGAAATAATTAAAAAATTTAAAACGGCTAAATTGTTTTTCTGTGTTACTGCATGTCACTCCTTCAGGCGACTTATAAGGATAAATGAGACAATATGAAGAGAGAGCGACCCGCCAGCTTAACAAACTCTGAAAACAATAAATTCGTTCTCCAATGGATCCCGGCTCACCGCGGCATACCAGGAAATAAAAAAGCAGACAGACTTGCAAAAAAAAAAAAAAATTTTTTTAAATGGGGCACAGTGGAAACAACACCATCATTCATTGTCGTTACTAGAAATCAAAACACCTATCAAAGGAAAATACAAGTAATTATGGAGAGAACAAACCAAAAATAAAAACCCTCAAGAACCCATTAGCAGGCTCAGCACAAAGCGGTATGCAACAATTTTCTGTCTTCAAACAGGACACTGCAGGCTTAACTACTATATGCATAAAACAAAGACTGTACAGTCCCTACAGTGTGCCTGTCAGACAGGACCACGTACACATGAGCACATTCTGCAGACCTGCCCACTCTACATACAACTTCGAAAAAAAACCTGGCCTCAAGAGCAAAGAGTGCAGAGCAAGCTTTCGAGAACCATAAAATACCTCTGTGTTGTTCATAGAGGCAACCCAACTGATGGTCTTTTCTGAGCATACGAAACCGAACGCAAAGAAAAAGAAGAAGAAACACGCAAAGACTAGATGAGCTGAATTAGGCACTCGGGACATTCCCATAAACGCTCTGTTAACATCTTCGGCATCCTCTCGTCACTTCCCGCTGGACTATTTCCCTACAAATAGATGATCCGTTTGAGTTTCCGCACTGTCCACTCTTTCCTACATCGAGCCTGAAATGCAACACTGCACCACTTTGTGATGTAGCTTGTTACAGCAAATTTTGAGGTCATAAATTTTGTTCCTGTGGCAACTTATTGAAGAGTCATGGACTCTTGTTCAATCTTTGAATAAGAAACAATCATAGCTTTTGAAAGAAAATGCTACAAATACATTTTAAGTGAGCCAAATATAAGAAAAAACGTCTACATCCTATATGATTCGAATATCGAGGAGAACTGGTTCATAAACAGCATCCTGTCATCAAAGTTGAGATATTTTGGCCATATTAGAAGTCATGGCGGTCTGGAGAGAACGGTAATGGAGGGTATGGTTTCCAGAAAACGAGACTAAGGCCGTCCTCCGTGAAAGTAAAGACAAGACACTGAAGATGCATTGGCTACGAAAGCACACAGGGCTGGATAATTAGCTAGAAAGAGACTTTCAGGCACTCTGCAAAGAAAGTAAGTAAAGTAAACGTCACTTTTCCACGCCTTTTGGTGCATAGGGCATATAGGGCTAGACCTATATTTTCATGGACCAATCGGCACAAGATGGGGGATGTGGTCAGTATCACACCCGCCGCCTTTACTTCCCGGGACTGAAACCTGTTACCCACTTAAGGCTGGGTGGACCTGGGGTCAAGGTCATTTTTGTAAAAAGTCCGACTTCGCCAGGGAGCGAACCCACGACCTTCAGATTTGAACGCGAGCGTCTAGCCTGTGAAAATTGTGGCGTTCTGTAAAAGACCTGCTGGTGATGTAATCAATGCCAAGCGCTGCACTTACCGTACCGAGGAGCACACCAAAGGACATGACTCCATACCCCTGTTTAGACTGACGGACATGAAGGTTCAGCCTGGAGCTGCAAGAACTAAACATTTCCCTAAGAGGACAAGACGTCTCATTAACCAACACAGAACAGGCGTCATCAGTCGTTTTACACTTGTGGAGCTTTCAAGGAGGAGATCGGAGCACCTATGGATTTGTCCGGAGTGGTGTGATGATAATGCTTTCTAATCACTAATCACCTGCTGGTTTATAATGATGACGGTATAGAACCGTGGTCACAAGTCTGGGGACGTGGGGGGGGGGGGGTGGTGCCCCGGAAGGGGGGGGGGTGGTGCCCCGTGTCCAAAGAGGTTTCAAGAAGGGTATTAAGCAATTCTGAAGGTGAATGTGATTGTACTTTTAATAACCTGTTATACTAACAGTTTGTATTAGTTTATATTTAAAAAAAAAGTGTTAAACAAAAGGACAAGAATAGTTGTTGTTTTCATGAACATTTTGTACATCTGTCATTAAAAAATCTAATTGATATGAAAACGTGCGCATATAATTATAGATTATAAACACATTCTGACCAAAACACATCTCTATTTATAATTTCTGTTTTTCTTATTGCAGAATCGATTATCCTCTTCTTTTTAATGACATTTTGTTATGTGGTGGAAGGGGAGCGGATGGGGGTGCGTCTTGCCCTATACTAGTGGGGAGAGAGGATTGGGGTCTTGTATACTCAAGTGGGCGACCTGAAAACAATAATAACAACAGCAACAATAGCAACAAAAACAGCAACAACAACAACTTACTATGGCAACGGCAAAATTTATAGGGAAAAATACGGGTAGCACGGGTACAAACCCCACCAGAATTCGGGCACATTTTGCTACAGTCAGCATCAACTCTGCACGGGCCCTTTCCGGGAAACTGAGAGTTGCCTGCGAAATTTAGATGTAAAACAAAAATATACTGGATATTGAAACAGAAAACATAAAATAACGTTTCTATAGAAACATGTGCTATTAAAATAAGACACAAGATAAATTCCAGTAAAAATAAAATAATGCGATCAAAAAACAGAAAACACAAGGGTGTTGAACGATGCAAAAAAATCCTGGGGAAATTCACAGCTCACCAAACAGTCTAATATTTCAGGGGGTGGTAGATAGACTGCACGCAGTCGTGGGGGCTAGGCGGCATGAAGTCGTGGGACCTAGGCTGCATTCTCTCGTGGTACATAGGTGGGTTGGGTTTAGGACCAGTTCTAGATGTTTTGAGGTGGTTAAAAACATCAGAAAGCCGGGAAACCCAGCTTTACCACTCTCTAAAATGTTGGACTGTCCTAAGACGTCTTCAGGGGTAAGATATTAATAGGATTCAAAATTTTAAGAACACTGTTATGCAACATTGAGCGTTGGAAAAGTACAGCAGGAATTATATATAAACGAATTGCTTTTCAAAGTAAATGTCTAAAGAGAATCCTACGACTACTATGGCAAAGCAAGGCCGTAGATAAAGAACTGAGGAAGAAAACAAAATGTTCATCACTGGCACATTTTATTAAAGGAAGAAGACGGAGATGGGATATGGGTATTACCACTTTGTCAAGAAGAGCTCTCAGACAGACGGCGAATTGAAGAGAAGAAATGGACTAACTAATGCAGAGGTTCTCAAACTTCTTAATGCCGTGACCCTTTAATGCAGTTGTGCATGTTGTGCTGACCCCCCAACCATAACATTATTTTCGTTGCTACTTCATAACTTCAGTGAATATGTGTTTTCCTGATCGTCTTAGGCGACCCCTGTGAAAGGATCGTTCGACACCCTAAGGGGTCGCGGCCCACAGGCTGAGAAACACTGACCTAACTGAACATGGAGATGGAGACAGTAGAACGAGGAATAAAGGAATTTAAACTTATACGGAATGTCAGAAAGCATCAGCCCTAGAGCAATAAAGATCACTTGCGAATACCATATAAGCTATGAGTAAAAAACCGACAGCGATCGGGACTTTCCCATAAGCACTCCGTCCCCATCTGCAACTGCAAGCGCAGAGTTCCAATTATGATGGTACTAGTAACAGTTTGTATATCCGTCTAACCCCCTCCCCTGAGGGATAAGAGTCGAACAAACCCCGCGTTGGCTTCTCACAGCACCATTCTTTCTCCTCAGACTTGGACTAGGACTTCTAGTAATTCTCTCTGGTATGCAGAAGGATTTTGCTGGCATGCCTAATTAGAGCTATAGTACGATAATTGTTACACAATCTGAGATTTCATTTTTCTTGGAGGGGAAATATATACTGATCTTTTCAAAGTTTTGGAGCAGTGAGCACTGTTCCAGATTTTCACACATAGTGAGTGCATGATGTAGAATAACGCTGGCTTCTCCTTCAGCCTGAATTAACTCTGCTGATATGTTGTCACATCCCGGAGATTTGCCTGATTTCAGGTTCTGCGGCAGTCATTCATTGTACTACAGTACTACACTGATATTTACCACATCTCGGGGTCTTCTCTCTATATATAGTGTTCTTTATGCCTTTGTTTTATCCGAGTCCTATGTCAGTCAGGTTCTGTGGGATTTTATCTTTCCAGTGAGCCCTGGGTCGTCCTGCACACCAGACAGTAAGTATAAACTAAACAAATAAACTAAACCAAACAGTACTTACACAAAGTCGCAAAGGCGACAAGCACTAGCAGAAACACGGCTTGCATATTGATGGATGATGAATTGGCTTTAAATGGACCAATTGGAAACACGTCAATCGGATAGTTTTTGCAGAAAGTTTGGTCCTTTGACTAGCTCTGGGCTGATGCTGTAGATGTCTGATTTCCACCCGAGGGATGCCATACTTATATTTTACGCTACATCCGTGTTTTCAAGGATGCATTCAGTGTAAAGATACAAACACGTTTCTTGTCTATATCCTTGTTTACTACACATTTTCTTTAATCCCACGCCTTGTAATATTGACCGACTTTTGCGAAGTTTTTGTTGCGACCTTCCAGTACATAAACTATAGATATATGACTCACGTGAATATGTTTATGAAATTCTTTACGGACTTCTTGCCGGAGAGACCTTGGAAAGTCGAAAAACATTTAAAAAAAAACTGCATGCATTTGTTTTAATTTTGACAAAATAAACGTACAGCTTTTGAGCTGAAATGCTATAGAAAGATTCTCAGAATATCTTGGACAAAGAAGATGAGAAATATTGACATCTTGAAAGATCTGAACATCAAGGAGGATTGGCTAATAAACAGCATCCTTTCTCGAAAGCTGAAATATTTTGGTCATATCAAGCGCCACGACGGATTGGAAAAAATTATAGCAGAAGGCATGGTACCAGGAAGGAGGGGCAGGGACCGACAGACACGAAGATGGGCACAGGACATAAGTGACTCCTTGGGTGTGAAAGTTCATGAGGCGGGAGAACTGGCAAGAGACCGAGTTTCTTACAGGCAGACTGTGATGAGAGCGACGTTCTGCAAAGGACCTGCTACATGATGAAACGTACATCCTCGTTCAGAACAAACCGAATAATGAGAAGAGACCATGAAATTTCACAACTCAATTGTTATGTTTTCCATTCTAGATCTAGACAGGGGTTCTCATCATTTTGAGCTGTTTGGTCTTACAAAGTCCTAGACACAAAAGCAACTATGGTCTCATAGAAAGAATATCCAAACTGCATCTTTACATGTTAAAAAGTAAAAAGTAAAGCATCATTTTAATGTCAGATGTGCGACGTGCATTCGATGCCAGATTTTTCTAATTTTTTTTTGGGGGAGGGGGGGGGGTGTGGGGGAGGGGGGGGGGGGTAACATGGCACTAGACTACTGTAGCATTAAACTTGCAGGACATTAGAAGGTATCAATGTTATTATAGGGACTTATGACAACTGACTTTTTTTTAAACCAATATGTTCATAATTTTCGCTGTCCGAAACACCTGAAAATTTGTACCCAAACGCGGTGGACTATATGCTTCTAACAAAGAGGCCATATGGCCTGTTCCAATCTGGGCGGAATCAAAGTTTATGGCACACGGGGAGCTATAGACTGCACGATAACTGTCATCAAGGCTTATCTCCCCCCCACCCCCACCCCACCCCCCACTTCCATCCCGACCCCAATATTACGAAAGAAGGTTTGAAGAAGAAGAAAACGAACATTATGCTGGGTTGACTTGACAGAAAGATTTTTGTTGTTAAACTGCTTCCGATATAGATTCTAACAGAAGAATAAGAAGAGACTATTATGCTACCGTAGTTCCTGTTGTCAGGAGAACTAAATGTAACAGGCTGGAGTGGTTGTTAGCCTGTTAATAATATTTGTTTGGCTGCACTTGGCGGACACAAACTGGCAGACTTGCAGGATCGGAACTCCCCGGAAGTGCACAGCGAGTTACAATGGATCGTGAACATTATAAAGGAATCGGGACTTGAGAAAAGGCTCACTTTGATTTTCTGTTCTCGCCAGTCGCCCTAGAAAAATACAGTCCTAATTATCATTGCGGAACTGTACAGGGTTCTCAACATGGACTGAGTCGAGAGAGATGAACTGGCTCACCGGTTTCTTGTTTTGGTGGTCTATTCAGTAGTGACTACTACATCCTGTTTTCAATGTCATCAGTTCATCTTCTCCGTGTGCATCCTGTTTACATCTTGCCTTGAAACATATTGATGTGTAAAAACTGTATTAATTTTATGGCTGCTTTCCATCGGGATGACCAAACTATAGAAAGATTCTCAGAATACCGATGGACAACAACAGCAGCAGCAGTAACAACAGCAACCACAACAATAAATATTGACACCTTGAAAGATATTACTATTAGGAATTATTGGCTTTTGAATGGGAAATTGAACTATTTTGTCCATATCAAGAGTCACGACTAACTGGAAATAATTGTCGCAGAAAGTATGGTGCCAGGAAAGAATAGCAGTGGCCAAGCAGCATGGATATGGAATAGAGGATTTAAGCGACACCTTGGGTAGAAAGTACACAATAGGGGAAAGATCTCTCAAGAGGCCGAGTTTCTTTCAGGCAAGCTGTGATGAGAGCGACGTTCTGTAAAGGAACTGCTACATAATGATGGAATAGAGAGCATAAAAAAGAAAACGAAGTATGATAGATGAACACATTGTGAGGTGGGCTTGATTTGCTTTCAGGCCATACCAGGGAAGGGTAATATAAACAGCAGTGAATAAAGAGATGGCGAAAAGATGCTAGCGCCGGATAAACAGGACTTATTTGAGATTCTTCTCGTTCATTTGGAGTTAAATACTTTTTTTTAAAAATTGCTGCGAGCTCTAAATACGCATAGACTCTGATCTTTTTAATTTTTCTTTTTCCTTGTCGCTTTCACCGATTTAAGTTCTGGTTGTTCGTCCACTTCTGGTGTCATGGAATGGCCTCAACCATCCCTACACTTTGGACTATTCGTGACTCTGGCGCCCCTAGTGGCCAGGTCACGTTCAAATATCGACCAGTCCGTATTAATCGGCGCACTTCTTCTGCTAAAGTGACGCCACAATTTTTCCCTCTCATTCTCTGCCCAGCTGTCGAGAAGAACTGACGTCCGTAACAATGTCTCTAGAATTTGTACTCTGACAAGGCGGCTTTTGTGTCCAGGACATTTCCTAAAGCTTGGGTAAGTCGATAATAATTTACGAGTACCATGTATCTTTATCTTTATATTTAACCCGCTGCTGAGGAGAGGGATGATTCGGCTATGAGACATTACAGAACGAGACTGTTCTTGGTGCCAAAATACTTCCTGCCTCCTAAATCAAACCTTCCCCTTTTCAAGATGAGAGTATGTGCACTATCAAAACCATAAAAAAGATTTAATCTAGCACCCAATCGTTCCATCACTAACTAGTTGTGAAAATGGATGGCGACATAGAAGCCGGCAGAATTAATTGGGTCAGCACACAGCTTCCCTAAGCGGCGAAAGACAGGCAAAGTGACGTCAGGGTTTATTTATAGGAAACTCAGATTAAACACAGGGTACCTGGAAGGCTAGGGTCAAACTGTGGAAAATATAATATACATATGGGGGTGAGTGGTAGTCTGTGTGACTACAGTGCAGATGTGGATGTGGAGAGATGATGTTCTCTGTCTGAGAGAAGTCTGTCTGTCCCCACTGTGGAACTTGTCTCATGTCTCTTATACAGACTGACTAACACTGGTGCATAGAGATTATTCTTATCCCGAGAGCTGTCCTCTGAGCTATTTATGTGTGTGGATGGAGTTAAGCAGGTGCTAGGCATATGAGTGGAGATGACTGCTAATTCTGGTGTTCCACTTCCTCACAGGATGATATCTCCTTGGAAGCCAGGCAGTTAATCAACAGTCCATAAAGCCACCAGATTGAAAACCACCAGCTTGAAAGCCACCAGCTTGATTGCCACAGACTCTTATGTGCCACTGGCAGCCAGAAGACTGCACCAGGGAGGCCTGTTGACGTTCAGACAGCTCGGTAACAGCCCTTGTTTTAGTGGGAGAAGTCCATATCCAGGGAGCCCCCTGTAGAAGCCAAACAGTGCCTATCATTTGGGGTGACCCATTCTTTTTCAATAATATATCAGACAGAATGACATTTTCTCCAAGTACAGTTCCTGAGATGCTGGGGAGCCAACCAGTCTAGTGACTTTGTTTAAGACGTCCCAGTTGGTGTGATGCAAGTTTTGATGTGAACCAGACCTAGAGCAAGATAAGTGCATCAGAACTCAGTGCCTGGCTCCTAGATTCACTATTCTCACATGTGCCATGATGATGTCTGGAAAAACTGAGTGTCATGCATGTCTTATATGTCTGTCAATTCTTAATGTCATTGAAATCCTTTTTCCTGATTCATGATGTATATGTTGAGCTTATTACATGTCTTTGGAATTTTTCATTATTGAAGTTAGTGTCCATCCTTCATTGTTCTTAACTGTCTGGAGTGTGTGTATTAATATATTAGATCATAATCTTTGTTAACATGACTATGATAGCGAACTATCATAGTCTGGGTGCTTTTGTCTTATAGTAGTGGTGATGTCCGTCCAATTCGCGCCTAGGAATATATATATTCTGTAGGGCCAAAACTTGTGTTTCCTCACCCCTGAAATAGGCTGAATGTGTATATTGGCCGCAGGATACCGCCTAGACCAATACGAGCCAACATTCCAACATTTAAACTATTTCAGAGTGCTGTTAGTTTATTAGGAGAAATCGTTAATCAGGGACGTGACACGAGCGGTATGTGACATTTGGGTTGTTTTCCTGTTCCATAACCCGAGTATTGCGCGCATCCGTTTTACAGAGGTGATTCATTTGTATACAGACTGTTGGTTACTTGCCTTTGAGGCAGGCGCACTCCGACTTCGAAGGAAGCTCACAATTAGCCAACTTTTAGGTAGGCAGTGGGTCTATTTCGTGTTTTCCACAGGACAGAGCCTGGGTCCCAGGAGCCTAATACAGTTTGATTACAGATTTGAGGCTAGACAATGATTTTAATCACCTAATAAGTCATAGAAGCTGCCGCGGTCTAGTGTATAGACGCTCGCTTGAGGATCGAAAGGTCGTTCTTCGGATCCGGACGGAGCCAGACTTTTGTCAGAAATAACCTTGGCTCCCAAGTCGACCCAGCATTAAATAATTGCCAGGTAAAGTCCTGGGAAATAAAGTCGGCCGGCAAGATGCTGACCATATCACCCACCAAGTACCGATGAGCCTATAAAAGATACTCCAGACCTATATGCACAATGCAAATAACGAAAAATTGCATCTTACAAAGGAATGACAAGATGTTAATTTTATGAATTAAATTAATTTTTTTTTTATTTTAAAGTTTCAGATTTAAAAAAAGTTAAAGAATTAATGAGTTTAAAAAATGTTTAAAATGTTCACAAAATGTACAAATTAAGGGAGTTAACAAAGTTAAAAATGAATGGTTGTCATGAAGGACTTAAAAGGAATAATGGTGCTTGGCTGATATAAATAGCAAGTAAGTAATGAGCTGATAGAAGTAACTACAAATTTAATAAAATAGCGTTAAGTTATGGCCCTTTGTTTACCAAACACCTAGGCAAAAAGTGAGGCAAGTGACAGTTCAATTTGCTATAAGTTTATTAGAAATCTTTCAGTTCTTCAGTTCTGTTAACACTACATGTAGTTTGCTAGACAAACACAGAAACACACATGCGCGCGCATGCACCCACACACACACACACACACACACACACACACACACACACACACACACACACACACACACACACACACACACACACACGAGAATAGTTAGCATAGATATCTTTTTGATGAAGGCTGAAAGTGTTGTTAGATATGTTTAAATATTTATCATTAACATAGAATTGTTTAATTCTTTAGCACAGTAAAATTATTATAATTTTTTTTTTCAAATATCGGTGACGCTTTGTCCGGTTATCTGTTTTCTAGTTAGCTGGTTTAAAGAATGAAATTGGCAGCTTCTTTTTCTCTGGTTACAACAGTCACGATAACGAGCATATCTTTTAAAGAACAGACGACTATTTGCCAACTTTTCTTCCACTAACCACACTTATCTCAGCCATTTCTTGTCCACTCCTTTGACCGTTCTTCTCAACCCACACTCTGATCAGATCCCACCCTGCCAAATATTTCTTACAAAAATGACAACTTTTCTTTAAATGACAATTTTGCTACCTTGTATTCGCCAAGCCCAGTTAGCTAGCATATCTTTTAATCATCAGAGGCTACCTGGTAATCTTCATGTTCATTTCAACTGACTAACTACCAAGCAGGCATTTTGCAAACTGTTTGTTTCGCACTGTCATGGACAACCATCTACACATCAACCATCTAGACAATTTGTCTTCTCATATACTTTCACTGTTCTTCAAAGGTACTGACTAACTACTGGCTACCTTACCAAGGTTTTGTTGTTTTTGTTGTGTGTGACTTACTGGGCATGTCAGATTCTTCAGAGTGACCCTCTAGCTTGACAGATTTTTGCTCGTCAAGTCATATAGGATAACTGATATGTCTCTCACTGATCAGCTTGCCAGCTTATGTAATTCAAAAATACATAAAACTTGTCCCCCCTCCCCTCTTTCCAGTCGCTTAAATTGTTGGTCAACTTTGTTAACTGACAGCTATCTTTTCTAAATGAGTATAGAGAGCAACGTGTAAACTTTCACCAGTCCGACCAGTTTTTTGCAATCAAGTGAACAATTTTCAAAGAACAGCCAGCCTAGCTAAACTTCTAACCGTCCCTTTTTTTTCTGCTGTCCAGCCGAGTTTATCTGGCAGGTCTTTCACTAACTTAACAGTTTTGGTAACCAAATGATATCTTTTCAAATTTTTAACATAGAGTAACATGTTAACATTGTCATTGACGCGAACTTTTTTAAAGAGGATACTAGCGAACATTGCCAGAGTTTTGACAAACTTGTAAATAATTTTAACAGTTTGTCATATTTAGGTACACTTTATTCACTGACAGATATCATTTCAACTCATGTCAATTAATCCACTGATAATTTTATTTCGCTGTATGTAAGGCATGCACGGACATAAATGAAACAAATAAGTACATAACTGAAGTACGTAAACCAATGTTCGATGTCCATCTCCATTGGGTTAAGTCGGTCAATATCTTTTCTTTACGGTAAAACAAGCGTGTTACTGGGTTCGGGAGATTCCCGATTATAGGCAATAAATTGTGCAATCTATTGTTTGTGGGGGGGGGGGGGTTAGTCCAACTTTTCTCCATCTAATGCACAGCATGTTGCAAAAATCGTGTGGGTTACGGGACCCACTATGGCAGCATGTTGCAAAATTTGTCTAATAAGCGAAGTCACAAGGCATCTGCCTAAAAGGCGAGGAAAACAACCGTCTGTATACAAGTATGCCAGATCTGTAAAAAGGATGTTCATGAAGAACTCAAGTTGTGGACCGACACTGAAGTCCAGAAATGGACAAACAACCAGAATCTTCCTACTTTAGTTTACAGCCGGCGAGCGCTAAGAAGAAGAAGACTCAAATTTGTTTGAATTAATTATCAACAAAAGTTAAATCCTCTTCGCAGTCTTCATTATTGTAGTCATAGCCATTTTGTGTGTGGGTCAATACAGTTGTCATTTTCATAATCAGTTTTTTTATCACCATCAACATCACGACTATGTTTAGCATCCTTTCCATTATAATTTTTTAGAATATTCCTATCATCCTAAACAATGTCATTAATACCATCATGAAGCAGGTTCTTAGCAAAACGTCGTTCTCATCACGGTCTGCCTGAAAGAAACTCGGCCTCTCGCCAGCTCTCTCTTCTAGTGTACTGTCCGATTGAAGGAGTTAGTTACTTATATCCATGTTTTTTCCTACTGTTATTTCCCCAGTCCGCCGTGGCGCTTGATATGACAAGACGCTGTTTATTAGCCAATCTTTCTTGATGTTCAGATCTTTTAAACTGTTAGTATTTCTTCTCTTCTTTGTCGATGGTATTCTGAGAATCTTTCTATAACATTTCAGCTCCAAAGCCCATATTTTCTCTCTTAAAGACTAGGAGATAGTCCACGACTCATACTCGTTTGTTGCTACAGGGAAGATGCGTGCTCTCAAAATATTAACTTTCCCCCCCGCTAGTGCTTAACCCCAGCCTTTAATGCGTCATTAATATAATCTTTACTATTAACATCGCTATCATCATCATTATTCCATTATAACCATCTTACTCATTAACATTATCACTGTTTTTATCAACAACGAGAATATAATTATTGACATCATCATCATTAGCATCGACAACATCATCGTCGCCTACAAGTAATTCCCAGTAATATAGCAAAACTTATCACACAACACACAGACAGCATAACAAAACTGACCACACAACACACACACAGTATAACAAAACTGACAACACAACACACACAGTATAACAATATTGACCACACAACACACACACAGTATAACAAAACTGACCACACAACACACACACACAGTATAACAAAACTGACCACACAACACACACAGTATAACAAAACTGACCACACATCACACACACAGTTTAACAAAACTGACCACACATCACACACAACAGTTTAACAAAACTGACCACACATCACACACACAGTATAACAAAACTGACCACACAATAAGCAAGCAGTATAATGAATACAAGAAACAATATTTAGCTATGAAGTGGTTTATTTTGTAAAATCAAAAATACAAAATTAAACTTCAAAATCAGGTGTGGATAATGCCCTCTTCCAAGCATAGCAAAGAATAGTAGGAAAAAACTTACTGAATAGGTAATACACTTTGACATTTTTTTTTTTTTAATTTAGAAACCTTGAGTTTTTTTTTTGGCTCGGTACTATAGTTATCGCACCCCTTCGGCCTTGATTCCATGATAAATACCGTAAATCTGGGTGAAATGTGGCTTTTATGGCTACCCTAGGGCGTGAATACGGACCACAAGGAGTTCGTCATCATCGTCGCCTACAAGTAATTCCCAGTAATATAGCAAAACTTATCACACAACACACAGACAGCATAACAAAACTGACCACACAACACACACAGTATAACAATATTGACCACACAACACACACACAGTATAACAAAACTGACAACACAACACACACAGTATAACAAAACTGACCACACAACACACACACAGTATAACAAAACTGACAACACAACACACACACAGTATAACAAAACTGACAACACAACACACACACAGTATAACAAAACTGACAACACAACACACACAGTATAACAAGATTGACCACCCAACACACACACAGTATAACAAAACTGACCACACAACACACACAGTATAACAAAACTGACCACACATCACGCACACAGTTTAACAAAACTGACCACACATCACACACAACAGTTTAACAAAACTGACCACACATCACACACACAGTATAACAAAACTGACCACAAAATAAGCAAGCAGTATAATGAATACAAGAAACAATATTTAGCTATGAAGTGGTTTATTTTGTAAAATCAAAAATACAAAATTAACTTCAAAATCAGGTGTGGATAATGCCCTCTTTCAAGCATAGCAAAGAATAGTAGGAAAAAACTTACTGAATAGGTAATACACTTTAACATTTTTTTTTTTAAATTTAGAAACCTTGAGTTTTTTTTTTTTTGGCTCGGTACTATAGTTATCGCACCCCTTCGGCCTTGATTCCATGATAAATACCGTAAATCTGGGTGAAATGTGGCTTTTATGGCTACCCTAGGGCGTGAATACGGACCACAAGGAGTTCGTCACCCGGTCGTCGCGAAGTCAGGTTTAGCCAACTACGCTAGCGAACCGGGCTTGTTTTTCTTTAAAGTCCGCCTAATAGGTGACGACACTCTGGAATGAGAGGAAACGAATGAGTGGATAGGCTTGCTGTCGTGGTCGTGGTAGACACAAGAAATTCACTTGAACATTGTCAACTTTGTCAATGCTGTCAGGACAGCAAGGACGAGTAGATGATTTGGGAGATGCCTGTAAATCGTCAACTTGACAAGACTGAAAGATTGTCATGTCAAAAAAGCTTGAGAAATTTAGCTTGAAAATAATAACATCATTGAACATCTAAAAAGTAAGATGAAAAAAAAAAATTTGGGTATACGTAAGAAAAGCATATTCTACAATAGCAACTGCAACAATAACTGCAACTACTACTATAACAACAACAACAACAACAACTACTATTACAACAACAACAACTACTACTACTACTACTACTGCTACTACTTCTACTAAGGATAATGTATGAAACCATCACAGCTAAGTAAACATATGTTTGTTTCGTTTTGGTTACATTTTTTCACAAGCAAAAGACTGGATACATTCTGGGTTTCACAGCATCACGTGACCTGGTATTCAAACCACATAGAAGGACAGTCCTGTCTTGTGTATAGTATGCAGGGAAACGTTGTTGTCCAGTGCTGTCCTACTGTCCATCTCCAGCATGCTGTGGTCAAAATCCTGTCAGGAAAAATAAAATGCGAATTGCAGAAACATTTAATAAATATAACGGGTCATCGTTGGTGTGAAGACCATCGCCTCTGTCTGCCAAAAGGTGAAAGGAGATGGTCCTTAAATAGCAACTTGTGACCCAAAGACAGCCGGTGTTTCGGGCTGATGATGATTACGATGATCATGATGATGAATCGCTTGTGTTTTGTTATTTTTATAACAATTGAAGTATTTTTTTTTAAATATTACTATTAATATTATTAATATTAGGCACTTAATAGCAACTGAATCAATAACAGTTTTCAAAAAAAAAAAAAAAATGTAAAATATTCTTCCAACAAAAACTTCTAAACATGGTTGGGAGATCACTAAGCTACACTTCCCACTTTCTAGGAAGGGGATCAGGGCCTTATAGCCGCTACACCAGGGCGGCTCCCGTCTATTACAGTAGCACTTAAAAAAGTTAGTAAAATATTCTACAGATTATCCTCTTGTACATTAAACCACTGAGGCTGGACGTGCTCGGATCCCCTCGTCAGTAACTCCCGCGGTGTGTAGCGGCCGATGACACCAGTTCTGTGCTGGTTTCTTCGTCTTCTTTAACTTCCTTCCTGCATAGTATTCTTGTCTGGTCGCAACACCCTTTATCATGATGGGTGGAGAGAGGGGGAATGATGCCTAAAAACCCAACCCATTAGTTTACCTACTACTACTACTACTACTACTACTACTACTACTACTACTACTACTACTACTACTACTACTACTACTACTATACTACTACTACTACTACTACTACTACTACTATTACTACTACTACTACTACTACTACTACTACTACTACTACTACTACTACTACTACTACTACTACTACTACTACTACTACTACTACTACTACTACTACTGCTGCTGCTGCTGCTGCTACTACTACTACTACTACTACTACTACTACTACTACTACTACTACTACTACTACTACTGCTGCTGCTGCTGCTGCTGCTGCTACTACTACTACTACTACTACTACTACTACTACTGCTGCTGCTACTACTACTACTACTACTACTACTACTACTACTACTACTACTACTACTACTACTACTACTACTGCTGCTGCTGCTGCTGCTGCTGCTACTACTTCTACTACTACTACTACTACTACTACTACTACTACTACTACTACTACTACTACTACTACTACTACTACTACTACTACTACTACTACTACTACTACTGCTAATACTACTGCTACTACTTCTACTACTACTACTACTACTACTGCTACTACTACTACTACAGAAAAGCATAAATACTTACATTAGCTTCTTAGTGCGGGTGCTTGTGGCCGTGGTGGCAGGGCTCGTTGCAGTGGCAATGATCTTTGTTGTGGCAACATGCATCCTGGGTTCCACAAAATGTTATGCATTGTGCGTTGGTTTTGCAGGAGAATTCTCCATATTCTAACAAAAACGACAATTTTTTTTTTTTTTTTTAGAATAATGACAGCACGCAAACGGTGAAAAGCAGACACAGATTGTTACATTAAATGTGTTCCCCATATGTGTTCTGGGGCTACATGTTAGTGTGTTTGTTGCTGGAAAATGGGGTAGTTGGGGCTAGTTAGACCCATTGCCTTGTAGACAACCATGTCCAACAAGGCTATTAATTAGGGTTTTTTCCTTTGATGTTGAATAGCACCTGTATGAGAGGCAAGGAACAAATAATATGTATTTAATTAGCCAGATCTAAAAAAAAACAAATGTGCACGCAAAAACCAAGTTCTTGAAGTGGACTTCTTCTTCTTCGTTTGTAGTCTCACTGTTGCCAGGTTGTAATCCAGTGTTGTGGTTTTCTGAATTTGTCTTGCGCTTTTCGGGTAGCTTAAATGATGGATTTGTTCATCTTTTTCACAGGTTTCAGCTACACCATTTATCCATCTCTTTCTTGGTCTTCCTCTAGCCTTCCTCCTTGATGTTCAACTGTAAAAAGTCTCATATGCAGTCTGGTCTGGCTGAATTATCATTAGTTGGCTTAACCTTTTTATTCTTTGTCTGTCAGTATAATAAAGACATGGTGCTTATTCCAACTTTCTCTTTGATGCAAATATTCGTAGTCATGTCTCGTATATTCTTGTTAGTGACCTTACTGGGACAGCTCATTTTATACGTAGTTATTTTCCGTTCTAGCACCCTATTCATTGCCCATATTTGGCACTGATAACATAAAGTAGGGATAAAGTAGCTTTTTGGCATTTGCTGTTTTGCGGGAAGGGAGACATTTGGGTGTCTAAGCAGTGGGGCTAACTGGTAGGTGCCAGAATTTTTCTTCTGTACTCTGGCTTCTGTAGGCTCTGTGGCTAAGTCGATACGAATGATTCGTAATGCCGGGATGCCGGGTTCGATCCCATTTGCGGGCCACGCGCTTTGCGTAGGTTTCGACAGTGGTATTAAGAAAGCCAACCGTTCAGAGGTTCAGAGGGCAATGGCAAACTATTTGACTACATTTGCCTAGAAAAACTACACAACAGCCAGAGGCTGTTTGGGTTGGTTCTGCAACGTCCTGTAAAGGATACGCAACTAACATAACTCTGGCTTCTATCTCGTAATCAAGTCTGCCATCTTCCGTAAATATTCTTCCTAGATATTCGAATACTCGTACTTGTTTGATTGTAGTACCGATAACATGAACGTTCATGATATTATGTTTCCTGCCTATCCTCATTACCTCAGCTTTAGCGGTTGTTATTCTCATGTCATACTTTGTGCTGGCTTGATGTAAGGAGTAACAACTTAGTGGTGAATTGATGTATGAGAAGTCAAATATTTTAAGGGCCCTTCGGGAGCGAGTGAATAGTGCGGAGGCGTGCAGATAGATTATTACGGTCTACCGAGAATGGCACTGCGAGGAGTTACCAGGGGATTTGACCGACGCTCAACACTCAGGAAAAGGATGAGACGGATTTACAATCAGACGGCTACTAGTACCATAGGAATTGGAACTCTTCGCTTACCGCTGAAGATAAGGACTGAGCACTTAAAAGAGTGCCCCGAGTGCTGAGATGTCGATAACACACAAAGTTGAGTTTTTCTGTTTTGCGTTAAACAGCTGTAAACCCCAGCAGAAAGTTTTGATTGTTCATGCAGTTTTACTCCAGAATCTGAGTGTTGCGTGTAGATCCGTTTCACAGATCTAACGTACGTGCGTGCAGACTGATCCTTCTTTGCCTGTCAGGCATATGCACTGAAGGAAACTACCGGTTAGTCATTTCTAACAATATGCTTGTTGGAAAGGTAGTGGATATATTTTTCTCCACAGTAGGGCCCCAGAACCTAAATGGGGAGAGTTGAGTTAAGAATCAGCATCGGGGCATTCTCATAAGCACCCCGTTACTATCTTCAGCATCAAGCTTAAATTTACAATTTTGATTGAACCAGTAGCAATCTGATTGCATGTCCATCTGGCCATAGCCCTTAGTGTTATGATGACTTGGTCATTCCCCGCTGCACAATTCCATTCAGAACGTGATGATCCATTTCTGCCTTCGCCAATTTCACTTTCCTGTAAAGAACCTTAAAGCTAGCTTGTCAGGCAACAGTTTACCGTCAAGTGCTGCAGAGCCAACAGATATAGCTGCTTGCTAATTTCACACCACACATGAACAAAAACTGACTACACAGCCCATCAGAGAAAAGCAAACGACTGACTGATAAATTAGTCACCGGCAGCGTATTGGAAAAAAGGAGGAGGAGAAGGAGGAGAAGAAGAACAAGAGAAAGAAGAAGGACAAGAGAAAGAAGAGGAAGGACAAGAGAAAGAAGAAGAAGAAGAAGAAGAAGAAGAAGAAGAAGAAGAAGAAGAAGAAGAAGAAGAAGAAGAAGAAGAAGAAGAAGAAGAAGAAGAAGAAGAAGAAGAAGAAGAAGAAGAAGAAGAAGAAGAAGAAGAAGAAGAAGAAGAAGAAGATGAAGAAGAAGAAGAAAAAGAAGAAGAAAAAGAAGATGAAGAAGAAGAAGAAAAAGAAGAAGAAAAAGAAGAAAAAGAAGAAGAAGAAGAAGAAGAAGAAGAAGATGAAGAAGATGAAGAAGAACAAGAACAAGAACAAGAACAAGAAGATGAAGAAGAAGAAGAAGAAGAAGAAGAAGAAGAAGAAGAAGAAGAAGAAGAAGAAGAAGATGATGAAGAAGAACAAGAAGAAGAAGAAGAAGAAGAAGAAGAAGAAGAAGAAGAAAAGAAGAAGAAGAAGAAGAGAAGAAGAAGAAGAAGAAGAAGAAGAAGAAGAAGAAGAAGAAGAAGAAGAAGAAGAAGAAGAAGAAGAAGAAGAAGAAGAAGAAGAAAAAGAAGAGAAAAAGAAGAATCTAACCATGGCAGTGGCAATGATGAAACAGGATAGTAGGTGGTGTAGGAGGGCTGCAGACTCCAACAGAGTTCGGACAGTCATCGTCACAGTCAGCATCGGTGTTGCATGTCGTGTTTGGATGATTCTGGGAGTTGCCTGAAAGATAACAGTGTCATTTTTTTTTAAATGTTATTACAGAACATCTACAAGAAATACATCTTACTAACATCTGCTCACACGCACACACACGCACACACACACACACACACACACACACACACACACACACACACACACACACGGCCTAATGTAATGTATGCTGCGTACAGGAAATAGGTAAAGGTAAAGTCGGGAGATGTGAACCAGAGTCTTTGCACACTGTTATAAACCAATAGTGCTCTGTCATCAGCTGATACGAAACTGTCCGCCTCTGTCGCCTTTCGCACGCAACGCCGCAGCTACTTACCTCCATTTACCCCAGAGTGTCAACTCTGGTACCCATTACCTAGCGGCTGGATGAACCCCGGGAATCGCCCGGTTTCGCACACCGGCCGTGGGCTGCAGAAGGATTTGACTAAGGATTCGACTACGCTAATGATTCGTATTGACAGTAATCACAGCACTCCGGACAAATCAATAGGTGCTCCGATCTCCCTCTCAGATGCTCTACAAATGTAAAAGGACCGATGACGGCTCGTCAGTGTTGATTAATCAAATGTCTGGTCCCTTTAGCTAAATGTTCATTTTCTGCACCTGCAAAGAGCAATCACCACGTCCATCTGTCTAAACAGGGATATAGAATTATGCCTTTTTGTCGTCTCCGTTATAGTCATCCCTGTAAGTGCCGCGCATGACATTGATAACAGTAATAAAACCCTGATGTGACGATGATGATGATAATGATGACGATGATGGTGATGATAATGATGATGCTTAACATCATGCTAACAATAAACCACGCTACATTTTGCAGAGCTTTGAATATCTAGGCTCTATAATAGATAGAAATGGAGACAACCCACCACAGAAATTAAAAGGAGGATGGCCATTTCAATTCAAAGATTAAACAGCATTAAAAGTCTATGGTTAAGCACCAGCAAGATGGTCAAATTTAGAATTTTGAGAGCATGCATCTTTCCTGTGGCTACATACGGATGTGAGTTATGGACTATCACCTAGTCCTTAAGAGAAAGAATAGGGGCTTTTGAGCTATGCTATAGAAAGATTCTCAAAATATCTTGGACAAAAAGGAGGAGAAATACTGACATCTTGAAACATCTGAACACCAAGGAAGATTGGCTAATAAACAGCATACTGTCTTGGATCCTGACATATTTTAGTCATATCAAGCGCCACGATGGATTGGAAAAAATTATAGCAGAAACCATGGTACTAGGAAGGAGGAGCAGGTGCCGACCAAAAAGAAGATGGACACATAATATAAGTGATTCCTTGAGTATGAAAGTACGTGAGGCGGGAAAGTTGTAGTCTTCCTTTATTTATATGCCCCTGTTGGTTTCAGTCCATATACATTCTAATTATTATGTTCTCAAGTTTTCTCATCGTGAGTCCTACCCAATGCCAGCGTCTTTTCTTCACCTCTTGGTTCACTGGAACTTGCTTGGTTCTCTCTCAAAGCTTTACATTAGTAGTTCTGTTAAACCATTTAATTCCCTAAATTCCGTGCATGCACCATTTAATGAATGTATATAGTTCTTTCTATCAATTTTGAAACAGATAATCTTCCATTCCATTATATCAAACTATCCAGTATCTTCTATCTAAGTCTCATTCTGCCTCTTTTTCCCTTCAGATATCCTACTATCGCGGTGTTTTCCTTGACACAACCAAATAATATAAATTGCCTCTTTCTGAAGTGGGCAATCCCTTCCATTTGCGAGTCCGTTTCTTTCAAGTCATCCTTATTGCTCTTTTTGTCTGTTAATTGTGATCTGGTAATTTGCCTTTAAAATCACATCTTCGTTGCCACCCTTACATTTTTTTTTTCATCGATCGATCCAAATAAACCGGGCTGAAATAAATATATATATATTTAAAAAAAAATCCATACTTACAAAAAGTTGCAAATGCAACTAAGGCTAGCACAATTACGGTTCGCATGCTGATTGGTTGAAGTGGCTTTTGATTTGACCAAAGGAAAAAGTCAACTCGGATACTTTGCAGAAAGTTCTGTTGTTGAATTCGCTCTGGGTTGATGCTGTAGGTTTCTGATTTCCACCTGAGGAACGCGCATACTTATACCCGACAACACATCCGTGTCCTCATAGGTACCTGATGTGAAAAGATTAAAACAAGTGTCTTGTCTATGTCCTTGTTTACCTCATCGTTAATGCCCTGTTCTCTGCCCCTGTAACTTTGACCAGTATCTGCGTATTTTTTTTTTAAAGGAATATTACAAAAAAAAAAATAGTTATATTTTTTAGGTACAAAATGTACGTAAACATGTTTATGATATACGATACGGACTGCTAGCTGGTGAGAACTGAGAAATAGCCAAACAAGTTAAAATTTTGTGCGCATTTGATTTAATTTGACCAAAAAAATATAAATCCTCATGCAGAACCACTCAAGTGCGAACAGAAAGCCTTGAAATATTATAATGCATTTTTTATGTTTTCCATTTTAAGTCCAAACAGAGTTTTTCATATTTTTACTATAATTGTTATTGCAAAATACTAAAAAACAAAAGTAGACATGGAAAATTCCCAACTGCATCTCCACACATTATTAATCAAAATGTAAAGGTTCAAAACAGGTCACTGAAACATTGTGCTTATGGTGCCAGATCAATTTTTTAGCCACTTTGCAGAAGACGCAGGCAGCTTAAACTTGCCAGGAAATTACCTAGTACCAACAGTATGTCAAAGACAAGGCACAACACACTTTGCCAAGATATGTCCGAGTGTTTGGAAACACGGAGTTGTGTCCCTGAAAATACTGATCACGTACCGCAACACTGTAGACTGCATGTTGTTAACACAGAGGCCACCGGGTCTGTTCCAAAAACCTCGGTCAAAGCAAAGATGTATGGCACATAGGGAGATTCAGACTGTTGGTTCCTTGCCACGCAGGCAGATGCAGTCCGACTTCGACTAATGCATACATGCGCGTAAGTGGGGCTTTGAACCTACTCCCCCTAGCGCTCCTTCCCAAAAATAATTGGTACATGGAACCCACACGGGGAAGAGACGTGATCAAAATGACACTGCCCTACTTCATTTCCTAGGACATTTCCTGGTACTCATTTAACCATGGGTGGATCAGATAGGTCAACTATAAAAAAAAATTCACCTTGATACGGATTGGAACGCATGAGCTTCAAACCGACATTCAATAGACTAGCCACTGCGCCACTGCGGCTCACTTTGACGACAAAGATGAAAAACATAATACCGCTAAACCATGAAGAAATCCTGTTTACTTAAATTACGATAACCCTATTCCTATCCTGGAAAATATCCTCGTCAGTCCCCCTCTCCACCCCCTCCAAGCCCCACCCCCCACCTCCTCCCCCCTTTGTTTTCAGACCACATGAGCCAGCAGCCGGGGAACCTAGAAACTTTGAGCTCCCATATTTGTTTACATTTTCAGGACTTCTCTCATGTCGTCCACATTCGTTCACCCATAGCAGATTTGCAAGAGATCTAAGTGACCCCATAACCATGAATAGAAGTTTTCTTTCTAAGGATTTGTTTATACACTTTATTTTATTTCGAATGAATTAATACATTTATGTGCTATTAAGCATATACAAATAATAAAGGTGAAGTAAGTAAAGGGAATTAAATGGTATGATAAAATAACTAATGTAGAACTTTGGGAGAAAACTAAACAGGCTCCAGTGGACCAAGAGGTGAGGAAAAGACGCTGGCTTTGGATAGGACACACACTGAGAAAACAGGAGCAGCTAGACGCTCGCCGCGGATCGGAAGGTCGTGGGTTCTCTCCCCGGCGAACCGGACTATTTTCTAAAATAACTTTGGCTCCCAGGTCGACCCAGCCTTGAGTGGGTACCAGGCGCAGTCCCGGGAAGTAGAGGCGGTCGGTGTGATGCTAACCACATCACCCATCTTGTGCTGATTGGTCTATACAATGTAGGTCTAGCCCTATATGCCCTATATGCCAAAAGGCGTGAAAAAAGGTTCTTTATTTTTACTTTTTACTTCTTTGTCAACTGTGACGAGAAACAAAATTCTTAAAAGTTATCTCAGTCATATCCAAACATTCAAAGTAAATTATGGGCAGTTCGTAGATTAATTTAAAAAAATTATCTTTAGGCTGCGAAGATTTGGTCTTTTTAAACAAATCTTCTGTAATCTTCTCAGCACTTTTCTAAAGTCTTATGGCCCCACAAGGTCAGGCGAAACTTCAAACTTCTCTAAACACCCTAGAACGCCTGTTGTCTTCTTCTTCTTCGCGTTCACCAGCTGTAAACTCTGGCAGAAGGTTCTGGTTGCTCGTCCACTACTGAACTGCAGTCCTCCTCCAGAACCTGCGTGTTGCATGTGCATCAGTTTTACACATCTCATTCTCTTGAATACAGACTGTTGGTTCCTTGCCTCTCCGGCAGATGCACTCCGACTTCAAAGGAAGCTCCCCAATTAGTCGACTCTTACGACATGCTTTTGGGGATGCAGTGGGTCTATTCCTGTTTTCCCCCACAATGGGACCCGGAACCCACACCGGGGACGCCAGTTGTATAAATCCACATAATACTTCCTATTTCCCCCCTAGCTGAAAATCCTGGCAAATCATTCTCGATGACCCTATATATTCCTTAGAAACTCCGCTTCCAGTCCCTTGGATGACGCGCCCCCCCCCCCCCCCCCACCCTCGGGTTGTCTGTTTGTTGTGCTTGTTTCGGAGAACAACAGCAATTTTAAAATCTAAAAACGCAGTAACCTTCAGTGGTTGCTAGAAAGACATTAAAACAAATGGCATTGAATGAAGAGCAGAGGAAAAGACAATGATACTTGATATACAATGTTGATTGTCGAGTCTCTTTGTGTACTTCATTTGTGCTACTTTGTTAGTTGCTGCAACTTTTAACTGCACAAGTCCCCCGGTGGGTCCCTGGGCGATGCTATAGGGAAAACAAGAATACACCCACTGGCTACCCAAAAGTGTGTCGTAAGAGTCGACTAATTGGGAGTCTCATTCAAATTCGGAGTGCATCTGCCGGAAAGGCAAGGAACCAGCAGTCTACATACAAATGAGTCAGATCTATAAAACGGATGCACACGCAGCACTCAGGTTCTGGAAAGGACTGCAGTCCAGAAATGGATGAGCAACCAGAACTTTCCGCCAGAGTTTACAGCTGGTAAACACGAAGAAGAAGAAGAAGAAGAAGAAAAAGAAAAGAAGAAGAAGAAGAAGAAGAAGAAGAAGAAGAAGAAGAAGAAGAAGAAGAAGAAGAAGAAGAAGAAGAAGAAGAAGAAATACACAGGGAATTGGTTGGTTGGTTAGCGCCGTTCCGTCATTCCAGGCGATAACGTCATATTGTGGGGAGCGGCTTCCCCAACTCTTACAACATCAGACCCTCATGCTGCAGACCCGAGTTCGATCCCCGGTAAGGTAATGGATTTTGATGTCAGAGACAAAATTAAACAAACTAACTTGCAAATCAGCCACGCGGCCCTAATTCTGGGGGTCACGACCCCGTGCCTGCACCACCTTATAAAGTTGTAAAACAGACAGCAGTGATAGTTTTGACAGTTTTATATTGTGCAATGGAAAGGCATACCTCGATTTCCAGATCGACCCAGCCTTGAGTGGGTACCGGGTGTAGTCCCAGGAAGTAAAGGCGGTCGGCGTGATGCTGACCACATCACCCATCTTGTACCGATTGATCTAAAAAAATATAGGTCTAGCCCTATATGCCCTATACGCCTAAAGGCGTAAAAAGGAACTTTTACTTTCACTTTTCTTACTATGGAAAGGCAAGGTAATAACTTTGTAGTACTGTAGAGACCATTTATTGCAATTGTATTATGATCCTTTCTCGACCTCCATTGTTTGCTCTGAGGGAAAGGTAACACCAATACGTATGCAACGTGGAGCTAATCTTATATCGCTTCAATTTGATGAAAGATTAAAAAAGGTAAAGCATTCTGGCGCCATTGCTGCACTGGGTATACGTTACTGAGCCCCTACCTCTTTAGACAAGTCAGAATTTGATGACCGATGTCCTTCATTCAAAAGGACATTTTCTGATACTCATTTTAGCCTCGGATGACCAGAGAGGTCAACAATAAAAATTATGCCCTAATACTGGCTGGAACACAAGAGCTTGGAGCCAACATTCAAGAGACTAGCCACTGCGCCACCACCGCTCACTTAGAGGACAGAAGGAGAAAACGTCAAACTATTCAACCATAAAAAATCCTGTTTACGTATAATAACCTCATTCCCACCCCGGACAACATCCTCTTCAGTTCCTTTTTTTTCCCCTTAGACCACATGACCCAGAACCAGACACCCTAACCCCCCCCGCCCTTTCCACACATTTTGGTGGTGTCTGATTTGCCCCCGCCCCCACCCCCACTAGTGCAACTATAAAGATTTGCAAGGAGCCGAGGTGCTCCCCTCCCCCTTTTACCACTAACCATGCATAGTAGTTTTTTTTTTTTTTGGGAAGTTTGTGCCTAAACATTTTACATCATTCCGAAAATATCATATGTTTTAGCCACCAAACACATAATAATAATAATAATATAATAATAATAATAATAATAATAAATAAATAATTAATAATAATAATAATAATAATAATGTTTTTTAAAGGAACAATGGTAAAAATCGATCCCTGCTCCTTAAGGCCCCTCTCCCTCCCCCACTCCCTTCCTTTGCGATCCACTTTGAAAATTTATAAAGGGGTTTTATTTGTGTCAACCACCCCGTTTGACACACAGAGGTCGGGAAGACCCTGATTGATATACATGAACGCACTGACTAAGCGAAAACAGACGGACACATAAACAAGTGTTAATTTCGGAATCTCAAGCTATTTGTTCCGGGTCGGCATCTACATGATGTATATAATTACCGCTAACCCTTTCGAGTGTACAACCATAGCCCACTATAGTTTTTCATAAGGCCATACAGGTCTATGGAAATTCCCATTTTTGTGCAACTATGAGGGGGCCGGTCTGTTTTCACTATGTTTATCAAGTAGATTTATATACAAATTAAACTACAGTTTCAGTAATTTGCAACCACGTTATTTATGGAAATTGATTACCAATTTGAAGATAAATGAGTGTGCTATATATTATTATTTTCATTATTATTACATTTTCTAATAGCACACTAATTTATCATCACAATAATAATTAATTTTAAAAAAAAACTTGTTGCTAATTAATGAAATTGTAGTTTAATTTGTGTATAAATCTACTCGGTAATCAGCCCCACGTAGTCTTTTTCCTTAGAAAACGTAAAAGGGGGCGGAAGTGACAAGTCCTGGTCTGAATATACCCAATTCATAAATATGGTATAACGGCTGAAAAGGGTTTCTGGGACTCTCCACGGATGATCCTCATCCACATAGTGGCACTTTGTGTCAGCCGGTGTTTATCGCTCGTGTGATGTCCTAGTTGGGTACAAAGAAAAAGAGAGCGAGAGAGAGAGAAAGAGAGAGAGAGAGAGAGAGAGAGAGAGAGAGAGAGAGAGAGAGAGAGAGAGAGAGAGAAGGATGGAGGAGATACTCTCTCAGAAGCTTAGTTATCTTTCGGTACACAAACGTTATTTGATATTGCTCGTCTCAAAAGTTTTCACTTTAACTAATAATTGTTTCAGCCTGGATGGTTAAATAACAATGCTGCAGGAAAGAAAGGGGTTAGAGTAAGAGCTGAAGGAAAATCGTTTAGTGTGACAATTAACGCGATCACAAGACGTTAAGAAACGTACATTGTGTCTGTAAAAATTACAAACGCATGGCGAGTTGCTCAGCATTGAATGAGTTTAAGCGCTGTACTTTTCTTTTAGTTCACCCGATCCCAGGGACTCGAGATTTCGCGAGGAGTTCCTGGGAAAGTACAATATTATATAAGGCGGGGGGAGTACGGTTAGTGTTAGTCAGTGTGCATGTCACACCCTAACACTTTTGGATTTTCCCGGAAACCCCATATGATTTCGGAGTCCTCGAGATGGGTTGAATTAACAGAAAAGAACCTTAAGCAGCTCTGTAGTCTAGAGGTTAATGAAAAAGTTTCACAATTCTCGATAACCAGCGTGTGATTTCTCCCATGATTGGTTTATTATAAAATATATTGTTGTCTCTTGCCGTTAAGGCAATGGTCTGAAAGTCGTAGTGAAGAGAAAAAAATTTCGGGCCCTAATGTAAAAAAAGACCGCAGTAGATGCACTGCCGCCAACCTTTACTGTGACGGCGACACAAAGTCAGTATTACAACAGAAATCGTTTTTACCCAGAAGTCATCAAGAAGTTCCCGTGTGGGTTCCGTTGTCTCACAGTAATTGGAGGCTTCCTTTGAAGTCGAAGTACATCATCCTGAGAGGCAAGGAACCAACAACCTGAATCAAACGGATTTGTACACAACACTTAGGTTTTGGAAAAAGAATAAAGTCCGAAGGTGGACGAACGGGGCTTTCTTAATATACTACCCCAAACAGAGGAAATCCACAGGTCATGGGACAGTCAGATATTTCAGTGGGTGGTAGATAGACTGTATGTAGCCGTGGGACCTAGACTGCATGCAGTCGTGGGTCCTAGGCTGCATGCAGTCGTGGGACCTAGGCTGCACTCTCTAGTGGGACGTAGGTGGGTTGGGATTAGGGCCAGTTCTAGATGTTTTGGGGTCAGTAAAAGCACCAGAAGCCACTCTCTAAAATGTTGGATTGTCCTGTGACGTCATATGGGGGTAGGATATTACGAAAAAAACTGGTCGAACAACCAGAACTTTACTGGAGTTTACAGATAGTGAAATCGGAGAAGAAGAAGAAGAGGATGTCAGCAAGATGTTTCTGCAAAGCAATTTTTCTAGTGGTTATTCCCTACTTTTAGAAATCTTTTCTTACATGTTAATTACTGAACTGAAAATCTTCTAGGGTTGCCACCGGTGCTTATTTTTGCAAAGACGTTTTTTACTTTGTGAGTGAATCTGAGCTTCTGCAAACAATTTTAGAGATTTGTAGATGTTGACAAGCCAGGACAAAATTAACATCATCATCATCATGCAGCAGGCCATATGCAGAACGTCGCTTGCATCACTGTCTGCCTGAAAGATACTCGATCTCTCGTCAGCTCTCCCGCCTCATGTACTTTTAAAATCAAAGAGTCACTTATATCCTGTTCCCATCTCCGTTGTGGTCAGTCCATGCCCCTCCTTCCTGGTACCATGCCTTCTGTTATAATTTTTGTCCATTCCGTCGTGGCGCATGATATGACCAAAATATTTCAGCTTCCGAGACAGGATTCTGTTTATTAGCCAATCTTCCTTGATATTCAGATCTCTCAAGATGTCAGTATTTCTCCTCTTCTTTGTTCAAGATATTCTGAGAATCTTTCTATAGCAGTTCAGCTCAAAAGCCCCTATTCTCATTCTTATGGACTGAGAGATAGTCCACGACTCACATCCGCTTGTTGCTACAGGGAAGATACGTGCTCTTAAAATTCAAATTTTAATCTCCTTATTTTCATGACAGCAAGTTAGATATGTGGACATTATTTTCGTTTTCTTTAAATTCAAGAACATATTTTGATCGTCACTATGCTATTGGACAGACACTAATAGATTTTCGATTCTCTAAATTAGCACCATCCATGTGACTTTATTGAAACTGTAGGAGTGAAATGTGCTCTGGAGTCCTGAAGATAGCACGGTCATTCTTTCATACTCCGCCACACGATTTTTTAGTTGAAATTCTTTATTCTGTAATCCTTGACTGATGGCACAATGAGTAAAGTCATCCCAGTGTTAATTCAGTAAAGTAAATTTCCTTTGTATTCAAACATTTTACATACTGTAAATTGGGGGGGGGGGGGGGAGGGTTGGGGGGGGGGGGGGGAGTGTGATTCGATGCAGAAGAAAGACTTCTAAATAGTATTATATAAAAAAAAATTTAAAAAAAATGGAGCATAATGGCCCCTTTCACGGAATCAGATGCAAGATAAATTAAATATACTTAATGCGAGATCACAGCAGCTTGGTCTGAAAATCCATAAAGGAAAGACAAAGATAATGAGAAATAAATCAGGCAAATAGTAATGTGGTTTTCTCTTAATGGCACCACCCAAAACTCGAAGACATGGAGTCGTACACCTATTTTATGCAGTAATGTAGATAAAGATGGAGGAACTAATAGAGATATATTAAATAAGATACAAAAACAGGCAAGAGCGGCTTTCATAGCACTATGGAATTTGTGGAGGTCAAAAGAAATTAAAAGAAATACTAAACTAAAATTTTTTAATTCTAATGTCAAATCAGTACTTGTGTATGGGGCGGAAACATGGAGAACAACCAAGGCAATTACTAATAAACTACAGACATTCATTAACTGGTGCCTGCGCAGAATAGAGGGAATAAAATGGTATGATAGAATAACTAATGTAGAGCTTTGGGAGAGAACTAAACAGGTGTGGCGGGTAACTTCGCTTTAACTAGCGAATGCACTATGTGCAATGTCCAGAGGGAACTACAAACATTAAATCTTAAAAAAGGTTTATATTGCCCCCAGCCTTGCTGGTTAAATCAGAGGATTTGGGGTTTGCCCACATCTTATTCCCTACTGTTCTTAAATTTGTGTATTTAAATGTATTAAATTACACTAGCTTTTGTTCACTGACACACTTACAGTTAAAATGAAACTTTAGAAAACTGTAAGAACATTAAAACTACATTTATTTTGAAATTTCAAATGATAATAAAAATGGCTGTGGATATAAAATCCTGTTAAACAAGGTAGGTTATTTAGACAAAAAGTCTTTTAGCTGTAGCTTTAGGGGTCAGCTTCTTCTAGCTAAGCCCTCGGTGACACCACCCAGGCAGGCCGAATCTTCCAGTCCGTCCAGTCCAGACAATCGGGGCATTTGCAGCTAAGCTTGGATTTACTTTTGTAAAACTCCCACTTGTAAGTACCATCTGGAACTAGAACAATAGAACAATCCTTATACAAACAAACAGTCAGGAAGGTTCTTAAGTTCTAACTGGAGACAAACAAGACCTCCAGTCTTTTTAAACTGTTACACTACACACATATATATGGAGTAGGATAGTAACAGGTGTTTCACATTCTACTGGTATAGAATGGGAATGTGTACAGAACATGGTCCATAATCCTGATGGGGAAATATTTTAGGAAAACAGTTTTCATGAATACTCTCAAGAACAGAGGTTTTTAGCACCGCCCAAAAAGAAAGGACATTCCTCAGTGTAAATTGTTCTGATGTCTGCACACTAGTACTCTTTTTTAAAAGGGTTACATGCTTACACACACAGACATACACAGGTACACAGTCATATTTCACAATATTCTCATTTTTAAAAATCACATGTGTTCACATCACAATGAATGAGAAACAGGGAGTGAGTTTACCAAGACCAGGAACTCATAACAGGTGCTTTGCACTGTTTGAAAATAAATTGGATCGACATTATCTCCATCAATATACTGGGTGCTGGGATAGATGTCAAAATAACAATCATAGATGACAATGGGCTTTTTTCCATCCGTCACAGTATTAAACATAAATATACAGCACACTCACCTCCAATTTAAATCTAAATCCACATGTGTGCTAATCTTATTCAGCAGAGTTTAGAAGTGGTGAGGGGTTGAAATATAATTATTTTAATTATATTTGTAAGGGCCCCCTGCTGTAGAACTGAAATGTATTCTATAGTAATAGGGAAATATATCTATTCAACAACAGTAATAATACAAGCATGGGCCATACATCTTTCTTCTTCTTTTTCTGACAGTGTGAATATTAAATTCAGCCTCACTGTGTTATTCACTTTCCAAGCTCTTAAACTAGTCTCAGAATTATCTGGAATTATCACAACCCAAAAGGACGCTGGCGTTGGATAGGGCACACACTGAGAAAAACAGGAGAACAGCATTACTAGAATGTCTTTGCATTGGAACCCACGGGGGCATAGGAAATAAAGGAAGGCCAAAAAAAACAACATGGATGAGAGAGAGCTTGAGAGAACGAGGTTAGAAAGATTGGGAGGACATGGGGAGAGCTCAATGCAATGGCGAAGGATAGAACGACCTGGCGTGAGTTGGTTGAGGGCCTATGCTCCATTGGGGGATAGAAAGGCAGAAGAAGAAGAAAGAAGAATGTCAGTAGAAGGAGCCGACGTGGTCTAGAGGCTAGACGCTCACCTGTGGATCTGGAGGTAGTGGGTTCGGGTCCTCACAGCGTCCGCACATTTTTCCCAAAAAATTACCTTGGCTTCTAGAAGGACCCAGCCTTGAATGGGTACCAGATACAGACCTGGGAAGCTAGGGCGACCGCCGTGATGCTGACCACATCACCCTCCTAGTGCCGTTTGGTCTATAAAATATAGCCCTATATACCCTATTCGCCTAAAGGCGCGGAAAAGGGACCTTTAGGAGGTGTTTCCTCATTTCGGAAAATCAAAATGCTGAGAGAGATTCCGTCTCCCGCGGCAAATGATGCAGGTGCTAACTGTTCCCGTAGCGCGCTGATTATCCAGACGTTGTTCTATTCCTCTCATACGTCCCTCATTGCCTGAGTCACTGCTACCAGTAATTAATTCCTCGTTTACACATTCCTACACATGTTATTTGATCTAAGAGGAGCGCTTGGCCTAACTGTATGAACGCTGGCCCCTAAGTGGCCGCCCCTAGTTCAGGAATTTTTTTCCTGTTGGGGACAAAAAATTAAATCCTTAGCTGCACAGTCTATGGCGACAGCACTAGCCACGCGGTACAAAAACCTCAGACCCAAAGAGCTCCTGCGTAGACCGCAAAAAGGATAAATACCGTTGTTTTTTTTAAATAAACTGTTTTTACCCTGGGCCTAGGGGAAAAAACGGGAAAAAGTCCATGTTGCCTCAAAAAAAAAAAAAAAAAAAAAAGGGGGAGGGGGGGGTTTTTTTTTAGCTCTAGTAGTAGTGCTGCTTCGGGGAATAAAACCGGTTTTGTTAGGGGGAGAAAACAGGGGGGGGCGGGGGGGGGGTTCTACTACATCAGGTTTTTCTATCAGCATTCGTCCTTCAATGATCTTCAGATTGCCACCCTTTTCCAGTACGAGTGTTCTTTCTGCTATCGCTTTTAAAGCCCGAAAATCTACTATGTCATTTACTCGCACGCTTGCCTGTCCCAAACAGTATATCTACATAAGCTCCTGTAATGTTGAAGCTCTGTGATATTTATTATCCACTCATGCTACATTTGTCTATTTGAACCTTACACCGTGCCGACGGAGAATACACGCTAAGAAGGTTTTTATTTATACATAGATAAAAGATGTTAGGGTCTTTGATGACATCCTCTAGGAGGATAAAAATCTACCTGAAGTATTTCAGGATCGTCGCCGGTGCTACAGAGCCTGTGCACAGTGTTGAACTTCTTCAGGCTCAGACTTGAGTTAAAAGAAGAGCAGAGCACTTATGGGTTGCTACCCGTGTGCCATAATGTTGATCTGTTGTTCAAACCCTAAACTTTTATGGGGAATTAAACTGAGTAGGAGTTATCGCGTAGCAATATACAATTATGTGAAAGCAGGACATGACTGAAACAGGTATTGAGGCAGATGATTTACGAAGTCAGGGTGCATTAGAATACGCTGCATGTAAAAAATGGAAGGGAGCTGGGTGAGGTGGGGGGATGGGTGCGCAGATTTGAAAATGAATAAAGAAACAGCAGAAAAAAAAACTTTAGAAAGGATCAGAGCTGAACATCTGAGAAAAATAATCTTAATATTTATTGTCGGAGACCTTTCTTAACATCTGCTGGTTTTGCTAGGCATCTTTGCCATCGCCATAAGCTGTGATTCACACAACGCGCTTCCTGTGGAGTTCCGGTGCCCCATTGTGGGGGAAACAAGAAAAGACCCACTGCTTCCCCAACAAGCATGTCGTAGGAGTCGACTGATGGGGACTTCGTTCGAAGTCGGAGTGCATCTGCTAGAGCGGTAAGGAACCACCAATTGCACACAAGTCAGTAAAACGGATGCACCGCAAAAACTCAGGCCTTGACACAAAGCCAAAGTTCAAATGGACGAACAACCAGGACTTTTCGCCAGAGCTTACAGCCAGTAAACAAAGAAGAAAGAAAGAGACACACCGCGCTATAACATAATGCAATATTTTCCTCTGGAAAATAAAAAAAAAGGAAAAACCGCAAATCCACAACTGCTGTAAACGACCTTTCCCGGGTAGAACTGTAGATTACACCTAGTGCGTGTAACCATTTCGAGTGCCATAATTTCCTGATTACATCTTCTTTGTATGTTGAACTGGGTATCTGGGATCCGCTTCGTCAGTCTCCCATCCGCTTTGAGATTCTTTATTCTTGGGTTGGGAGGGTAAACAGTTGGGTACCATCCTTAAACAAACCGACCGATCGATCGATCACTCAAACTGCTGTGGTTTTTCTAATGCTAAAGGCGCCGCGTTAGCGCAGTCGATAGGAGACTCGCTTTCAAATCCAGCTGCGAGCCACGTGTTTGAACCCAGACGGTTCCGGGGTTCACCCAGCCTTTAGGAAATAAGTACCAGAGTTAACACTCTAAGGTAAATGGAGGTACGTCGCTGTAGCTACGGAGTTGCGTGCGGACGGCGACACAGTCGGACAGTTTCTTATCAGCTCTCCGTACTGGTGTCAGAGCACTTATGGTTTATAACTGTGTGCAATGACGCTGGTTCACATCTCCCGACTTTACCTTTACCTTTCTAATGCTTATTAAGTAAATCAAAGACGTCAACAGAAAGCAGGAAAATCTGGACTATTAACCTCCGCACATCCGGGGGAACTTGAGATAGGTCATTTATATGGTTCAGTTACCAGCTCCTTAACAATATTTACAGGGCAAACTGAACCAGAACATAATTAATAGAGTGGAACGGGTATAATTTTACCCTGAATAATCTGGAATGGAAATCCTTTAGAGATAAATATCTCAAAACTGCTATATAAACATAATGGCTGACATAATACAGCAAATAATGTCAAGGTTGTATGTTCTTGGCTGCTCACACAAAGAGGGAAAAAAAACAGAGGTCTGGTAGGGGGGCGGGGGCGTCCAGCTTCCTTACAAATTGTTATGGAGGAATTCAGGGGCCTAAGCCTTGTTTAGGAGATAAATAATAACCATAATGCCCTGAATGGTAAACAGATACAATGATATATTTAAAATAATGTATGTATAAACAATTTTAAAACGAGAACTTCTATACGCGAATATTGGATGGGAGTAGGGGTGCAAATATGAACTATTACAAAGTCGTGGTGCTCCCCCAAGGGGCCTTTGCCTTTTTTAAGGGATAAATATTAAATAAATAATGATAATGTGCGCAATGGTAAATAAAAAAAAAATTAGGGGTTGAGGGGGGGGGGATAATGTGATATGTATAGACGTAGCCCTAAAAAGTTGTGGGAGGAGACATAAATGATACTTTATAAACCTAGGAGGGGGAGGGCTATTTTGTAGGGGACTCAAGGTGCATAAAGCACCATGTTTCGTTGCACCTGCATGTTGAATGTCTGACTGCGCTTCGAGTAAAAAAAAAAAATTTAAACACCAAATGGCTCCCAGTTAGAGACGGAGGTCAGCAACCTGCCGGCCACCTTTGTACTAGACTCTCATTACCGTCAGTAACTACCATTTGTGTGCGTAGGCAGGGATGGGGTGGGGGGGGGGGAGGGTCTTAGAGCCTAGGGGTTTATTGCCTAAGGGCTAGTTCTGTCGCCCAGGACTGTGTAGGTTAGAATGGTGTTATTGCTTCAACAAACAAAATCCTTAACCTTACCAAGGATTCGAACCTGGTTCTCCAGCATGAGAGCCGTGTGGTCTTAACCGCTCGGCCAGCCACCACTCCTATCACTGTAACGAAAACAACGTCTTATTATTTATTTTTGCAGAACTAGTGACCTCTATTTTTGATTCCGAAAACCTGATAGATTCCTTGAATGCAATGACCCCTTTCGCTGCAAAAATGTTCTTGAACCAGGATGTTTAGTGCAGACAGAATAGGTAACCGTCACCTTTTGAAGTTCTCCTCACACAGAATAAATTAAAGGAAATTGCGAATGTTTGTTGCTGAATTTTGCTTCGACATTACAAGATAAACAAAGAGACAAACAATAATCCCGGACCCTCTAGGACAAACAAGAACTGTGATGAGAATGGACATACATATTACTGTCAAATAGATTTTTTAAAACCTAAGTTTAATGTTGAAAGTTGAGTTAAGAATCGACATCACAGCACCCAGGACACCTCCATAAGCGCCCCGTCCCCATCTTAAGCAGCATGCGAGGAGTTAAAATTCTGATGGTATCAGTAACTGTCTGATTGTATATCTATTGATTGTATATTGTATATCCATTTCGCCTTTTCCCTGAGTGTCTGTTTGGTCTGCAAGATGTGGACTGTGCCTGGCTCTACATCCAGCAGGGTTGGGGTCGGCTAGCTTCTCTTAGGAGAGGTGAAAAGTGAAAATTAGTAGCCTGCCGATGACCCACAGTACACATAAGTCAACCTCTCCTCCCAGTGGTGCAGACCGGGAAACTGTGGCCGTGAGGCCACAGGCGAACGAGGCTCTGGCTCGCCAGATGGGATGGGGTCCATCTGGTCAGATTTTCCCTTAAACTGCGACTGGCCTAGCAAGCCGGCAGTGGATTTTTTATTGCTACGAAAATTAGAAAGGAGATAAATAAACGGATAGCCCCAAACGGAAAATGGACTGGAAACGTTAAAGGACGACGAGACAGAAAAACGAAATACATAGGCACATGGAACATATGTGGTATTGCCAACAAAGAGCCACAAATAGTGGATTTCATGAAAAGAAAAAATATACACGTCATGGGTCTTGCGGATACAAGAAAGAAAGGATATAATACAAAAGAAATACATGAAAATTATGTTTTATTATGGAGCGGAGTACCCACTAAAGATAGGGCAAAACATGGTGTCGGATTTATACTTCATCCCGAGACAGCAAGTTAATAACAGGAACAGAATTTATATCAGAAAGAATTATTTTAATCAAGTTGACAGAAGGAAGTAAAACTACAACGATTATTCAGATATATGCACCTTGCAATGATAGTTATTCTGAAGAAGAAAAAGAAGACTTTTACGAGAGACTTACGGACACCATCAACAATGTTAAAGAGAAAGAGGACATCATAGTAATGGGAGATTTTAATGGTAGGGTAGGTAAAAGAAGATCACCATGGGAGAGATACCTTGGCCCATTTTAGCGACACAACCACAGATTGCAATAGAAATGGAGAACACCTGCTAAACTTGTGTGCTGAACAAGATCTCTACATTACCAACACATTCTACCAACATCGCCAAAGTCAGGTTAAAACGTGGTACAAGTGGAACAACTTAGATCAAGCGTCACAAATTGATTTTATACTAGTCAGACAACGGCAGAAGAGGAAGGTAAGAGACTCAAAAGCTGTTCCAAATGCGGGACTGGATTCAGACCATCGCCCAGTAGTTATGAACATATGCAACTCAAGTAGAAACAGTCTACATAAACAGAAACGTGAAGAAATCATCAACACTAAGAAATTAGAGGAAGAGAATATCAACATGAATTTGAACTAGAAATAACAAAGGCTTTTGCAGATATTGCCAAGGAACCAGTAGGAATTGAAGAAGAATGGGATTATTATAAATCAACCATCACGAAGATATTAAAAGACAAGTGTGGTACCAGAAAGACGGGCAAAGGCAAGAAAAAGGGTACCGCTTGGTGGAATGAAGAAGTCAAAGAAGCAGTGTCAAATAAAAAGAAGATGTTTTCAAATATGGTTTAAAAACAAAAGACGAAAAGGATTACATTAGGTACAGACTAACCCGAAGAGACACCAAGAGAACAATAAAGAAATCCAAAGAGGAATCATGGAAAAAGTATGGTGAACACCTAACACAGCTATGTACAGAATCATCAAGAGACTTTTATAAGAGTGTGAAAGCGATGCGATTAAGAGAAGAAAGCTTCAATCCAACATCAGTCATAAATGATAAAAATGGAAAACCATTATTCAGCCAAAAAGAAATTAAAAAAAGATGGGAGGAATATTTTAAAGAACTTTTGAACCCGTCGGGAATACATGAAACAGCAGAACTCCATTCAAGGGCTCCAGATCATCTAGAACCACACATCCTGCGGGATGAAGTAGAGAAAGTTATCAAAACAAGTAAAAGACACAAAGCAGCTGGTATCGACGGAATAACAACAGAAGTCATCCAGGCTGGAGGGGACACTATGATCACCTGGCTGGAGAGAATTTTCAATAGAGCATGGGCAGAGAGAAAGGTACCAGTGGATTGGCAAAGATCAGTTGTAGTACCTATCTGGAAGAAAAAAGGAAACAAGAGAGAATGTGGAACTTATAGAGGAATATCTTTACTAAGTCATGTGGGGAAAATGTATGCAAAGATCTTAGAAGGTAGGATAAGAGCAAAGGTTGAACCTCTACTGAGTAAAGCACAATTCGGTTTCAGGAAAGGGCGAGGTTGCACTGATGCCATATTTGCACTAAGACAAGTCTGTGAAAAGACACTCGAATACGATAAAGAGCTGAACGTGGTCTTTGTAGACCAAGAGAAGGCATTCGACCGTGTAGACAGAGATGTGCTGTGGAGAATTCTTGACGATTACGGAGTGCAGGGTCAATTATTAGACAACATCAGAGCCCTCTATGAAAAAAGTGAAAGTGCAGTAAGAACATCTAGTGGTCTTTCTGAATGGTTCAAAGTCACAACTGGTGTCAGACAAGGATGTGTACTGTCACCATTACTTTTCATAACATACATGGATAAGATCACTGTAGAAGCAAACCCAGACGTGTATGCTATAAACGAATTACTTTTTGCTGATGATCAAAGCATACTGTATCAAAATGAATATGATCTACAGGAACATCTGACTACTCTCAACAACAGCTGTTTTACAACATAATATGAGAATCAGTACAGAAAAAACAGAAGTTATGAAGATCAGCAGAACACACAGGCCACTGAATATAAATGTTGGAAGTGCCAAAATCAAGCAAACCAAAGAGTTCAAATACTTGGGCAGTATATTTACAGAGGATGGAAGAATGGACAGAGAGATAGAAACAAGAATACAGAAAGCAAATGCTGTCACATACCAACTATCACCTCTGCTTAAACATCCAGATATAACCATGAAGACCAAAAGACAATTGATAAACACCATCTTCATTCCAACACTCTGCTACCAGTGCCAGACATGGACAATCAACAAGACCCACACGAAAGAAAAATAGAAGCCTGTGAAATGAAATGTCTAAGAAAAGCAGCGAATAAGACTAGACTAGACAGGATAAAGAATATAGACATTAGAAACACTGTCAAAACTACACCATGTTTAGACTACATAGAACATCAAAGAATGAAATGGTTTGGACATCTAACCAGGATGAATAATGATCAAATAACATCGCAAATTTTCAACCAAAGAAGCTCAGGATATAAGGCAAGAGGAAGACCAAGGAAACGGTGGATTGACGGGGTCTCCGAAACCTGCCAAAAGCATGGCCTCAGAACATCAGATGCTGCCCGCCTTGCTTACGACAGGAACTTGCATCTCCCCACAACGCTTAGCGGCATACGTGGAAGGAAAAAGTAAAAGTAAAGTAAGTCTGTTCCCAGGCACTGTTCACTCGCTCCCAAAGGGGGTACATCAATTCATATATCAATTTTCACCAGAAAATGATGAACATAAAATATGATGAACATAAAATATGATGAATTCAAGGGAAGTTAAAAAAAAAAAAACAGGATTAATGTCTTGGAAACAACAGGTATCAACAGTTATAAGATAGAGAATATAGCGCTAAACTGGAAAAATTCTGAGAAGAGGGAAGCAAGAAGTCACCAACAGGCAATGGAATGGGAAATAGAGAAGCTACGAAACATACATTGAAACATTGTCACCATTATTAAGACACCCAAGCATAACTATGAGTGCAAAGAGACAGATTATTAATAGCATATTCATTCCAACACTGAGCTACCAGTGCCAAACATGGACACTATCTAAAGCCCATATACGCAAAATCACCACCTGCGAGATGAGGTAACTGAGAAAAGCAGCCAACCTAACCATCCGAGATCGAGTGAATAATGAAACTATCAGGCAAAGTGTGGGAACGATACCTTGTACTAGATTCATCGAGAAACAGCAGATCAAGTGGTTTGGCCATCTCGTTAGAATGCAGCAAGATCAAATACCATCACAAGCACTACATCTCAGAAAATCAACTACAAGAGCAAGAGGACGGCCGCGGAAATCATGGATCGACAACATTAAAGACACTCTACGCCTTCACGGCATGACAAGAGCAAGTGGCAGCCAACGTGCACTGGATCGAAAATTATTCCTCCCAACGACGCTTAACGGCAGAAGTGGGTTATGATGATGATGATGATGATAAAGAAACATACGTCGCTCAAGAGAAGCCAAAGCTGCTGGCTTAGATTCTATCCATGATATCGAAGTCACTACACTGGATAGAACTGGATGGATGAATACACTGCGAGCCTTATGCGGCATGGGGTTTGAAGTTTGAGGTTTAAATAACTGATCAACATCATGGCACACAGGTAGTAAGTAACCCATAAGTGCTCCGTTCTTTTTCTAACTCAAGTCTGAGTCCGAAGAAGCTCAGCGCAGTGCACAGGCTCTGTAGCACCAGCAAGGATCCTGAAATAAACTGGGTAGATTTTTTCCTTCAAAATGTGCCTGGGCAGCGCCGTTAGGCTCCTCTTTTAGATTTTAAACGGCCAGGGGATTTTTTTTAATGCGCAACAATGCACACGGGCGTCCGATCTCACTACCTAGAGACCAGGGGCAATTACTAAAAGTTCTTAGCCAAGGTGACAAAATCCCATCCCTTACCGGGGATTGAACCTAGAACCTCTAGCACTCGATCCGGACACTATGCCTCGAGACCACGCACCCCCTGACTATACAGGTTAGAACAAAATAAAGGAATAAACTGCACGCCATATGTGACTCACATATTGTCGCGCGCCCACGTGGGTAAATACACTGATATAGTGAGGGTGTGGGTTTGAACCTTAACAATGCCCACCCACGTGAGAAACTGGACTATTATCTAAGCTATGTTGATCCTAGACAGTCCTGGATAGCCAAGAAAACAGCGAGTGGCTCGTTCATGAAATGAAAGTTGCTGTACTTGTATCCCCAGGAGTAGGAGAAGGGATAGATAGAGATCAAGATGAACCCACTGAGATAATATCAGGATACTCAGTTAACCCCTCCGACTGTTCTCCTCTCCTGGCATTACTTAAAAGCCCCCATCAAGTGATTTAAATATTTGTTAGCTGAAGTAAACTAATATGCACAAAGACACTTGAACCTAAGTACACAATTTACTCAACTATGGTTTAACAAAATCAACCATGATTTATTTGAATAAATCGAAATTAAAATGAACTTGTTTAGGCTAGTAGAGTTGGAATGATGTGGATGATGAAATCATAAAGGTATTGGAAAGTAACAACCTTTGGACAGTTCTCGGCTTGAGACCCTGCCAATCTTTTCCAGTTTGTCGTCCTCACTGCTTTCTGCAGGTCGTTACACTCGACGATCGGCAAATAATGGATGCCTACTAGTCCCTGCCCAATGTGGGAACTGGAAAAATGAAACCACGATGCCAAAAGTTCTGTCTCAAGCTTAGGTTAAGCCCAACAGATGGCATGTGCTGGACAGGATCTTCTTTACCAGACCTAGAGTTCAGCCCTTTATAACTTTTATCAAGCTCCTCCTACATTACGCCTAAAATCATTCTCATTCAAGGATATCACAGCTCCTCCCTGTGGGTAAGTTTATTCGCTGTCAGTCAGGGCTCGACAACACTTGTTCAAATTCCCACGCTAGGATCTCCTGGTCAATTCATCTGACCAGAGCAAATAAGACAAGTCACACCTCTAGTCTACTTCACCTGTCATCACAATAAAATCCGACTTTGTCAATTCTTCTGCCAACACTTTCCGCTCACTGTGTCAATAGTGACCGTCGGACCTGCCGTCGAGTTAGGTAACCTCAGGGGGAATTAAACACAATTAGCCGGAGTTAGCTGCTCCTAAAAGTCTGGCTAGGAGATAAAATATCTGACACCAACAGATGGTGTGCAAATCTCCAGTCAGTAAGTCTGCTTGGTCAGTCTTATCTCTGTACCTTAACACTTAACATCTGGGAAAAAGTTGTAGTGTTTGATATGACCAACGGTCCAGGAGAATTAAAGGTGTGATGTGGTCATCCTATTTAGATTAAGGATGTATCCAAATCCCTATTTGTCTGTATACTTCAAAATACACACAAATAAAAGTAGGTTGAGGAAAGACATTCTGGAGTCACCGAGCGTATTGTCACACATATACTGGCACAATATGGCAATAAACATATGAATGAATGGATGAATGAAACATACGCTGACAGAACTGTTAGAAAGTTGGGTACCCATCACCATCATGTAGCAGGTCCTTTGCAGAACGTCGCTCTCATCACAGTCTGTCTGAAAGAAACTCGGTCTCTCGCCAGTTCTCCCGCCTCATGCACTTTCACACTCAACGAGTCAATTATATTCTGTGCCCATCTTCGTGTCGGTCGGCCCCTGCCCCTCCTTCCTGGCACCATGCCTTCTGCTATAATTTTTTCCAATCCCTCGTGGCGGTTGATATGACCAAAATATTTCAGCTTTTGGGAAAGGATGCTGTTTATTAGCCAATCTTCCTTGATGTTCAAATCTTTTAAGATGTCAATATTTCTCATCTTCTTTGTCAAAGATTTTCTGAGAATCTTTCTATAGCATTTCAGCTCAAAAGCCCCTATTCTCTTTCTTAAGGACTGAGAGATAGTCCACGACTCACACCCGTATGTAGCCACAGGGAAGATGCATGCTCTCAAAATTCTAATTTTTATCTCCTTGCTGGTGCCTAACCATAGACTTTTAAAGCTGTTCAATCTTTGCATTGCTATGGCCATCCTCCTTTTAATTTCTGTCAAACAGTCTCCATAGTTGGGTACCTATTTAGAAGATATGGGTTCGAATTCTTGGTAAGAAAGTAAATTATAGGACCCTTTTCCACGCCTTTAGGCATATAGGGCATATAGGGCTAGACCTATATTTTTATAGACCAATCGGCACAAGATGGGTGATGTGGTCAGCATCACGCCGGCCGCCTTTACTTCCCGGGACTGCACCCGGTACCCACTCAAGGCTGACTCGACCTGGGAGCCAAGGTCATTTTTGAGAATAGTCCGGCTCCGCCATGGAGGGAACCCACGACCTTCTGATCCTCGGCGAGCGTCTAGCCGCTCGGCCACGGCGACTCCCCGAATTCTTGGTAACGTAACATAATAGGTTTTGCCTTTCGGGGTGGGAAAAAAGGGGAGGGGGGGGGAGTAGGACGAAAAAGCAGAGTCTGTGACATCTGTATTACTTGTGACTTGTTGTCACTGTCGCCATCCTAGCACATGGGTCCGACCCATGCGTGCTCCGTTCTCTGATACAGCAGTCATCTCAATGTTTCTATGCTCAGTGTACCCAAAGTTGAGTGGAGTCAAGAATTGACATCAAAGCAGGTACTCGGGGCATTCTCATGCCTGCTCCGTCCTAATCTTCAGCAGCCACCGCAGAGTTCCAATACTGATAGTACCTGTCACAATCTGGTTCTATGGCCGTCTTGCCTTTCTTCTGAGTGTAGTGAGCCGGCCAGATCCCACGGTTACACAAATTTGCTTTATATTCCCTAAGCCATAATAATCTTGTTTCTCTACTGATTCCACTGCGTGTTCCCAAAGGACCTTGTCGTGTTGTGTATCAATTCACCACCCAGTGGTGCAGGTCCAGCCAATCTGTCTGTCTGTTCATTACCCACCACGCCGGCATAGCCAGTGTACCCAGTAGGAGCTGACTGACAAACCTCGCCTTTGCCCAGCAGCCGATTTCTGCACGTTTATCATTGTTTAGTACCCACTTGCAGCAGACGATTCATCATCTTGGATTCATTTCTTACGTCTCAGAAACGCAGCGCATTCAGTGTGTGTGTGCTTTGTCCATACTTCTTCCTTTACTAATGTTTGCAGACACAGGCAGTCTATCGGCTCTTTCATTTCGTTTTACCCTAGCGTATTCTGGTGTGTACAGTCGAGACAGCGTCTCAGTGTAACTACATTAGCCATAATGCTTTACATCTTTAGCTTCGAACCCCACTCAGCTCATGTACAGTCATCGATATATCGAGACTGAGCGAGTGTGGAAATGTCCAGAGTGCAATAATGTCACTGTTTCATTCATTCATTCATTCATTCATTCATTCATTCATTCATTCATTCATTCATTCATTCATTCATTCATTAATTCTTCGACCTAGAGCACGAGGTAGACCAAGAACTTATGGAAGGATAACATCAGAGAAACTCTACAACAGCACGATGTGCCTATGGTCGAGGCGGCCAGAAGAGCTAGAGAAAGAACCTTATATCTCCCTCGACACCCACAGCGGTAGAAGAGGAAGTGAAGAAGAAGATGATGATTCATTCTTCACCTCTATTTTACCGTATCTTTCCATCAACGCACTCTCCCTTTCTCTCCCCAACTGTCTCTTCCCACCCTCATACACGTTTGTACACAAACTTAACACTGCATTCTCAGCATAAGGAACGAATGAAATCGACATAATGAAAAGTGTAATGAAACGCCTTTATTGTTGCAAATACGCGTACAATGTTCCTATTATGAAAAATTTTACTCAAAACAATATCTACTACGCTAAATGTTGCCACCAGGCTATAGATGCAAAAGAATAATACTGCTTTACAATCACACAAAATGGTACCAGCGACAACCGATCCCGTTCGCCGCTTCCTGCGGAGATAAGAAAACAAAGAAAACAACCTTGTTATTTGCACATTTAATTTAATTTTCCCTGCCGTTTCATATATCAGTCAATCAGGTAATCTTCTTCTTCTTCAGCATTCCGAGCCCTTGAGGTTCATTGCTGCAGATATCACCCGCCTCCACTCAACTCTCTGGTTGCCCTTCTCTTTCCTGTTGGTGACACCAAGTGTTTTGTAGGTCTGTCTGGATATTATCTTTCCATCATCTTCTTGGTCTGCCTCGTGGTCTTCACCATTCATCTCCCTTGTGTATACAGTTTTTACTTCTCTGTCATCTGACACTCTTTCAATATGCCGCAACCATTTCAGTCTATTAGTTCTCATTATGCCAGTTATCAGTGGTGATTTGAACGATTATGAATTTCGTTGTTGCTTCTCACTCTCCATTCCCCGCTGTTTGTATCTTTGATGGGTCTAAAGATTCGTCGTAAGACTGTTTTCGAAAACCTGTAATCAGGCTTCAATGTATTCGCGGCTAACCTCTAAACCTAGATGCTGCTCCACCATCCCCTACCATGTGGACGTGCCTAGTAGTAGGATGGTACCAGTAGAAGTTTGATGCGTCCATCTCGCTTCGGCCAGATCCCAGTTAATCAACTCTATGCACTTTTATCGCCAACGTATTTCTAATTTTCTTGTTATCCACTTTTGTGGAGGTCTACCTCTGCCTCGTTTTCAGGAAAATGTATCCTCCACAATCACCGTTGTCTCCAGGCTGCCATGACGCCTAACATGACCACAAACCTCAGCTTCCGGGAGAGGGTGTTGGTGGGACATGTAAGAAGGCCGAAATATTTCAGTTCCTGAGAGACATGATTCTTCTGCTTAAGACCCGCCAGCCTTGACCTTGATCAAATTGCAAATGTTCTAGAGGGAAAGGGGGGAGAAAAGTGAGCGACAACAAAACACTAAACAAGAGGGTCCGTGTCTGGATAAGGACCGAGCGGCTTACCGTGTCGTATAAAACATTCAGGCACGCCCTTTCCCTCCTTGAACTTTACATCTTCGTCACAAGTCTTGCGTGTACTGTCGGCGCCACATATATCGGTCGGTTGACTACGATGCGCCCGTCCAGATTCTTGATTGCCCTAACTGCATCCTGGGCGTCTGTCATGATCACAAAGCCAAAGCCTTTGGAAACGCCAAACTCGTTGGAGATCACCTGGGAAAGTGGAGTATGGGTAAGCCAAAAAGTGTTGAGGCATTCGAAATCTCAGGTTGTAAATCAGCCGAGAAAGGGGAATTTATGAGAGTTGTTCTCTTGTCAGAATAAAACAAAGAAGAAGAAACAGATAGGTAAAAGGACGGACAGACAGAAGACAGACAGACCAGTTTGTCAGCTTCCTCTCCATACATTAATCGATCGATAGATGGGAAGGCTAACCCATACACAGACACATAGGATGTCACACATATTGTTCTCCTAACAATTATACATACAGACAGAGACAGACAGAGACAGACAGACAGACAGACAGACAGACAGACAGACAGACAGACAGACAGACAGACAGACAGACAGACAGACAGACAGACAGACAGACAGACAGACAGAGACAGTCAGACAGAGACAGACAGACAGACAGACAGACAGAGACAGACAGACAGACAGACAGACAGACAGACAGACAGACAGACAGACAGACAGACAGACAGACAGACAGACAGACAGACAGACAGACAGACAGACAGACAGACAGACAGACAGACAGACAGACAGACAGACAGACAGACAGACAGACAGACAGACAGACAGACAGACAGACAGACAGACAGACAGACAGACAGACAGACAGACAGACAGACAGACAGACAGACAGACAGACAGACAGACAGACAGACAGACAGACAGACAGACAGACAGACAGACAGACAGACAGACAGACAGACAGACAGACAGACAGACAGACAGATGGACAGGTACTCTGATTGACATAAAGACAACGACATAGTTGAACTGGTGGATGGATGAATGGCTCTAAAGACATCATATCTCGGAAAACGAAATAGTGTCCTAAAGTTAATTACAACAGTAGCAAAGAAAACAAAAAGAACTTATAATGTGGCGTGGTCTAGGAAAGAGATAAGTAAAGAGGGTGAAACTGGATAGAGCCACTGAGAGTCTTTCCAACTGGACCGTGATCTCGGCAGCTATATGATGATGATGATGATGATAATGGTGGTGGTGGTAGTGGTAGTGGTAATGTCAGTAATGATAATATGATATTATCATTTAATTACAGCAAGATCAGTTACCAATATGGCGCTACATCTGTTGTTGTTCATCCATCACAAACGATGAGGACAACTCTTTCTTTCATCCATCATGAGACGATAGTTTACAGCTTTTCAACTATGTTTACTCAGGGACCAAAATGCTGAAAACTGGGACGCTCACGGACCAGAGGCACCATCTCCAGTATTAAAAGATCATTAATACAAAACAACTGGCAGTGATCCACGGGCCACTTGCTAGGCCCTCGCAGGCCAGATTTGGCCCGCGGGCCGCCAGATAAAAATAACTGATTGTGTAGTGGGGTTGTGTGGTCTCGAGGCATGGTGTCCGCCTCGAGTGCAAGAGGTTCCGGGTAATTGCTGGGATTTTTTCACGTGGACTTGTAGTAATTCCCCCTCGTCTCTGGGCAGTGAGATCGGACGCCCGTGTGCATTGTTGCGCACGTAAAAAAATCCCTTGGCAGTTGGAAATCGAAAAGAGTAGCCTAACGTCGCTGCCCTGGCAAAATTTTGAGTATTTCAGGATCCTCGTCGGTGCTACAGAGCCTGTGCACTGTGCTGAGCTTCTTCAGCTCAAACTTGAGTTAGGGAGCAGGAAGGATCTAGAAGAATATGGATGGGAGACATTGTCTGAAGGTAAAGGACATGTTATACGGTTTTTACTAGCCTTCCTGTGCTGTTTAGTTGCTTCTTTTCTAGATGCCTTGCAAGTCCTCGCTTAAAGTAGAAAGTGGTGATGCTGGTGGTGTTCACGATAATGAAGATGAGGAAAACTATCAAAATGATTGTGCTAATGATGATCATGATAATGATGACAGTGAAGATGACCATGAACACTAAAATTACGATGATAAGAACAATTACGAAGATCTTCATCATGTTGATGATTATACCGATGATGATAAAGATTAAAATGATGATGATGTCAATGAAAATACAAAAGATATTGATGATTATCGTGATGAGGATGATAGTGGTGATGATGATGATGATGGCGATGATGATGGTAATGAAGATGATGAGAATGATGTGATTATGATGAGGGAGAGGGTGACAATGATATACACATAATAACGATGATATTGACATGTGGCTTAAGAGAAAGATGCTGCTGCTGATGATGACGATGATTCTAATAACAATGAAGAATATGATGATAATGATGATGATGATGATGATTCTAATAACAATGAAGAATATGATGATAATGATGATGATGATAACTATGGTGAATATGGGATGAAGAAGAAGATGCTGGGGATGATGACGGTGATTATTTTCTGCGTCTTCCAGGCGTCCGATATCGTATGCTCAGGTCAGACCAACAGGTGGGCTGCCTCTATGAATTTACATGTCAGCTGCAGGTCCCTCATGGTTCCCCACAACTTGCTCTGCACACTGTGCTCTTGAGACCAGGTTTTTCTCCATAGCTGTAAGTCTAATAGGCAAGCCGACAGAATGTGCTCAGGTGTGATTGGTCCCATAAAAAGGTAAAGGTAAAGTCGGGAGATGTGATCCAGCCTCATTGCACACGGTTTTAAACGGTAAGTGCTTTGCCACCAGTACGGACAGCTGATAAGAAACTGTCCGCCTGTGTTGGCGTCCTCACGAAACTCCGTAACTACAGCAACGTTCTTCCATTCACCTCAGAGTGTTAACCCAGGGAACAGCCCGGTTTCGAACACCGGCAGTGGGCTGCAGTAAGTCGCAGCTGGATTTGAAAGAGACTCATACTGACTGCGCTTACGCGGCCTCCATCTGACATGCAACCTGTGGGCACAAATATATCATTACGGTCTGACGAGAATGTCGCTGCGAGGAGTTACAGCTACTGGTGCCATCCAAATTGGAACTCTTCACTTGCTGCTGAAGATGGAGACACAGCGCTTATGGAAGTGCCCCCGAGTCCAAATTAATGTATGCATGGGGTAAATGAGCCTGCAGTGTCCTGTTTTTAGACATACAGCTGTTGTATATTATACTCATTATACTGATGATTATAATAATGTTCAAGATTCTGACGAAGTCAGTGATGACGATGATAATAAAGATGGTAATGTTAAACAACGATGATAATACAGATGGTGATGACGAATAGGCCGGTTATAATGATAATGATAACGGCAACCACGACCAAACTCTGACCTTTGCCGAAAGGACATGCCCATACACACCAAACAGGCTCTCCAGCTTCTCATCACTGATAGACTCGTCCAGGTTCTTCACAGACAGCGTGGCCGTGGTGCTTGTCGTGTCGTCGCCGCTGTCCTCCTCCGCCTGCTTCAAGTCGCTGCCGCCGTTTTCCACGTCACCGTTCTCTGTTGCCTCCGTCTGGTCCGCCGCTTTGCGCGTCGACCTCGCCAAGATGGCGTTGTTGCTGATGTTGATGTTCTCCGTGTTGTTGCTGTAGAAAGTTATCCATCTGGCTGGACTAAAGGTTATGTCATGTTATATTATCACAGTTTTTGAGCTGAAATGCTACAGAAAGATTCTCAGACTAACAAGGACAAAGGTAAGTGAATTCGGTTCAACCTCACAAGGCCGTACAACCAGCGATTAACATCCTACGACATAAAGTGCCACCGTTTTGATGAGAATCCTCTAGGCACAATTCCTAGAAACCCTGTTCAAACGTTAACGTTTATATTAGAACCTCCCAAGATAGCCGTGGTTAGGCTTTAAAATAACCGAAACGTCCGTCCCATATCGGGACGAAACTGCATCTTGTGGACACAGGAGAAAAGAAATACTGACATCCAAAAAGACCTGACCTCGAGGAAGATTGGCTGGTAAACAGCATCTTGTCTCAGATACGGAAATATTTTGGCCATATCAAGCGCCACGGTAAACTGGAACAGAATAATAGCAAAAGGCGTTATTGGAAGCAGGGTCTGACCGGCAGGAAGATGAGCACATAATATAAATGACACCTGGGTAGGAAATTGCACGAGGTGAGAGACCAAGTTTCTTTCAGGCAGACCATGATGGGAGCGACGTTCTGCAAGGACCAGCTACATAATGAAAGCAGGTTATCACACTACTCTTCACCGAGCACTAGGCATTCATATAAGCACTCGTTCCTCTGATGCAACAGCCAACTCAGGTACCTCAACAGAGTATTACCCTAAGAAGCTCGTAAAAATGACTCCAGTCTTGACTTCGAAGACAGCTTGAACTGCTTTCTCGAGGACTGACTCCCAGGGAACCGGGTTGGTATCTGAGACGTCATTATCCACCTCCTGTGCTGGAAGTTTGTGGATCCTTTTCCATGCCTGTAAGCGAATTTGGCATACAGGCTAGACCAGCATTTTATAGACCAATCGGCACTTGGTAGATGATGTGGTCAGTATCACGCCGGCCGCCTTTACTTCCCTGGACTGCACCTGGTACTCACTCAAGGCTGAGTCGGCCTGGGAGCCAAGGTCAGTTTTGAAAAGTGGTATACATGGTCAAGATAATTTCTTCAATGGCGGATAATGTAGTTAATAGTCATCTAAGTACGGATTTGACGTCACAGCATTCAGGAAAAGCCCATATTAGCTCCGTCTCCCTCCTTACACAGCCAGCGATGAGTCCCCTTACGGATGGTGCCGGCTGTCATTTCGTCAGCTACGCGTCGTGCCCTTCTTTTGATTGTCGAGTGGAACCCAGAGTCCGTAGAGCTCCAACTTGCACCCTGCTCTCCAGGTACGGTTGCTCAATAGTGTACGTCAATGATTTCGTCTACAATGGCCATTTCAATGTTGTGTGTCAGTGCAACGTGTGTCACGGTTTCTGACAGCGATGGTTAGGAAAATAAAGGTAGTCTACAAATGGCTGTTGAAACAGTAGCGTCAATGATTCGGGTATCAAAAGTGGCTGTGCCAAACTTAGAGTTACTATTACGTCGACCTACTATTACCTCTAAATTTAGTCAACGGATTATCCTCATTGTTTATGGAACCATTCAGTCCTCAAGCGCTTGGATCCCATCCTCAGTAAATCCCGCAGCGTGTAGCGGCTCACGACACCAGCTCTCTGTTAGTTTCTTATTCTTCTTTGGCTTCCTGTATAGTGTTCTTATCTGACCACACCGCTTTTAACATGTTGTTCTTGCAGCTTATCATGGCTGCAGATTCACTGCCCAAGGAACAACCAGCTGCACACACATAAGCAAGTAAAACGGAAGTACAAGCAAAACTCAGGCCCAGACACAAATTCTAAATGTCCAAAGGGTTTCCGCCGGTGACCAAAGAAGAAGAAGAAGAAGAAGAAGAAGAAGAAGAAGAAGAAGAAGAAGAAGAAGAAGAAGAAGAAGAAGAAGAAGAAGAAGAAGAAGAAGAAGAAGAAGAAGAAGAAAGAGAAGAAGAAGAAGACGAAGACGAAGAAGAAGAAAAAAGAAGAAGAAGAAGAAGAAGAAGAAGAAGAAGAAGAAGAAGAAGAAGAAGAAGAAGAAGAAGAAGAAGAAGAAAAAGAAGAAGAAAAAGAATAAGAAGAAGAAGAAGAAGAAGAAGAAGAAGAAGAAGAAGAAGAAGAAGAAGAAGAAGAAGAAGAAAGAGAAGAAGAAGAAGAGGAAGACGAAGACGAAGAAGAAGAAGAAAAGGAATAATAATAATAATAATAATAAGAAGAAGAAGAAGAAGAAGAAGAAGAAGAAGAAGAAGAAGAAGAAGAAGAAGAAGAAGAAGAAAAAGAAGAAGAAGAAGAAAAAGAAGAACAAGAAGAACAAGAAGAACAAGAAGAAGAACAAGAACAAGAAGAACAAGAAGAACAAGAAGAACAAGAAGAACAAGAAGAAAACGTCTTATTTCTCATAGAGCATTCAGAATATCAGATCACCCCAAGCTACTATAACATCGAGCTACATTTACTCCAAGCTTCCTTGGGTATAATTACAGTGATCCCCAGTCACTAATACCTCCCTTCACCTTCACCTTTATCTCTATTTACTATTACCCCGAGTTACAATTAACGGTGGCACTATTACCCCACATTACAACTACACAGAACTCTTAATTACTACGAGTCACAATTTCGTCAAGTCACAGTTACACCGCGTCACAATTACCCGGTGTTACTATTACCGTTAGTTACAAATTACCCCTAGTTCTGCTTACCTTGAGTTACGGTTGACACTGTTGCTGTTGAAACTACTGATGTCATTGATGTTCACCGGGTGTCCCTTGTTGGCGAGCGTGCTGACCAAGTCTTTAAACTGTAGGAAGTTGGGATTGCCGTTGTTGTCGCCGTCGTTGTTGGTGGTGCTGCTGCTGTTGTTGTTGCCACCGCCAAAGCCGCTGGTGGTGTTGTCGTTAGTGGCGGGGGTCGGGGATTTGTCCGGGGCGCTGTTGGTGGCCGTCGGGGTGGTGTTGAAGGGAGCATAGGTGACACTGATACGGGTGCCGTAGATCACTTTCCCGTGCATTGAAATCACAGCCTGTCAAAAACATGACCATCTTTCGTTGTCGTGTGTGCATGATTCTGCGCGTGCGCGCGTGTCTGTCTGTGTGCGTGTGTGTGTGTGTGTGTATATTGTGCGGGCGCTCGTGTGTGATAGAGAGAGAAAGAGAGAACGAGAGAGAGCGCGCGTGTAGGGAACTTTGTTCTGTAGTCGTCTCACTGATACCAGGTTGTAGCTTAGTGTCGTGATTTTTTTGTTTTTGTCTTTCGCTTCTGGGATGGCTTGAGCGGTAAAATAAAGGACCCTTTCCTACGCCCCAATAAGGCGTATAGACCAATCGGCACAAGATGGGTGATGTGGTCAGCATTACACCGACCGCCTTTACTTCCCGGGACTGCACCCGGTACCCACTCAAGGCTGGGTCAACCTGGAAGCCAAGGTGATTTTTGAAAAAAGTCCGGCTTCGCCAGGGAGCGAACCCACGACCTTCCGATCCGTGGTGAGCGTCTATCCGCTCTGTCACGGCGACTCCCGGCTAGGGTGGTGGGTTTGTTCATATTTTTGAAGGTTCCAGCTACATTATTTATCCATTTCCTTACTGGTCTTACCCTCGCCTACTCCCCGATGCTCTGTTTTACACGTCTTGTGTACAGCTTGGTCTGGCTGACTTCTCTCTAGATGGCTGAACCATTTCCTTCTTTGTCTGTCAGTATAACAGACATGGTCTTATTTAAACTTTCTTTCTAATGCGTGTATTCATGACCTTGTTCCTTTTTGTGTTGTTAGCGACCTTACGGAGAAGGTGCATTCCACATGTAGTTATTTTCTCTTCTACAGCATTATTTAAGGCAAGGATGGCGATACAAAGACAAAAAAAACGTGGAGCGGGCTTCAACTCCTTTACATGTTTTCTGTTTTACCTACCGACAGCGTCACACAAATGACAACCCGCAGCTCCAGAGACGACGGGGATCTAACAACTAAAAAACTGCAGACGTAAACCGAAGGACGACATTGAACCCATAGCCTTCATAGCGTAAGGTTAATGTCTCTGTCTCGACGACGTTGTTATGAAAGCTGTGTACTCCTTAACCACACTAAAGCTTCCTAAATCACAAGCTACAGTACGTGTCAAAATTCTGGGCCAACTTTTAAAATCGCAAACCTGGTAACCATTCTGTGTCATCATTATAAACATCATCATGTACCAGGTCCTTTGTAGAACGACGCTCTCATCACGGTCTGAAAGAAACTGGGTCTCTCGCCAAGTCTCCCGCCTCATGTACTTTCATACTCAAGGAGTCTCTTATATCATGTGCCCATCTTCATATAGATCGGTCCCTGCCCCTCCTTCCTGGTACAATGCCGTCTACTATTATTTTTTTCCAGCGGCGCTTGATGTGACCAAAATATTTCAGCTGCCGAGACAGGATTCTGTTTATTAGTCAAACTTCCTTTAAATTCAGATCTTTCAAGATGTCAGTATTTCTCCTCTTCTTTTTCCAAGATATTATGAGAATCTGTCTATAGCATTTCAGCTCAAAAGCCCCTATTCTCTTTCTTAAGGACTGGGAGATAGTTCACGACTCACATCCGTATGCTGCTACAACCATTATTATAACCATTCTGTGTTAACTGTTCAAATTTGGCATATAACCTGTTAATATTCATGTCCTTGTATGAAAACAATAAGTATTTGAAAAAACTAACACCGATTCAGATATAATACAATTAACATGTTTACCGTTAATGAGGTGAGGCCAACTTGACAACAACATCAAATTGCACCCGTAATGCGTGCGTAAAACCAAGGAGCACTTTTTTTTCGAGTAGTGAAGTCTATAAAGCGTGTACTGTTATAATCTTATTTACATAATTGAAACAATTTATAGGTGTTTCACTCTCCTCAGGTGGTCAGTCTCCAGCATTGGCCTCTCGTGAGTTTGAAAAATACAATATATCATTGTATGCGGCATAGGCTATTAAAAAACCGAATCACCATGCACTTCTACACATGTGAACTGATATCCAAAACAATCTCCGTGCTTGTGGTTTGCACTAAACGATTTGTGCTAGAGGTTCTGGGTTCCATCCCCGGTAAGGGCTGGGATTTTTTCACGTGGACTTATACTTCTAGTAATTCCCCCTGGTCTCTGGATAGTGAGGTAGGACGTCCGTGTGCATTGTTGCGCACGTAAGAAAATCCCTTGGCAGTTATAAATCGAAAAGAGTAGCCTAACGGTGCTGCCCGGGCAAAATTTGGAGTAAAAAATCTACCCAAAGTATTTCAGGATCCTCGCCGGTGCTACATAGCCTGTGCTGAGCTTCTACAGACAGACGAGTTAGAGGAAGAACGGAGCACTTATGGGTGACACTCGTGTGCCATGATTTTGATCCCTTGTTCAATTTTTCAATTTTTTTACGTATACAGGTTATTATTTCGACAAAGATAAAGATGCAAATGTTAATTATAAAGTCATAAGAACGTAGGGTAAGAGTACACGTCAATTCGTGTCGATCCGCATGTGCGTTTTGGAGACATTTGTTAAAGTTTGAAGTCACGACTTTTGGAACAGATTGTAATAGCATGAAACCACCCAAAACATTTACCTTTGTTGCATCCTGTTGGTCCTGATAGACGACATAACCAGTGCCCTTTGACCTTCCGTCGAAAGTTTTTAGTAACTAAAAAAAAAAAAAAATCAAACGCTATTCATTATAGCAGACACGAACAATGACAAAACTTACACGTTTCAAAAAACGGTAATAGTAACGTTGATCTCCCCACGCCCAGCCCATATTCACACAAGCACATTTCTTATTGATAGTTCTTGAACCCGTCACCTTGGCACAAGGTTACGGGGGTGTTCCGCAATGCCGTTGAAATCGCGTGATGTATATTTCAGCACGCCAGGGCTTCAAACACTCTAAAAACATGGAGAAACTGGCTCTAAAACAACCCCCTTAGAGAGTGCTGCAATCTATGTCAAAGGCACTCTCTTTCTCGAAATGAAAACGTAAATTCAAGAAATCACAGAAAACAAACAACAGAGCAGGACACAACCGTAACCTTCAGGAAAGTCGACAAGCCCAACACACTTGTGAAATGTGCAGTGACGTCGATTGTGATAACAAAACACAAAATAACATTTTATAGGAAGTCGGCATTCTGAAACCCAAGTTCAAGGTGTCTCCTTCGTGCCAAAGAACTGCATGGCTGTTGGGTGAACAGTCGTTAACGAAGGCAGTCAGGTCGTTGTAGGGGCGACGCCTGCTGGTGGATGTAATGTCCTAAGTCCCTTTCCCAGCTAATAGTGAGGGTACTGCTGGGGTGACCATTTGTTAACCCCTCACATAATGCTTCAAGTCACAGTGGACACTAGGCACGACCACTTTTTTTTTTTTTTTTTTTTTTAAGCCGTGGCAGTTCTGCCAGGCGGTGGCCGTTGCATTTTTGCTCCATTTGTAGACTGGAAGGATATAGTTTCGTCACCCAGCTTCTGAGTTGAGTGCATGGTGTGACACTGTGAGCTACGAGTGTTTTTCGTTGGCACAGGAGCGGAGCAACAATGGGGTGACCCGTTTGCTATGATGCTGAAACTAGGATTACCAGATTACCAGATTACACTTGTGAAAGAACAGTGACCTACTCTATTTGGGGAGACTAACGTAAAACTAACCCAAAACACTTAATAGAAACGCATAGTGTGGTGCCTTTCAGTGGCAAAAAAAAGGAAAATGCCCTTGGTTATCTGACGGCGCGCTTTTATTATTTGGCAGGCATGCCCGTTAGTCTAAAAACTATCAAAGGCCTCCTTAATTCAAAAGAAGTATGGGCTGAATCGTTGAACCCAAAGGTGGTATTAAGTACCGTTGGAAAAATGTGACTCTTTAAATTACAAATATTTTGAATGTCCAAATTATAATATTAATTATAAATTATAATACACTGTGCTTTTGTTTTCTTTCATTTGTTTGTTTTCACAATATACATTAAACATTGATACTTACAAATTCAATCTTGTCTCCCTACCAATATAACCTAGGTGTGTGACCTGTCATCAGTCTTCCTGAAGTGTCTCTAGTCTGCTCTCATTGGTCTTTGAGTCGTCTTTAGGGGCCCCAGCACCTGGAGGCTCAAGTACCTTGATCCCCCCCCCCCCCTTTCCCCAAGAATAATTTAGGTGCTCGGGGGGCTAAAACATTTTAAGAGGACTAAGCAGAACCTATAACCAGAAGATTTCTACTGAAGTATTTGTTGATATATTTCATAGTATATCAAATTGTTTTGTTTTTGTTGGTAGCTCCTCACATTATTATTATTATTATTATTATTATTATTATTATTATTATTATTATTATTATTGTTATTATTATTATTATTATTATTATTATTATTATTATTATTATTATTTTTACCAACTTAACTAAGTATTAGACTCCTTGAGGCACCCCCTCCCCACCTTAGAAAATATATGTAAGGAAATATGCCTCACCCTCTCCGCCCTCTTTTTTTTTTTTTTGCACATACAAACACCAGAAGGGGGAAAGACAATGTTTTCTTTGTGTAAGGCAGCGGTTCCCAATCTGTGGGTAGCGACCCCTTTTTGTGTGGGGCAAACGACCCTTTCGCAGGGGTCGACAAAGACCATCGCAAAACACATATTCATCAATGTTATGAAATAGCACGGAAAATAATTGTGTGGTTTGGGGTCACCACAACATGAGGAACTGTATTAAAGGGTCGCGGCGTTAGGAAGGTTGAGAGCTGTCTAAAAGTGGTCGACCTTTTCATTTTTTTTTTTCTTAAAAGGACTAGGACTAGGAAGGTTGAGAGGCACTGGTGTAAGGTGTAATGAAACAACATGCACATTTTTGCAATGACGTCAATTTTCTTTGTACCAGTTGGCCTTCCAGTGTGTCGTGAAAAAAAATGACATTTTCCACAGGTCCTGCTCATCATTATCATCTAGTAGATCCTTCGCAGAACGTCGCTCGCGCCCATCACTGTCTTGTCTGAAAGAAACTTGGTCCCTTGCCAGCTCTTCCACCTTGTCCACGACTCTACCCAAGGTGTCACTTATATCCTGTGCCCATCCTTGTGCTGTTCAGCTCCGAGGAAGAGCAAGGATGTAGTATTCGTTTGTGTGGGCAGAGATTGTTAAACATGTCTGAAACCTATCACAGATAGAGGAAAATGTAAAGGCTATAGGTCCACTTCATTGCACTGGATTTTATCCCATATGGCTCAGTCTTTTTCCGCAAAACAGCTAGCTGCCTACCGAGAGCGCCGACAAATCACGACCCGCTTAGCTCCGGCGAAGATCCCCATGGCACTCGTAAGCTGAACGGCGCTGCCGTCAAACGAACCCACTATTTTCAGAGCGCGAGGCAAACGGCTCGACCACTTCGCCATGGAGACCCCTCCAAATCTATCAAAGAATGCAAATGCAATACACAAATAATTGTTTGTGTCAGAGAAAAGTGTATGAATTTGTGGACAGATTTGAAAATGGAAGGGATAGCGTCCGTGATGAAAAGCGGAGTGGGACATCTGTTAGCTTGGGCAAAGGGTCTTCTGGCTACCACGCCTTTTGCTATTATTTTTCCAATTCGCCGTGATGAATGATACGGCCAAAATATTTCAGTTTCCGAGACAAGACCCAGTTTACTGGTCAATCTTCTTCTATTATCAGATCTGTTAGGATGTCAGTAATTTCTTGTTTTCTTCAAGGATCTGATGTATGAAGATGATGCTCGTCCGTCTACAACTGCAGGAAAAACAGGCTTAAACATGGTCATTTGTGTTCACATCGGACGTCAACATATACTTACCTCGGTTTGGATAACCGGGCCAAACCGTTCAAATTCCTTTCTAAGCCTCACTTCGTCGACAATGTCCCTGAGGTTTCGAATACGGATTCTGGGGGAGATGGTATTGTTAAGACTGTTGTGGCGCCATTCCTGGAATGAACAGAAAAATTGTATGTATACTAGATTTCCTTTTCCGGCTTCACACAGAATAGTGAAAGGAACCTTTATTCTCCTGCCGGTTCACCGCTGACGTATGTTTAGTCAATGAGGCTAACTGCAACTGAGGCTTGTACCACTCCTCGGCTTTGCAACGGCCCCACAAAAATTGACTGACGTAGTTACCGCCTCAATGGGGCGGCACCGCCCCTAGTGGTCAATACTGATCTAACCAATACTCTCCCAAATTAGTTACTATAATTAATTTTAGTCATCGTGTTCTTCTTTATTCCAATACTTTCACCATCCGTTGGGGAAAGTGCACCCAAAAACTGCGAAACTGAAAATATACAATAAGAAATATGTATAAAGAAAAAAAAAGTTTTAACTGGTGATTGACCCAGGACCTTCCGCGTAGCAGGCGAAAGTTATAACCACTGCACTAGAGAATCGTCTGATCATAATCTCGTACTTGGAGGATACAGATATTACTTGTAGTAATGGCATATTGTGTAATCTACGATGGGAGGTCCTTAAGTAAAGTTAATGCCTTGCAACGCATGTAGTCCATTGTAATTTAGTAATGCCGTGGATACCTTCCCACTGTGGAGTTCCCGGAAACGAAAGAGCTGATGAACTAGCTAAGGAAGGTGCAACTGAATAACAACCCGACATACCAGTCTTTTATCAACAGAAGAGAAAAATCAAATCAATCAGAATGCCTCTGAAACTGGCACAAGACGATTACTATATTATGGACAGACCAGAACAAGTCATTATCCTTTGCCTTAGAACAGGGCACAATCGACTTCGTTGCCACATGTACAAAAAATTTTAGATTAGCGAATCAGCCATGTGTACCTATGGACTGGCACCTGAGACAACAGATCACATCCTCCAAGACTGTCCCAGATTCAACTCTTTCAGGCAAGACTTCTGGCCAAAAGAGACACTTGTGGAAGTCAAACTTTACGGGCCGCTTAGTGAATTACAAAAGACAGTGAAGTTCATACTAGAGACAGCTTTGCAGATATAGATAATTTATTTCATGCGAACGAAAGAAGAAGAAGAACATGTAGTCCACAGTACCACAAGCTTGTGAATGCCCGGCAGGCAGAAGCTTTTGGATGTGGCCAGTAACTAAGTTTGCACCACCGACATCAGCTCACTGTCATCTGCAAATATAAGACTCTACAAATGTTCTTTCATTGGGCCAAAGAAATGAAAGATACTTTAATGCTTCAAACCGCAGAGTCTGCAATGTATCCATCGTGAGCACTGCTGTGTGGGTCGGGCGTTGTCATGCAGAAACAAAACTCTTTTTATCAGAAAACTCCGGCATTTCGAAGGGATCGCGGACTTCAACATTTTCGCTCTCCTTTCCTGGATATGTGTCATAATAGGGCTGTTGACATCGCAAACGACGGTTAACATGATCTTCTAAAGCCTGTGTCTTGAATTTTGTTGATGGCGGCGATGCTGGCTGTTCCCTGCATCGATTGTCTCCTCCTCGCTGGTTCATAATAGTGCACCAAGGACTCATTACTTGTCACAATTATTTGTAAGCTCCACCACAGTTGCTGTCAGGGGAGCCATAACTAAACCTAACGGTAGGACAGAGTTTCTAGGACTTGCGTCTAAGAGATTCTCTTCCGACTGGTGACAGTTTGTGTTATCAAGTGTTAGGGAGGGTTGTAATCGGAGCTTGGTTCAGCAAAGGACATGATACTGACTGATCGTAAAGTGATAACTTTTTTTAATGCCAGTCACTCAATTCAATATGCGTAGGACGCTATACAATATGTTCAAGACGGTCCTATTGGTCTACCGGAGCCACGGCTACTGTACCCACCGTTTTATGGTCGTCGTTGTCATATCTGACATTGCTGTCTCTCTGTCGTTGTGTCCTTGTGATGGCTGGGCCTGCGTAGAGCGTACGTCCGTCTAAGACCAGGCCGTTGAGCTTGTTCACGGCCTGTGGGAGATCACGACAGTTGTCACAGGGTTATGTTGTGTGATCACGGCAGTTGTGACAGAGGTATGTTGTGTGATCAAGGCAGTTGTGACAGAGGTATGTTGTGTGATCACGGCAGTTGTCACAGGGTTATGTTGTGTGATCACGGAAGTTGTGACAGAGGTATGTTGTGTGATCACGGCAGTTGTGACAGAGGTATGTTGTGTGATCATGGCAGTCGTGATAGAGTTATGTTGTGAGATTAAAGCAGCTGTGATAGAGTTATGTTGTGAGATCATTGCAGTTGTGAAAGAGTTACGTTTTGAGATCAAGGTAGTTGTGACGGAGTTATGTTGTGAGATTAAGGCAGTTGTGACAGAGTTATGTTGTGAGATTAAGGCAGTTGTGACGGAGTTATGTAGTGAGATTAGGGCAGCTGTGACAGAGTTATGTTTTGAGATCAGGGCAGTTGTGGCAGAGCTATGTTGTGAGATCAAAGCAGCTGTGACAGAGTTATGTTGTGAGATCAAAGCAGCTGTGACAGAGTTATGTCGTGAAGTTAAAGCAGCTGTGACAGAGTTTTGTCGTGAGATTTAAGCAGCTGTATGTTGTGAGATCAAAGCAGCTGTGACCTGTGACAGAGTTATGTTGTGAGATCAAAGCAGCTGTGACAGAGTTATGTGGCGAGATCAAAGCAGCTGTGACAGAGTTATGTGGCGAGATTAAAGCAGCTGTAACAGAGTTATGTTGTGAGATCAAAGCAGCTGTGACAGAGTTATGTTGTGAGATCAAAGCAGCTGTGACAGAGTTACGTTGTGAGATCAAAGCAGCTGTGACAGAGTTATGTTTTGAGATGAAGGCAGTTGTGAGAGCTATGTTGTGAGATCAAAGCAGCTGTGACAGAGTTATGTTGTGAGATCAAAGCAGCTATGACAGAGTTATGAAAGTGACAAGCAAAAGAACTTTTTTCACGCCTTGAGGCGTATTGATCATTAGGGACTAGACCTACTGACCAATGGGCACTAAGTTATGACTAAGTTATTATTCAAAAATTCCGGTCCCAATATGGGACACAGAATGTTGATGTTACAGCCCCACCCCGGCTGGACTTCAGGTTAGTTCGTAACCGTCTGGGGCCTCAAAATAACTTATGGATCGAACGGGGTTTCTGGGACTTGTAACGGGGGGATTCTCATCCGATTGGTGACACGTTGTGTCACCTGGTGTCAATTGCTTATTGTGCGGTTATAGTGGGTTTCAACTTCATAACTTACTCACCGACTCCACTCTCTCACTCACTCACTCACTCACTCACTCACTCACTCACTCACTCACTCACTCACTCACTCACTCACTCACTCACTCACTCACTCACTCACTCACTCACTCACTCACTCACTCTCTCACTCACTCACTCACTCACTCACTCACTCACTCACTCACTCACTCACTCACTCACTCACTCACTCACTCACTCACTCACTCACTCACTCACTCACTCACTCACTCACTCACTCACTCACTAACTCTCTCATTTACTCATTTAATCACTCACTCACTTACTCACTCACTCATACACTCACTCACTCACTCGCACACACACACACTCATTCATTCACTCACTTACTCACTCACTCACTCACTCATAATCACGCACTCACGCAAGCACACGTACACACTCACTCACCCACTCACTCACTCATTCACACACTTACTGACTGACTGACTGACTGACTGACACACTCACTCACTCATTCACACACTTACTCACTCACTCACTCACTCGCACACACACACACTCATTCAATCACTCATTCACTCACTCATGCACACTCACTCATACACTCACTCACGCACTCACGCACAAACACGTACACACTCACTCACTCACTCACTCATACACTCACTCACGCACACACACGTACACTCACTCACTCACTCACTTATCCATTCACACACCTACTGACACATTCACTCACACACTCATCGAGCACTTATGTTTGCACCATTAGCAAAACACATCGGGATAGAATATCAGCTACACAGTCTGCTCGACATACGAACGAGTTCCATTCTGACTAACTTGTACAACTCATCGGAAGTCGAATTTGTATTTTCAACACAATTTTCATTCAAATGGGTTATTCAAAATTGTTCTTCTTTTTCTAATTCGCTAGCACCAGCTGTAAACTCCGTTGGAGAATGTTTCGTCGGCTTCTAGACTTTACTTGCTTCAGAAGTTGAGTTTTACGTGCGCGCCTGTTTGACAGATCTGGCTTATTTATACGCAAACTGTTAGTTCGTTTCCTCTTATGCAAGTGCATTTCAACTTTGAGAGGAAACCCCAAATTAGTTGACTCTTATGACAAGAAGAAGAAGGAGAAGGAGGAGGAGGAGGAGGAGGAGAAGAAGAAGAAGAAGAAGAAGAAGAAGAAGAAGAAGAAGAAGAAGAAGAAGAAGAAGAAGAAGAAGAAGAAGAAGAAGAAGAAGAAGAAGAAAGAAGAAGAAGAAGAAGAAGAAGAAGAAGAAGAATAAAGAGAAAGAAGAAGAAGAAGAAGAAGAAGAAGAAGAAGAAGAAGAAGAAGAAGAAGAAGAAGAAGAAGAAGAAGAAGAAGAAGAAGAAGAAGAAGAAGAAGAAGAAGAAGAAGAAGAAGAAGAAGAAGAAGAAGAAGAAGAAGATGTCCATGATAAATACTTACACGTTGTGCTGCATCACAGTCTGTGAAGCAAGCGAACCCAAACCCCTTAGATATACCATATTCATCGACCATGACCTGGTGACATATGAAAGTAATTGAATCGCAATGAACACTAAATATTTCTAGTCAAACTTTGGCCACATCTAAAGCCCCAAACTAGTTGTGTCGGGTGGCATATTATAACCTAACAGTTGAACAGGGTGGGCTCTTGGAACTTGCGCCCAAGGGATTCTCGAATTGAAAGTAGATATAGATGCTTTTACGGAACGGAAATGTTTTTCAGAAACTCCGTAAATTTTTTTTCCCTTGAATTCTATTTTGACATCATCTTTAGTGGTATTTTCATTACATGGCTCATTGAACTAGTTAGATGAAAACAAGGGTTGTTGTGTGCATAATGTCCCCGTATGTGTTCTTAGTCTTCTCGTCTGAATGGTGGCACTTTGTGTCAACGGCTGTTGTGTGGTCCTGGTATGGCTGAACCTAACTCACTCACTCGCGCCTGGTTAATATATACTAATTTTTTTTTTTAAAAAATATATTTATTTGTTGGGTATTGGTTTTGGACTGTGCTGCCAATAGGCTGGCTTCCAAACACCCTCGTGACAACAACTTTCCTATGGATCTAATATTCTGGCATCTATCTCCACTAATAAATAAACATATACATGGTCGACTGCTTGAACCGCCTTCCATAGCACCTCTTCTTCAGAAGACCCCCCCCCCCCCTTTCTTTTTTTTTCTTCCACTTCTCCCCCCTCTTCCACCCCTCTCCCATACTTAAAAAAAAAACACATATGCTTATAACATTCTTTAAACCGTATGTGTTTATACAGTCCAATTATTTTAAATATATTATATTGCTTTGTCGTTTAGCATATTATTGTTGTTATTACTATTGCCCCCTTTAATCAGACTTACGCCCATTTAGTTCCCCTCCCCGACCAAAATAGAATTTTTTAAGGCAGTCAAAATATCTTGACCCCTCCCTCTCTCCCCTGCTTTTCTTTGTGTCGGCGCAACCTGACCCTCACGTGTTCCTAGTACACTATATTACACGGATCCAGCACTGTGATCACAGTACCTTAGCACTGGTGACTTCCCCAAACTGTTTGCACAGTTTCCATAGCTTGAAATCATCCAACAGGTCCTTGAAGTTCTTTATGAACACGTTGGTAAAGCGGTTGTTGGCGATATTCATGCGCTTCAGGAACTCGCTGGAATATCTGTCCGCGAGAGGAAAAAAATAATACAATACATATACATATATATATCCTTAAAGTCATAAACTTCGAGTTCTCACAATTTTAGATGTTTTGGGAACATGTTTGTGGTTCTAGATTGTATGTAGACTCATCAATATTGGTTGGGTAAATACAACATTAAATATAGTACATCTGACAACTTCTCCTCCTTCTTCTTTTCTTCCACCTTGCGCCAGCTGACAACAACGAATAAAAGGCAACGTAATTCTAGATGTATACTGCCGAGTTCACCAACTGACAATCAAAACAATTTTACAAGTTACTAGACCCGGAGAGAAGCCGGAAGGCGGCAACTGGTCCAATTCAAGGCCATTCATCGTGAAGATTGCTAAATCAAGAAAATTCATGGCGAATATTGAACACATGACACGCCGTTGGACAGACGCCGCGAAAACCTTGGCAACGCCTTGAAAAAAAAACAGAAAGCCGGGAAACCCGTTCTTATTACCCTGTAAAATATTAGACTGTCCCGTGACGTCATTTGTGGTCTGCTATTAAGAAAGAATCGAGTGATGTAATCTGAAAAAAATATCCTGGTACCAAATTGAATTGAGAAGAATAATTGACTTTGAAGAAACTAAAGGGAAAAGACTACAGGGCAAGGGAAAGACCACACAGAAGATTAAACACGTGCATGAGAACATTAAAGAAATTAAAATAAACGTATATCACACATTATAAAGAGCACACAGAGGAGCGTGTGTCTCATATTTAGTCCACGGGTTCCAAACCGGCACTCCGCTGAGCCCTAAGTGCTTCGCGGTGCTTTGAGAGCTTCGCATTTTTTCTAAGTGTTCTGTGGCTGCTCCAGAAAAGGGGGGGGGGGGGGGGGATGTGTGTTATGAAATTAAAGATTAGGAAACAAAGAGCAGAACCAATGTTAGAAAATAAGAAATTACATTCTTAACTGAAATTAGCCAAGTTGCCTACTTGGTTATTCTGTTGCCAGTAGCTCCAAAATTGCGTTGGTTACGAGACAGACAGATAACGCGAGAAAATGAGCACCGGCTTATTTTTACCCCTAACAAATCAACAGAAAGTGCTTGAGGATAAGTATTAAAAACTCCACAGGGGAGCATTTATAGCAGGAGTTCACCGATCATCAGTAGAAAGATCCCTCATCGACGATTGTTTCGGCCCGCCACAATTCCTATACAATCTCGGGAGGTGGGCCTACCTGCGTCATGACTCAAAGGCCTTGATCTTCCCCTGTTGCACTTACAGGATGTTTTCGGACAGGGACAAACGATACGGTGATTTGTAACAAGTATTGTGAGAATTATTGATATTGTCGCTAAGGTAGCAAATTAGATCAGTCAACTACTTTACGACCATGGTGACAAGCTTCAGTGTTATTCATCGCACAAGTTGTTTAGACTCTGTCAGTCGTTAGAGGGACATTTACAAACATTTCGGACACTTTAGCTTTTAAGGGATAAGAAGGTCTTTTCCACAAGAGTCTCGGCCAAGTCTACCGAGGGCCATCTCCAACGACGTTCTGATGCGTCCAGAGCCAGCTCGAAGCTCTTTTAGTAGCTTCGCCCAGTTGTTTTAGTGGACATTTGAGCTCGTTTTGATGATTTGAAGGGATGCTGCATGTTCAGCGCGAACGCAGGCTACCCAGCTTAAACGCAGCGGGCTACAAGGCCCTCATAGATTTCACTCTCACAGCCTTCTAAACATCGCTTTTCCAAACAAAAGTCAACCGGATTCTTGGCTCCTTTTACCAGAATGAATTAAATATATTGGTCGAGAAATCAAAATAACCACTGCTGCTTTTCTCAAATACATATCTCTGTGAAGTGTGATTCTCCGCTTAAACAGCTGAATCTTTTTCTAAAAAGTCCATGCCGTGTGGCATTGGTAGTCATGTCTATCCACAACCTTCTGTCTCGTATACTTTTATTCAGCTCTGACTCAGATGATCCTCCACGCCATGATGTCAAACTGTCTAGCATCTTTTCTCCCGGTCTCCCTCTGCCTCTCCTGCCCTCCAACTTTCCCGCTGCCACGATGTACTCCAGTTCTCTCCTTCTCATCACATGTCTCTTTCTTTACATTCTCAACAGAAATTAGCCAAACAGCCACTGAAACAAAACACAGAAGCCGCTTTAACACGGAACCGACATTCGCGTGCAGTTAATATTAGTTGGACTTGATATAAGAAAATAAAAAATGCAACCATAGGTATCCACTTGAAACGTTTGTTGGTTATCTTATGGATTGTATTGTTGCTCTTGCCCAAAATGGACGCTAGGCACGGTGACTGTTTTGAGTCGTGGCAAATTTTTAGCAATTGACAGGCGGTGGCCGTTGGATTTTTCTCCCTTTGTAAACTGAAAAGATATAGTTTTGTCGTCCAGCTACTGAAGTTAGGTGCATGGCTCGACACTGCGAGCTGCGGATTTTATTTAAAAAAATTTTCGGCTGTGATTAAACTTGATCGCGCGCGCAACTGCTGATCTGTTTGTAACTCCTCCTTAGGTCGATGATGAGCTGCATTTCTAATGGTGGACTATTTGTTTTTGCACTTTTTATGGCTGCTTTATGCTTCTGTTTCGTGTGTATGCTGGTGGATATGCTGGGACTGCAGTCGGTGTCAGTTTTCCCACAAGGGACAACGATGGACGTTCTGTATGCTTAGTGATGGCACAGGAGCGAAGCAACCAAGGGGTGACCCGTTTGCTATGAAGCTGAAACTAAGACTACAGGATTACAAGACCTCACTAACAATGTAACCTTCTAGCTTCAACTTACTTGTAACCTGTCGGCGCTTTGACCTCTCCGCAATCTTGAATAGCCAAATTCTGCCAGAAATATAGTTTAAACAATACACTTTACTCTCTAAATTACGCATTTAATACAGTTTGCTGTAGACCAGCAAGAGCACAGTTTGTGATACACAAGGAAAATCAGTTCTACTGTGTCACCAGTAACTGAGCTGGTAATGAAACATCAAGAGAACCAGATGTAGGACTGATAAGATGTGTGGCAGTTTGGCATTATGTTATGGGGGGGGGGGGATTATTGACTACTTATTCTTGACAGAATATATTTGTAAGCTAGTCGCCTTGGCGGAGCGGCTAGACGCTCGCTTGTGGGTCGAAAGGTCGTGGGTTCGACCTTGGTTTCACGTCGACCCAGCCTTGAGTGGGTACCAGATGCAGTCCCGGGAAGTAATGGCGGCCGGCGTGATGCTGACCACATCACCCATCTTGTGCCAATTGGTCTTTTAAAATATAGGTCTAACCCTGTATGCCCTATACGCCTAGAGGCGTGGAAAAAGGTCCTTTAATTTTTTTACTTTATTTGTAAGCTGATTGTAAGCTATATATTCTGGACTGATACGATAACATGGTATAGGTTTCTAACAGGAATACAAAACACTTTTTTCTGACAAGGGTCTGTTTAACATTGATGACATCATTCGCCTGCCGTAGAAAATTAATTTAAAAACAAGCCTCCCAAATAAAGCGAAACTAATTAATTTCGGTTGCCTGGGCAAGGCCAGATCAAATGATTTCCCTGGCCTTGTGCGACTTGCAGGCCTGTGGTTCGAAATGAAACTCCAGGAAAGAAGAAAAGCTCTTCGAATCTTTCCAAGTCACCAAGAGCGACAGCACAAATAGATCATCGTGATCTGAAGAGAGTAATGCTGTGGGGAGCATAGGCGCCTGAACATGGGGCCTCATATCTATTGAAACCCTCTGTCAATTGTATTTAAACCTCCTTCATATTTCAAATATATTTTTTATCTCTCATTACAAATAATAATAATAATAATAATAATAATAAAAATAATAATAATAATAATAATAATAATAATGAGAGAGTATTATTATTAATGCTTACTCAAACAAGACTCTGGTTCCTCAAGGCCCCAGCCGATTGAAAATTTAAAAGGGGTCACAGGGACTTTCCCCATCCCCATTGTTCTCCCACAGTGTCAACGCCCCTGACAGGAAGTGTTCAACGAACAACAGCTACAGCCAAGGGAAAACAGCAAGCGCACTTTCACCTACCCACAACAGCAAAAGTCACCTCCTGCCTATTGGGCAGTTCCTTTCTCAAGTGCTTACCTTGAACGCGGCGCTATAGTTCTCAATGGCCTCAACAAACGTTTTGGCGTCAATAAACCCTTTAGTGCCACTACCGCAGCAATGATGATGGTAGCAGCCGCAGTCGCCGTCCTTCTGTAGCCACGGGTTCCTTGTGGACTTCATGATCCGCATGGGATGTCCCTCCAACAGCTCGTAGTTCAGGGATCGGTACGCCTTCTCGGCTGTGGAACACCAAACAACAGTTCCAACTTTAAACTGACGCTTGCTTCAGGGCTTGAGTCTAAATTTACTCCAAGTGTACTTAAGTGAAGGACCCTTTTCAACGGCCTAAGTGGTATTAAGCATATAGGGCAGGACCTATATATTATAGATCAATCGGCACGTGGTGAGTGATGTGGTCAGCACCACGTCAGCCACCTTTACTTCCCAGGACTCCAGCTGGTATCCACTTAGGGCTGGATCGAGCTGGGAACCAAGGTCATTTAAAAAAACAAAGTCCGACTCCGTCAGTACCCGAACCCAAGACCTTCCGATCCGCAGGCGAGCGTCTAGTCTTCCCACTTCCAATTAGTAATATTTAAAAAAAATGACCTTTGCTCTCAGGTCGACCCAGTTGAACCTGGCAAATTCCACCCCCTTCCGTACCCCCACCTTCCTCTTGTTTGTACCACCCCACCCCCTCCACCCCCGTCAAATTAGTCAGTCAGGTCGACCCAGTCTCAACTGATAAAAGGAAATGTCGGGGGAAGTATTGGCGACTGGCAACGACCCCAGAACACGTAGAACTGGCCCTAGCCCTGAACCACATACACGCAACCTCAGCCTAGGTATCAAAAGAGACTCTTTTCGAAAAAAAAGCAGTACAACGTGACACCCCTCTGACCTAGATCAGACTGAAAAAAGCGTGTAGATGGGCCAGGAAACGTGAACAGGTCCCTAATATTAGATACCCGGTTTGCCTCCGACGAAGGCACACACAGGACACCAGTAACAGCTGAATCAGCTCCGTTAGGCCGGAATTTCACTTCAGACATAAATGAGTTTGATTGTGCTGTCGGCCGGGCCTCTTGAAAATAGCATATTAGACAGACAGACAGACAGACAGACAGACAGACAGACAGACAGACAGACAGACAGACAGACAGACAGACAGACAGACAGACAGACAGACAGACAGACAGACAGACAGACAGACAGACAGATAGATAGATAGATAGATAGATAGATAGATAGATAGATAGATAGATAGATAGATAGATAGATAGATAGATAGATAGATAGATTAGATAGATTAGATAGATTAGATAGATTAGATAGATAGATAGATAGATAGATAGATAGATAGATAGATAGATAGATAGATAGATAGATAGATAGATAGATAGATAGATAGATAGATAGATAGATAGATAGATAGATAGATAGATAGATAGATAGATAGATAGATAGATAGATAGATGGATAGATAGATAGATAGATAGATAGATAGATAGATAGATAGATAGATAGATAGATAGATGGCTGAATATATGGATGGATAGATGGATAGATGGACAGACAGACAGACAGACAAATGGATAACAAAATATAACCGCGAAACAAAATACAACCGCACACAAACACATCCGAACGGTTTATATTGATATTTTACAATATTTTTGTCGCGTCTGTGGCTTACACGTTGCGAGCGCGCTTCGTAATGCCGGGATGCCGGGCTCGATCCCAGCTGCAAGATTTGCATCTTGCATTGGTTTTGACACTGGTATCGAGAATCCGACCGAGAATGCAATGGCAAACTACAGGACGTAAATTTGCCTGGAAAACCAACAGCGAAAAAATGTTGGGGTTTGATCTGCAATGCCCTTTAAGGGAAACGCAACCAAGTTTTTAAAATTGTTAATAGAATTGGCATCCATACCTGGTGAGAATGGTTGAACTTGCAAAGAACAGGGTGAAAAAGCAGATGATTTTTTGTTGGATACTGAGGAGGGACTCTGAACATGTATGGGAATGTCTCGAGTGCAATGCTGTCGCATTCTGATTCATTCATCTATCCATTCATTCAGTGATTTATTTATTCGAGTAATATTTACCTTCTGCTGGGTTTTCGAAGTTGACGTAGGCGTAACACAGAGATTTGCCAGTCACCCAGTCTCGGCACAGCTTCACCGATGTTACCGTGCCCAGGGGAGCAAACTTCTTGTACAGAATCACCTAGAGGTTACATCAGAGAGTGAGTTTTGTTAACTTGTAGAATTTTTTCTTTTCTTTTCTTTTGAACGATTGTTTACCTATCCATAACCATGGATTATGCTTGGCTTTCTGTGATGAGAAGGTGGAGGGTGGGGAAGGAAATGGACGGTTCCCACAACAAAGTTTTTTTTCAACAAATGCTGGTTTTACCACAAAGTATCTTTTATAGTAGCGCTGAAAAAAGTGATGTTTATTATAACGATCTGGTCGTCCCCGTGTGGGATGAAATGTTTAGTTCTTTTGAAGCCCCACCCTGGCTTTGGACCGGGTCCCTAGATATAGCCGGGCCTGAAATATGGCCTAACGGCTGAACGCGGTTTCTGGGACCTCTCCACGGGTGATCCTCATCCTTATGGTGGCACTTTGTGTCAGCGGGTGTTTATCGCTTGTATGATGTCCTGGTGGGGTACAACTTACCTAAAGTGATGCTTAGAATGATGGTGCCAGTTGGAAAAAAAAAAACGTTGTATTCAACACAAGGGAGGGAGAGAGCTGAATATAAAAGGAGAGAGAGAGAGAGAGAGAGAGAGAGAGAGAGAGAGAGAGAGAGAGAGAGAGAGAGAGAGAGACGAACCAATGAACGACGCTTTTTTTTTGTCAAATGGTTTAGAATTGGGCGCGCAGGCCAGTCTTATATACTTCTTACCTAGCTTCACACATTAGATACTTCAGAGAGAAAGAAAGAGGGAGAGAGAGAAAAAAATAGAATGAGAAAGGGAGAGAAAACACACACACACACACACATAGAGAGAGAGTGAGTGTGTGTGTGTGTGTGTGTGTGTGTGTGAGAGAGAGAGAGAGAGAGAGAGAGAGTAGATAGCGCTTGCTTTGAAAGATATGTCTGTAATGTCAGATTTACGGCTTACTCTAAGTTGCTATTGGAATACTGAATTGAGAATCTAGAGACGTAGATATAAGGAAGAAAAGGTCTATTTCACAGAAACAAAATAAATTAACTACATCAACGTTGAAGAAACTGGGGGCGAAATAAAAATAAAAAATGATGGAGGAGGGATGGGTGGGGGTGGGGGTGGGGGAAGGGTAGGCGGGGGGAACGGACGGACGGGCGGGAGAGACACGGCAAATAGTTTGGGCTACATTAAAAGAAAAAAAATCCCCTTGTGGCGTCGACTACGACTATTTGGGAGCTTCCTTATTTGTTTTAGTATCCAGAAGCCATGAGTTGTTAACCCTTAGGCTCGGTATTATGGATTTCGCAACCTTTCGGCCATGAATCCATTATAAATACTGTAAATCTGGGAGAAATGTGGCTTTCCTGCCTACCCCCGGGATTAAACCCGGACCACAATTAGTTCGTCACCCGGTCTCCGCGCAGTCCGGTTTAGCCAACTATGCTAGAGAGCCGGGCTGGAGCTTCCTTCAAAGTCAGAGTACATCTGCCAAAGAAACAAGGAATCAACAGTGTGCATCTAAATGAGTCATACCTATGAAACGGATGTGCACGCAACAGTCAGTTTAGGAACATGACTAGAGCTTTATGCCGCAGTTTACAACTGGTAAACGCTAAGAAGAAGAGGAAGATGAAAAGACGCTAGCTACATGGTCTTTACTAAGCAATCTTGGCATTTGCTGGCTGTTGAAACAATTCAAGGTTCAGTAATTTGCTGTTTCTTTCAAAACAACTGACTTTCTATATCAGTGTCGACATCAACCCAAAATTGTATGCTGCCAACTTCACCTCAACCTACTATGTATCTCGGAATTGCAAACTGCATTCGCAACAAGACAAGACCTATTTAAAAAAAAAACAGTAAAAGCCATAATGGAAGGAAATTTAAGGCAAGCAAGTAAAAGACGATACAAGTGGGAGGATAACGTTGGTAAACTGGCGGACATCATTCCCAGAAAGTGCTTGTAAGCAATTTTCGGTCTTTCCAAATGAAACTGTTCTGTTGTTCTATCTGTTGTTCTTCACTCGGTCTGCCTTGTTTACTTCGAAAGAAAGGTAACAGTTTGTGTACAACCAGTATAACAAACGTTATACGATCAGTACCTCACTTACGTTTAGCAGAAGCCTTCAGATCGACACTTTATAATTAGAATGTCATTTTACTGGAATCGATTGAGCAAAATAGAGGGAGGGAGACCTCAAAAAACAGAAAAGAACAATGTAACCTTGTAAAAAAAATTTAAAATATTTTCACATTTGGAAGAAGTTTTCCAGCAAATAGTCAAACAGTGATATATAACTAGAATGTTTTTTCATCGGAACCCACTGAAAAAAAAAGAGATGAATTGATACCTCAAACAGAAGAAGACAATTTTTTGGGCGTGTATTGTTAATTCCGCGGCGTCCGTGGCTAAGGCGTTGCGAGTCTGACTCGTATTCCAACGTACCGCGGGCTGCGTGGATTTTTATCATGGTATGGGACGTCGCAGGTCGACCCAGCCTCAAATGGGTTTGTTTGTTTTAGTATCCAGAAGCCATGAGTTGTAAACCCTTAGGCTCGGTATTATGGATATCGCAACCTTTCGGCCTTGATTCCATTGTAAATATCGTAAATGACTGAATCTGGGAGAAAATGTGGCTTTTCTGCCTACCCCCGGGAGTGAACCCGGACCACAAGGAGTTCGTCTCCCGCTCACCGCGCAATCCGGTTTAGCCAACTACGCAAGAGAGCCGGGCCCTCAACTGGGTACCAGATGGGCTGTCCTGGGAAAGCAAAGACGGCCGGCGTAATGCTGACCACATAACCCACCAAGTGCCGATTGGTCTGTAAAAATATGGGTGCTCTTCCATATGTCCGATGCGCCTAAGGGCGTGTAAAGGGATCTTTACTTTTTTACTTATAGTAAATACCTCATTCACATGTGGCAGAAGCTCCCCAACAAATAGCGAAGCAGCGGACATGTTTGCCAACATGGCTGGTATGTCTTGGGTCGTCGACGTTGTAGATGTCATAACGTACTTTTTAGGTCTTGGAGAGGCCAACGGTTGACTGGAGCTAATGTTGTTGTCTTTTCATTCCAGCAATGAAAAAAGGCAAGAACGTTATCTCACTAAATTGCTTTCTTTTTTCAAATAAAATTTATGACAAAGTCCAAGTTTTGAGCGCTGTCCCTTTTTCGGCAGTTGTTTGTGTCAATAAGTGAAGAATGACGTCAAATTGCTCTAAGGTAACCAGCCTATTTACATTAGTAGAATTGCGTCATTTTTCTTTTGAAAGTCAGCTAGTGCTCTCTAGTGCGCCGGTTGGAGGGGACTGATTTCTTGGTGCAAAGTTGATGTCACACAATCCTTTGGAGAGACGAGTGATGAAGGATTTTCCGTTACTTACTTATATCCTTTCCCAGATGACATTACAGGACAGTCAAACATTTAAGAGGGTGGTAAGACCGGGTTTCCCTGCTTCCTGAGTCTTTTAACCACCCCAAAACATCTAGAACTGACCCTAACCCTAACTCACCTCCGTCCCACCAGAGAGTGCAGCCTAGGTGCCACTACTGCCTGCAGCCTATCTACCACCCCATGAAATATTAGAGTGTCCTGTGACCTGTGGATTTCCCCTGTTTGGGGTAGGATATTATTAAAACGCCGAAAAGTCTAGGCGACCACTGGTATTGACAGTTGTAAGACATAGAAGATGGCACTAAGGTGGCACATTCTGATGAGACACGAACAGGCAATCACCAAGCAGGATTTGCAGTTGACAGTTGGGTGACTGGGGACACGAGGACGTCATAAACACGTCCAAGAGAAATCGTAAGGCGAACGTTGATGAGAGAAGTAAAAAAGTGATCGACTGGACTCTGTCTATGATATACAAGTTATTGCACAAGATAGAACAGAACAGAGAAATATACTGTAAGCCATTATGTTCGTTGTTGTTGTTGTTGTTGTTGTTGTTGTTCGTCCATCACGAGTGAGGAAGACCACTTTCATCCAAAGTATGTTTATGTTTATTTAACAGATCAAAATCATGGCACACGGGTGTAACACATATGTGCTCTGTTCTACTTCTAGCTCAAGTCTGAGTCTGAAGAATCTCACCGCTGTGCATCAATTCTGTTGCACCGGCGAGCATCCTGAAAAAACTCTGGGTAGATTTTTAATTCCAAACTTTGCCCGCGCTATTTGTTTCGAATTCCAACTGCCAAGGGATTCTTTACGTGCACAAGAATACACACGAGCGTCCGATCTTACTACCCATAGACCGGGGAAAATTACTAGATGTCTACGTGCAAAAAATCCTAACCTTTACTGGGGCTTGAACCCGGGTCCTCCAGCAATCGAGACGAATACTATACCTCGAGACCACTCCGCCCCCAAAGTAGTAATCATCCAAAGTAGTAGTGATCAATGATTGTGAGTATGAAGGTGGCTGATTAGTCTAATATAAGCCCGGAAGGTTGAGCTGTGCGGACAACAGGTGGAAGCCGCAGTAAGTGTGTGGGTTAGCGTTACGGTTCTTTCTAGTCTGGATAAAAATGACTTGTGCAAGGAATTGGATTTAAGTGAGGTGTGGTTGGGCAATTCGTCGACCTCTCTCTGTCTCTCTCTGTCTCTCTCTGTCTCTCTGTCTCTGTCTGTCTGTCTCTCTCTCTCTCCTCTCTCTCTCTCTCTCTCTCTCTCTCCCCTGTGTCCATCTTGATAAAATGACAGGACAATGTCGAGACGATTAGGAATGGAACTAGGTACAGTGGATGACCAAAGCACTGTAAGCTATATGTGACACAGAATAGCACAACAAGACAACGAAATAATACCTGTACAGTTTATTCGCCACTCGCGCTCATCGGTGAAAATTCAGACGAAGCAGATGCACTAATCTATACAGACGGATCCGTTATACGCCAAAGAAGAAGCGCATGGGCATTTACAGCACGCTCAGCGGGCAGAACAGTCAAAGAAGCCAACGGCGCCTTCTCCATGACAACCAGCAGCATGACGATGGAGGTGA
>CAJHNH020008507.1:320088-359628 GCA_905116865.2 Candidula unifasciata | reverse complement strand
CCTTTACATGCTTGGCTAGCTTGTGTTACAAATATTGGTATTTACTCTTCTAGAGATGGACGTTCGCCTGCGACTAATTATCGTGTTAATGTTTCAGTTCTCTTACCAGATTGTCTCCAGTTAGAATATGTCATTATTGTGTTACTTGTGTTGTTGTCTCAACTTCTGAATTATTTCATTAAGCTGTCCATGCTCAGTGACGCGAAAACTCCCATGATCGGGGAAAACAAACACGCTAATCCTGTCTGGTCGTCACGCTGCAGGTCCTTAACAGAACGTTGCTGCCATTCATCATCATCATCATTTGTCGTGCCAGTAAATGTAGATTGTAATGTTTAGCTATCTCACACAATCACCAGAATCACGGATGAGTTCATTGTTTCGTCTCGCCCCATCCATGGGAGCAGGCCATTATATTTATTTCTTCGTCTTCCTCTTGCCCTATTTTCAAAAATCTTTCTGGTTGTTACCAAGTCCTTGAGTGCAATTCTTGTCATCATGTGCCCAAAATAACATTAACTGTTCACGTTTTATTGTTCTTATAAGTTTACGACTTTCATCTGTGTCGACGAGGACTGCTTGGTTGGTATTTCCATCCAGCTGTGATAGGGAGTCGCCGTGGCGTAGTGGCTAGACGCTCGCCTGCGGATCAGAAGGTCGTGGGTTCGCTCAGTGACGGAGCCGGACTTTTTTCAAAAATGACCTTGCCCCCCCCTCCCCCCCCTCCCCAGGTTGACCCAGTCTTTAGTGGGTACCGAATGCAGTCCTGGTAAGTAAAGACGGCCGGCAAGATGCTGTCGACATCACCCGTCATGTGCCGTTGGTCTATCAAATATAGATCTAGCTCTGTGTACCCAGTATGCATGAAAGGCGTGGAAAAGGGTCCTTTGCTCTACTTACTTTATCCTGCTCTGATATTATTTGCATTCTTCTCAAAAACCACATATTTGCCAAGACTAAATGTGGTTTGTTTTTTTTTTTTTTTTTTAGATTGTTTGCTTGTTGTCTCTATTCTACATGTATAAAACACGCCGGTTCTACATAATACTTAAACACATTTTGTTTTAACAGTAATTAAAATCTTCTTGTTTGTGAGAATGTGTTGCATTTTCCTAAAGGCCACTTTTACTATGCGAATTCTTGTTCTAATTTCTGCAAGGCATCTTACAACAAATGTTTTGACTGTTCCAAGATCTGTTGACTTGCTAAAACATTGTATCGTTTGAACGTATTTCAATCTGTTATTTCTTTCTTCTTAGTGACGACCATAATTACCATTTTCTCACTATTGAATTCCAAGCCTAGTTTCTCACTGTCTCCGCTAAACACTGAAGATCTTCTTCATAGTCAACCATAAAAACCGTTTCATCTCAATATCTTATATTGTTAATTTAACATCCTATCAGATTAATTCCCTGCATATCTTTCAGATATCGCATAATTTCCTCACTTTGTAAGGAAGAAAGATTTTGAGACTTTACACATCCCTATCGCAAATCTATCTTGATTGGCTGTTACATAACTACTTCATTATCGATATTTACAGCAGCAAATTGTTTCCAGAATATGTTCTTAATCAGTTCTAAGATCTTTCCCCATTAGTTTGTAGATTTGTTAGCTTGTTTATCATGTCGATGTGTTCAGACCTTTTTTCCACGCCATTAAGTGTTGTTGCAGTATAACGCTTACCTTTGAATTTGTAATGTCTTGTGGCACTCAGTGGCTGAAGTGTTTCAAGTCCACACGTACTTCAAATGACATAATCTGGTACCTATTTTTGACTGGATCGACCCCGGACCCATGTCAACGCTGCCTTTATGAAGATCTGAACCTACGACCATAGGGACAATATAAAAAACCCTCCCTAGTGCTGAACGTTAATGTTAAACCAAGAAGCAGGATGTCTGACATACAATGCATTATCTATTAGTGACATAATAAACACATTCCAGCACATGCTACAGATAACTGTTGTCCTGATATCTGCCAAGGTAAATATCACACAGGAGAACTATTTTATTAAGATAGTTCTCAATATTGATAAACGTTATCACCAAGTTTTGACACAACCTGCTGAATAACTTGTGGCACAATTAAATAACTCCCAACTGTTCATTCTGTAAGCATGTTTACTCTCTGTTCTTTTCAAAACAAATGAGGATACACACCAGAAACATGTTATTTATTATTGTATAATCTTCGCCTTTTATAATCTAATTGTATTTTCGAAATGTTTTTTTTTTTTAATCATTGCCTGTACGTTGAACATAAATCAATGATTTCACTCTGCTGTAGGAAACATGCGGCTGATTTAGCCAAAACGAGATTATGTTATTAGCTATGTTTGTTCCTGTTTTGTTTCCGTGACTTTTAATTTTGATTAGCTGTCAGGTCGCCATGACTACAACTGTTTTATTTTCTGTGTTTTGTTTGTGACTATAAGGGTTGTTTGTGTACAGTCTAATAGTTCTTCCTCATTCTGACAGAGGCACTCTGGCTTCGAAGAAAACACCCAAAATTTGCCACTTTTTATGATGTTCATGTTAAGTTCAGTGAATATTACCCCTCCCCCACAAACTGGCATCTCTGAATCCACACAGGAAAGAAATGGGGAAAGTACTGGTTTTGGAAGAGTGTTATGACTTTGATTGTGGTCGAAATATTTAACTTGTCTCCTTTTAATTTAATTTTCAGTCATTCTGAAAGTTTCATGTGTTTATTAATAATATTATGCACACTCATCATCTTAAGTATCATCAGAGAGCCTGCCTGCTAGGGAATAAGCCTTGAGATTTCAGAAAGCGTCTATGTGCCCGGTGCCGCCTACACATCAGATATTAGTGTGTTACTTGCTCTTCCTTTACAGGACGTTGCAGAACCAACCCCAGCATTTTGTCTATTGTGGTTTTTCTAGGCAAATGTTACGTTCTGTAGTTTGCCATTGCTTCCTGGCGTCAGCTCTCGGTACCACTGTCAAAACCAATCCAAGACAAATTGCCCGCAGCTGGGATCAAACTCAGCACCCCGGCATTATGAAGTTAAGCCATTCGACTCACGTTCTGGAGGTCGTGAGTTCGTTTCAGGAGATCCATGGGGATCGCCGCTGGAGGTTGGGAGTTTGTGTCTTTTGCGACGCTATTGCACTACCCAGTTGAAATACAAGTTCAGCCTTTAACTTTTCAGTGCAGTGTACCGGGCAGTGCCTTAACAATCACAGGGAGGGGGACGATGGGGGGTGGGGGTGTTCAACTCTGGTCTGTACCAAGATTGATTGACACGCGACCTAGTGGTCGTTTGCCCACAGGCAACTGCATAGCAAGCCATAGAGATGGATGCGGCTGGTGATAATATTTAGAGATCAAAATTTTACCCTTCCCTAACTCGTAAGATCCCGGAAGACATAAATTGGGAAGGAGATAATTCCGATAACGAGATCAGAGTGTTATACTCCAGTCCTTTCGATTTCAACGAAGGGGCATCAGGAGTTATTGCTTTCTTCATGATGCGCTCTCTGAAAGCGTGATTACACCAGTTATTTTCGGACGCCTCTCGACAGGCGACGGAGAAGTGGAAATAAACTGGAAACAAAATACTAATATCAATTTCGCTAGATAATCATACCATAGCTACGGATAACATTTTTTAAACACTTCAGAAATTGTCAGTTTATTTAAATTCGCCCCCATCTTCATTTTTTATTAAATGTGAACTTCCATCGGAACATAGGTTCTCGGTGATTTCCGACCAGGCCCTATTATATGTTGCCATCTTCTGCAGCATCCCATTGGTATCTTTCTCGCATTCTTTTCTCTCTGTCGCTATGCTTCTCTTAGTTTCTTTTGCAGTGTGGATTTCAGCTTCTCTTGATGGGGGTTTTTTTTTTTTTTTCGTAGTGATTTCAGCGAAAGAACATTATAGCTGAACTTTCAACACACTTTCTCGTAGGGAACCTATTACAGAAACTATTATTTAGTACCGTATCCACAGTAAAGTTTGTTGTAGTGGATTCATGTATCCGCCAGACATTTCCAGAATATTACGTGTTGAAGCCCCCAGTAATTTCCACAGTTCCGCGGTGCAACTCTCGTTAATTGGCAGCTTTCCGTCTCTCCAGCCGTTTGGTATATTGAGCTATAGAGACATGAGTGTGACAGTCGAGGGCGATGGCGTGTGCCTAACAAGTCCGCTCCTAGCGTTTTGTGGCTGTTCGTGATTCCACTAGGCAATTTTACGTTCAGAGTTTACCGTTGCCCTGTGCGGTCGGGTCTGGATACCATTGTCGAAACCAATGAGAGACGGTCTGCTGCCAAATCACCCGCAGCTGGGGTAGAAACTGGCATCTTAGAATAAGTAGAGGTGCTTCGCAATCCTTAAGACACAGAAGCCGACCGACCCGCTCGCATTAGGAGAATTCAACAATTATATCCCACAGTTGCACAGTTAGAGAACAAGATTTCTCGTGTTAACGTCCAAAAGCTACCAGCATGGCATTTTTATATACTGCTCGCGGGGGAGGTCCTGGGTTCAGACCCCAGTAAAGGCTAGGATTTTTTTACGTGGACTCTGGGTAGTAAAATTGGGCGCCCGTAGTAAAATCAGGCGCCCGAATGTATTGTTGCGCACGAAAATAGCCTAACGGACTCTAAAATTTGGATTAAAAGTCTAACCAACAATAGTTCAGGATCCCCGCCGGTGCTACGGAGGTAGTGCACTGAGCTGAGATTCTTCAGAATCAGGCTTCAGTTAGAAGTAGAACGGAACACTTATGGGTTACCATCTTTGTGCCATGACGTTGATCCTTTGTTCATATCAACCAATGCTATATACTGCCGGCGTGAAAATTAGACCCTGGTACTTGTAGGTTTGTGAAACGTGCGCACTAACATCTAAGCAATAGGGCCGCTCCAGACACCCTGCTAACCCGTAAGCCCATATCAATCAGTCAATTAGGCGCCGTCTACGCAACACAATAAAGGTTGGCTGTAACGGATCTCCACTGTCTCTCACTCTGATTGTATGTTCTGAGGGGCATTTTTTGTTGGGCAGTCGTTCATGTCATCCTCAAATTTGTATCGCCTACTTTCTTTTCCGTATAGTTTTTAATGACATTGACGTGTCTTTTAATTGAATTAAAAGAAAGGGGGTTGGAGGGGGGGGGGAGGGGGTGGGGGGGGGGGGCTGCGTGGTCTAGAGGCATGGTGTCCCACTCGACAGCTGGGATTTCTGTCACGTTGCCTTGGACTTCTAGTTATTCCCCCTGGTCTCTTGGTAGTGAAATCAGACGCCCGTGTGCATTGTTGCGCACGTACAAAAATCCCTTTGCAGTTGGAAATCGAAAAGAGTAGCCTAACGACGCTGACCGGGCAGAATTTGGAGTTTAAAAATCTACCCAAAGTATTTCATGATCCTCGCCGGGGCTACAGAGCCTGTGCACTGTGCTGAGCTGCTTCTGGCTTAGGCTTGAGTTAGAAAAAGAACGGGGCACTTATAGGTGTGCTGTGATGTTGTTCAAACCTCAAACCTCTAATCCTCAAATTTGTATCGCCTACTTTCTTTTCGGTATAGATTTGTATGACATTGATGTGTCTTTTAATTTCGTTGAAATATTTCGCATGTAAAAGGGAGAAAGCGTCGTCCGTGGCTTAGTCGTGGCGAATCCGACTCGTAATTCTAACGTGAAGTGATCGAAATCCACTGCTGGCTGCGTGGATTTTTGTCATGATATGTGGTTTTGCAGGTCGACCTAGCCTAAAATAGGTTCCAGGATGTATGTCCTAAGGGGGAAGTCAAGATGGCCGGCTTAATGCTGACCACATTACCTACCTAGTGTCGATTGGTCCGTAAAAATATGAATGCTCATTTCATGTGCCCGATGTGCCTAAAGGTGTGAACAGTGATCTTTACTTACTTACTCAAAAGAGACGGAAGTAAACGACTCCTTTTTTCTGTGACACAACGACGTAAAATGCCATGCTCATATTATTATACGCCGATTGGCAATCGCTGTGTGATGTGGTTGGTCAGCATCACACCGACCGCCTTTGCTTTCCCACGTCATTACCTGACACTTGTTTTAGACTGGGTTAACCCATGAGCCAAGGTCAGTTTAGGAATAAAAATCTGTCTCTATACGGGTTTGAACCCGGTACCATCGCGGCTGCAGACGAATGTCTATGTCTATGTATTTACCGCTGCTCCCATTTTAATTTGGCTTTTTTTTTTTTTTAAATCACTCTCTAATCTCTGTCATTCATGGTCTGTCTAAAATGTGTGTGTGCTTATTTTTGTTTTTATGATATGATCTTATTTTCCTGTATGTCAGCATCTTTGGGTTCTGGATTAAATAACTGCGTGTTCATTGTGTGACTTTTATATGGTCCGTATGCCCAGCGCGCTAGCTAAGTTGGTTAAACCAACTGCACGGCGAAAGGTGACTAGTGATATCCATTGTACAGAGCCAAAGAATTTACAACACCTTTGCCACTTGAAGATGATATCAAACACAGAGCACGCACTCCGTAACTAAGGCGAACATCGTTTTTATTTAAACTTATGGTTTCTAGATTGATAAAACATTATGCTTCCTATGATTGCACTGAATTTCCGCTTCATTTGAAATATCTTATTATTAATGTGTAGCTGAGTACTCTAGGTGTTGCCATTTTTTATGTGCAAATGACAGTCTGTATGTGTCTGTTCTCTTTTAGTTCTCTTTTACGTTTTCACCATATGCTTGAAAGTTATGATTTATACAAATTATAGTTATTGTAATCATGTTTTGTAATGCCCAGCGAAAATGCATATATGTATATATATATATAATATATATATATATATATATATATATATATATATATATATATATATATATATATATAAACACGTCACCCACCACCGTAAATAATACTCAATGTTAAATGATATGCGACATTAGACGGAAGACTGTCACAGTATTTGGGACATGTAAGGAGCAGGAATGGAGAACTGGCAAGACAGGTGAAAACAAAGGGAGGAGAGTAAAGCGATAAAAATACCTAGATGGCTTCCCCACAAGGATAAGGCGTTACAAGAACACTGACCTGTGCCGTGATTCTAGTGATAGCGTGGGACGACGAACTAGTAAGGCCTCCGCTTATCGGCATGACAGGCAATGATGATGATTATAATGCTGTTTTGTTCTGGAGACAGAGACACATATGACACATGTACACCACACACACACCTACACACACAGACACACACACACACAAGTACATTATTAAGCTGTCTTCACGTTTGCCGCCGAAACCATTGACCTTTTCCCAATATTGTTGAATATCACTTGGCCCTTTCTATACTGTTTTAGTTCTGTTCCACGTGTTTCGTCAATTGCATGTATTTAACTTTTTTTTTAACAACCTGCCGGTCAAATGTGTTAATAATAATTTGCTGTATAATATCAATAACTGGAATATATCAGAATTCTTATACCTTCTCTACTTTTGTTTCTCTTTCCACGCATCCCCATTTAAAGTCTTTGTTGTTTCGAAATATTCATCTACTCCCCCCCCCCCCTCCCCTCCCCGCCCCAGCCTCCCCCTTCCTCGACTCATAACTGGAATTGGAGGATCAAAATTACCTGTGAGCTGTCGTTGTTTTTTGTAGTGCAACTACCTTTAAAACTCTAGTCATTATGTTTGTCTTCATCTCATATATTTCCCACTTGAACAATATAGAAAACGGGTATTAATGTCTTACATACATACAATTAAGACTGACTTCCGGTAGTTAACCGAAATCCTTGTGGGGGAAAAAAAACTTCAGCTCCTGATGTGTCGCAGTGAAGTGCTATTGAAGCCAAGTCTTTTCTCGCAAAACTATCTCCCATATCGACCGAGCCCTAATCTTGTGAGCACAAAATGAGCTGATCCTGGGTTATCGTGTTGATGGATCCAACAGCTCAGTTGGCATTTCAGCTCTTCGTCGAGCCCACAAACCTGACCATAAGGGCCTGTTTGTTTGGCAGTCTATTTACTGTTCCAGTCTGACTGGTTTACCGTAAATTTTCTCCTTTTTGTGTGTTTTGACTTGGTCTGTATCGTCCAAGCCAGTTGCTGTTCTAACCGTTTTCGGTTATTTCAGCGCGTTCTGTCCCCGACCGTAAAACTTCCCCTCTTTTGTGCCTCTTTGCGCGTTCTGTCTCCTACAATCTAGCTCAGCTGTTCTCCGCCTGTAGGTAGCGACACACTTGGGGATCGAACGGCCCTTTCACATGGATCGTCTGAGACCACAAGAAAACACATATTCACTGAAGTTATGAAGTAGCAAAGAAAATAATTTTATGACTGGGCGAGGGGGGGGGGGGGGGGGGGGGGGGGGGGTGTCACAACAACATGAGAAACTAGTAAAGGTTCGCGACATAAGAGAGGTTGAGGGCCACTTTCCTAGCTGCTTCCGCATAAAAAAGTTTAAAAAAAAAAAAAATTAACTCCCAAAGGTTACACGCAATAAAAAAAAAATAAAAAAGGAATTAACAATTCTTTGGGGACGCAACGAGGCGTGTCTTTGGAGTATGTCATTACAGAAAAGAGGATAAAAGGGGAGGGGGCTAGGTGTTAATTACTTTGACATTGAATAATATATGTATTTAATGATTGACAGTATATGTGCTAGTGTGTGTCTATATATATGTACGTATATATATATATATTTATTTACTGCGGAGATAATTATTTGTTAGCTGTACATCCACATACACGCGCGCGCCTGCACATTATTACAATGTATTGCCGACTACGCAATGTACTGGTAATACTGCAGCATAGCGGAGCAAGATATATTGAATGTGTCCGTAATGTCAACTGAATAGAAACGACACATCAACCAGTTGTCCTTAGACAAGACATGTGTATCAAGAATCACTGAGCAGGCGTGCCCAGATAGTAAAGACATGTGTATCAAGAATCATACTGCAGGCATGCCCACATAGTAAAGACATGTGTATCAAGAATCACTGAGCAGGCGTGCCCAGATAGTAAATAGCTTATCTAAGCTGGCAGCCTTTCTTATCTTTAGGGCTTAGGGATCAACACGATCGAGTCCTGTCAAGTGGAACAGGTTGTGTAATATAGCTTCCTGCCATTGTTTAGCAAGGTGTACGTTTGTGTCTGTCTGTCTGTCTGTCTGTCTGTCTGTCTGTCTGTCTGTCTGTCTGTCTGTCTGTCTGTCTGTCTGTCTGTCTGTCTGTCTGTCTGTCTGTCTGTCTGTCTGTCTGTATCCTGGAATATTATACCTCTTTATGATTTAGGGAGAACAGTGGAGGAATAAAGGAACCCCAAAAAACATTTGGAGAAGAGAACTGGAGAATGAAGCTAGAAAGATAGGGGGGGGGGGGGACATGGGAAGAGCTCCATGCAATGGCGAAGGATAGAACGGCTTGGCGTGAGTTGGTTGAAGGCCTATGCTTCATTGGGGGATCGAAAGGCAGAAGAAGAAGACGTGTGTGTATGTTTTACATGTCAGTCTCTCTGAGTGAGCATTTAGATGGGTTGACAACAAGGTCGTGGGTTCGCTCCCTGGCGGAGCCGGACTTTTTTTTCAAAAATGACCCGACTCCCACCCAGGTCGATCCAGTCTTGAGTGGGTACCTGGTGCATTCCCGGAAAGTAAAGGCGGCCGGTGTGATGCTGACCACATCACCAATCTTGTTGCGATAGGTCTATAAAAATAAAAGTCTAGCCCTATATGTCCTATACGCCTAAAGGCGAGGAAAAGGGTCCTTTACTCTTATACCTTTATTGGTTCTTAGGTATTTTAGCTGCCATTAAATGTCTCTGTTCTTTATCACTGTTAAAGTGATTGGTGCTGTTGATCAATGTTACACGGTACTGGGTTATATATCATTGAGTCGCCACTTTAAGAGCGCCCCTGGCGCGTCGTTCGAGGCACTGCTTGAAACTTCAAGTGGATTGATCTCCTGTCTAATGCTCTTTCTGTAACAGGTATTTCGATCGTCGGTTTGAAATATGAGTCCCGTTAAACGCATTCTCTTCGAGTTACTTTTATCAGTAGAAACAGTTGCGCAGTTTTCACATTCAATGCCTACGAAGAATGCTTGTCATTGTGTGAATTGTCGCTGGAGCTACGGATGTTGTACTTTTTGGGACGCTCTCGGCAAGGGTTTAGTCACTCTGTGCAGAGAAACCGGCCTATGGGAAATAAACATTACAAGTAATGAATTTGATATCTTTCGGAATACATAACACTAATATAACCCTTGACCTATTAGGGTCGTGGAGGTGTATTGATGGAAGCACTAGCACATAAAAACCGCCATCTTTCTCTGTCTTCTGCTTGATGAATAAGTGAATGATAACTCTGTCCAGTCTTTTTCTTGATATTGTCATTCCAGGTTCCTCTTTGCCCTCCTCTTCTTCGACTACCGCCCAGTGTTTCTTGAAGTACAGTCTTTGCAATCGAATCATGTCTCACCACGTGCCCAAACCAAGCTAACATGCCACGTTTCACCACTATCAATTGAGGCTTCTGATGTCCCGCAAATCTGTATATTTTAATTTACTTTCTATTTCGCGTTAAGTGACAAGACACTGTCACAGACATTGTGGTACTTTAAAGAGAAAATATTACAATAGGTTTTCCTTTAGTCATTAAGAATTTTCGTTCACAGGCTACAGTAGATTCGTAGGGTAATAAGTTCCCCGCCCGTATGTCATCGGGGCCCTCACATAAAGCAAAAAATATAACCCTAGCAGGAATGTCGTAGGAGGCGACCAAGGGTAGGGCTGGGCTTAAAGCTGACTGCCTCCATCCTATAAAAACAATAGCCACAAAAACAAACCAACCAGGGAAAAGTCAAAAAGGGGAAAAAAATAAAACCGTAGCCAACAAGAAAAAAAAGATTGGGAGGGCATTGGTAGATAGCGAAGGATAGAACTATGGTTGCGAGCCTATCTTCCACTGGGGGGTTGAAAAAGGCAGTAGAAGAAGAAGTGAAGTAAAGAAATTGACCCTATCCAATGCCTTAAGGCGTATTAGGCATATACGGCAAGACCTCTATTTTTATATACTAATCGGCACATGATGGGCGATGTGGTCAGCATCACTCCGGTCGCCTTTACTTCCAATGACTAAGAAGAAGAATTAAATTCCTAAAATATCCTCTTGGTGAATTGCAGATGGGTTGGACATCTCGGGTTGGCCTCTGCGAAGATATCACGGTGTATGCATGAGGAACATAAGTGAAACATTTGTAGTGATGCATTTATGAGAAGAGGAGACACAAGTAGTGTTTCATAGAGAGGAAAGATCGGAGATACAATAAGGACACAGAAGAAATGTGTCAGTTTGGATTTGTCCGTGGTTGAGAATGAACACAACAACGTGCGATGGCCTTGAAAACTATTGCGTTTACCGTACAAGAAGAATTCCTACATGCTTTATGAAGAGTTCATGACATGATCATCTGGGAAAACTGGCTCATAAACAGCATCCTATCCCGAAATATAGGGTATTTTTGTCATGTCAAGCCTTATGATGGCCTAGAGAGAACAGTGATGGAGGGTACCGTTTCCAGAAAACGAGTCCAAGGTAGATGCAAGACGTTGAAGATGCATTGGCTATGAAAGCAGATAAGGCTGGAGAACTGGCTAGAGAAAGCGAGACCTTCGGGTGTGCCATGACGAGAGCGATGTTTTGTAAAAGGTCCTGTCGTTTGATGATAGCACAGAGCCAGTTTTAACATCCTGTCAACTTTAGACAATTAATGAACAAGCCAAACAATTTCTTTAGGCCTCGGAGCTGTCGTTTTATACAAACAAATCTTTAGAATTCTGTGAACAGCCAAAAATAGTAACCCCTATGTTTGGAACGGCAGCTTACCCTAACATTAGAAAGAGAGTCATGCATTTTAGTAGTGGTATGAGCAGGTGGAAACTAGAACATATTGTGACCACTGGAAAGATGTGTGTGTGTGGTGGTGGTGCAAAAAAAAAAAAAAGGGGGGGGGGGGGGGGAACAACATAAACAAAATTCTTGAAAGCTTTTTATCTACGCAGTCGGCAAGACACTTGATGTCGACGATGATGACGATGATGTTGATGAGGATGATGACGACAATGATGATGATGATATTGAAGATGATTATCGATATAGAATTGATGTCACTCACAGTCTGTTAATGCACAAGATATCTCACTCTTCTTCTTTAGCCCTATTTTGCCTTTCAGCATCCAAAATGTTAATAGTGTAATCCAGCGGTTCTAAAACTGGGTACTGCGGCACCCCATGGTGCCGGGAGCGTTTGCCAGGGGTGGGGCGGGAGTAATTAAAAATTTATTCAAACATTTTCGTTCATCGCTGTAAAGACAATTAAAAAATATTTCCCTTTTCTTATTCCCCTATGTATTCAACCACTTTAAGGGTAGATGTGCCGGGAGGCATAGGGTCCAGCCCTTGCTATCAGCTTCTTAGATGGGTGTTGACCCCCCCCCCCCTTTTTCCCCAGGTCTAACACACACTATCTCTCTCTCTCTCTCTCTTTCCACACTCCTACCGATCACAGGTTAGACCAGCGGTTCCCAAAGTTTTTTCGTCGTGGCACCTTTGTCGGGCTAAAAAAAAACTCCCGGCACATCTACCCTTAAAGTGGTTGAATACATAGGGAAATAAGAAAAGGGAAATATTTTTTAATTGTCTTTACAGCGATGAACGAAAATGTTTGAATAAATTTTTAATTACTCCCGCCCCACCCCTGGCAAACGCTCCCGGCACTATGGGGTGCCGCAGTACCCAGTTTTAGAACCGCTGGATTACACTATTAACATTTTGGATTCAGCATCATATACCACATGCCTGGGAATGGTTTGATAGCTTTGTTTTGCCATATACCCCTGTGTCAGCGGGATGAAAAATATTCTATTCTTTTTTTCACTGGGTTCCCATTGCTAACCAATCAGGTAACATAGAGGTCATTTGTTGGTATTTTCCAAATCTCTGTCCACTGTAATTATCTAGAGCGGAAGCACGCGCTCTAGTGCCTGACCCTGCGTTATTTGGGACAGCTGGTTAGTTAACACATCACAGACGATAACTCCGCTGGCTGTGAACATAGAGCCCCAGCACGCAATCATCGTGTATAGTGACGAATCAATTATCGTTACTCAGCAAGCAACAACTGGCGAACTTTGATGGTACGGTCATATGTCAAGATCATCTGAACTGTACAGCAGATGCCAAAGAAAATGTCGTCTGCTTCCTCTTCTTCAGCTTTTTCTTTAAAATAGAATTTGCTTATGAAAAATAAGATTTTGGGAAGGCCGAATGTGAAACCCGGTTTGTGGCGCTTTAAAAATAAGTTCCTTCGTTCGCTCATTTGTTCATTCTTTTTTTCTTTTCTTCTCTTTCTTGTTCTTTTTCTTCTTCTTCTTCCTCTTCTTCTTCTTCTTCTTCTTTTTTTCTTCTTCTTCTTCTTCTTCTTCTTTTTCTTCTTTTTCTTCTTCTTCTTCTTCTTCTTCTTCTTCTTCTTCTTCTTCTTCTTCTTCTTCGTTCCAGTACATCAGAAAAGTGAGATGATATAATATCTGCGCTTGTCGTCCCAGTACATCCGATTCAACAATCTACTATTTAGTTGCCTCCCAGGATATTATTGTAAATACACGAAGCATTAGCCCCCCCCCCCCCCCCCCCCCCCCCCCACACTTCTTTTCTTCTCTGTGGGGTGCGGGAACCAATACGAAGCCAGACACAACAAACATGGGAACACAGGGAATGAGTTGGATACATAATGCTGAGAGATGGGAGAGGGGAAAAGCATTAGCAAACATTAAAATGATGACGCGATATGTGTTGAAGGTTGTCAAGCAAAGAGAAGTTGGACATACTGTCCTTTTACTCAGCGGCGGGGAGTTACCAAAGGGATCTGGCCGCTTATGGAGGTGTCCTGTGTGCTGTGTTGTCGATTCTTGATACAACATTCAACATACATATTATAGACTATGATATGTGTGTGTGTGTTCGAATGATAGAAGGAGGAGGGAGGGAGGGGGATGGTTATGTCTGTCTGTTCAGTCCCGTGTCCATCAGTCCGTTTGTCTGTCCCTCTTTTCGTCCGAAAGTGATCGTAACTGAAACAAGATCAAAAATACTTTCATTTGTTTGGCTGCATGTTTATCCATTCGTTCTAACCGCAAGAATGTATTAAGATGAATTTGTGTATGATAACATTGATCGCGTCGTATAAAGTAAATATGGCTAGGTGTTGTGTGTATAGATCCTCTCACATTATATAAAATACAATCGATATATTAGATACGGTCACCCTAAAGTAATACTTGTGACTGAGTATAACAGGGTTTTCAAAAACTTGGCTGTATGAATCTTTATCTAAACACACCTATCAGAACTCAACTTGTCTTCTTTTTCTTCTTCATCTTCTACTTCTTCATCATCTCCTCCTTCTTTTCTTCTTCTCCTTCTATTTTCTTCTTCACTTGCTGATGCTACCACTGTCGATGCTGCTGCTGCTGCTTCTACTTTTTCTCTCTATTCCCATCCTCCAACTTTCGTTATCCCTAATAGACTACAGAAAAGCTACAGACCGTGTCACAACTTCAAACAGACACCTTCCATTAACTTTTCAGCACCTGCTCACTAAACTGCATATGTTCCAAAGCCAGTTATAAAAAGTAAATCTATATCTAAATCCTCTGCATGTCGCTGTTGACACATAAGGCATTCACAAGTGATCTCCATTGCTGTCAGTCTGCTGCTTTTCTGCCCATGGTATCCCATGTCAGTTTGCATTCCTTCATTTCCCGAAGAGAAAATACACGGGCATTATTATTGTTAGCCAGCCCAGTGGTATGTTTTTGAAATGATGTATAAGAAGATTATAAACAGCGGCTAGAAGCATTAAAAATAGTGTTTACATGCCATGATTGGACATGTCTGCAGAATGACTGCTGAAGTATTTGCAGTGACAGGTCTCTGATGGATGGTGGATGGAAAAAAGCAGATGTGGATGATCTAAGAAAACCCAGAGAAGGACAGTGAAATGGAAAATTAGGGTATCTATAATTGTATGGGATATCTAATGCAAAACAGACGCAGACCTTCTGTTTCAACATCGACATAAAGAAGATATAGATAGAGGGGAGGCATGATTAATAGTGCCTGTAAAACACACACGTATTTGCATAATTCTTGACTGCGGTACAATATCGTGATGTGCGTTGTATTAGGTGTGTATCTATATGTGTTCCATGCAGTGCATCGTGTGATTACTGAGGTCAGTATATTGTTATAGTGGGATTATTTAGTATGTGCTTCTGAATTTGAGTTATTTGTATTATTTATACCGTTATCCCTTCGTAACTTATTTGACCTCGCTGCCCTACTCTTTCTGTCTATCTCTTTCTGTGTCTCTCTTTCTGAGTCTCTCTTTCCTAGTCTCCATCTGTATTTGTCTCTCCTCTCATTCTCTGTGTCACATCTCTCTCTCTCTCTCTCTCTCTCTCTCTCTCTCTCTCTCTCTCTCTCTATTTATCTCTATCTATCTCATTGTCTTCCTCATCCCTCTTCCTCTTTTTTGAAGGTTAATAATTATGTGAACTGCATCTACCCCGCGCATCCCAAACATCTCTCTCTCTCTCTCTCTCTCTCTCTCTCTCTCTCTCTCTCTCTCTCTCTCTCTCTCATCTCGTATCTCTCTTATGGTTTCTCATAGAACAGATGCACTCCGCGCATGCCCAAAATGCACTCCGGTTCAATGAAAACTCTCAAGCAGATGCACTCCGGTTTCCAATGAAAACTCCATAATTAGTGGCCTTGTACGACATGTTAGTTAAGAGGGCTATGGGTCTATTCAGCCCTATCCCCTACTTTATGGGGCCCCAGAACCCACGCGGGGGAAATCCGACTGAGATGTATAGTAAGCTCACACGAGATAATTACAAAAGACAAAAGAGCATGGTTTTCTTGAGAGTCAGATTTGCTAACAAGAGAGAATTAAAGATATAAAACCGTAGATTCACAGTTCAGCAAACAAAAACAAAACATGAACTTAGCAACTATAGAGCCTTCATCAGCACATAAATAAATCAAACAAAACACACGAATACAACAAGAGCTCCCTGTTTAAGATTCCTTGCACCCAACCTGCATCGCGAAGTCGTTCCCATATTTATGATTGATGACTTTATCTTGACACTTTTCGTGTAAGTAACTAAAGTTAATCGCGGACAGTTGGACGATTAGTGTATCATTATTTGGAATCGACGATGTGGTTTCATAGACGAATTAGGGAAACACCTGGACAGATAAAAAAGAGTATTAAGATGTCATGGAAGAAACTGGCTCACCAAGAGAACTGACTGACCACATAAAAAATAATATTCTACATTCGTTGGTCAAGTCATGAGGAGAAGAAATCTGGAGAACACCGTGACAGTGGGAAAGTTGGAGGGGAACGGGAGCAAAGAGAGCCCCAGAGAGAAGATTCTGGGCAGTGTGACATCATGACATGGAGGATCATCTGTGTCAGAACTGATTGAAAGTACACGAGACAGAAGGTTAAAGAAAGACATTACTGCCAATGCCACACGGCATGGACTATGAGAAGACAATGAGTTAGAGCTTCAACCATTTAAAGTCTACAGATTCGAATTCATTGGAGCTACTGTAGTTAAGAAGTGATATGTTGGTTCATCGTGTTTTATAATCTATGTCATGGGGAAGCAGACCGCGTTTGATTCCAGTGATATTTCCTTCTACTTATTTTCGGCTGGAATTTACCTTCTGTGAAGTTCTAAGTGCATCTGTTTTGTTTTTTTTTTCTTTCTAATTACAAGTTCGATATTTTCGTTTTAACACTATTGACGTCCATTTTCGTGCTAGATTGTCTGTTGTTTAGAAAATCAAGATAATAACAAATCACTCATGGTGATTTTATGCTTCTTGAGATCAAGTTTATTGATATTGTATCATTGTCATTGACAGCTTTCATATAAAATCATGCTTGAGTTAAGTAGAGTACTTCTTGTCACCAGGATAAACATGGGAAGTGCAATTTATGTTAGGGAAAATCAAACATGTACATCGAGAAAGTAAATGTGTTTTGAATTTGTTTAGCTGTGTATGAACAATATAGTTTGTGTTTACTCTGTTAAAATATAACCAATTGTAATCGTCTTCATAATAAATATTATGGTTTTTCTTGTCATCCTTCTTCAAGTCGTCGTCGCTGCTGTCGTCAGTTTGTTCATGAAGTACCTTTTCAAAATATTTATTAGGACCGTCTTTATCTTTATTACAATCATTCTTGTCTCCATTTTGTCCGGGAGGGGAGGGAGGGGGATTGGAAGCGTCGCACAAGAAGGCTGCAGGTGAATGTAGCCTACTCTGATCGCTGTCACAAAACAGAAGCCGCAGGTAAATAACCATTAGGTTACTTCGCTCCAAAAAAGCAGAGTCAAGTCAAGGATTCCTTTTCACATCTTAAGGCGTATTAGGCACATAGGTCGAGACATACATTTTTTTAGACCATTCGGCATTCAATGGGTGATGTGGTCAGCTTTACGCCGGCCACCTTTACTTCCCAATACTTTCACCTTCTACCCATTTTGGTGGTCTAAGCCATTATAAAAAGTGCTGCATGGTCCGGATTTGAAACATGACATTCAAATTCACAGGCGAGCGTTTAGCCGCTACACCACGGCGACTCCCAAAGTAGCAGAGAGGGAGTACTATGTTGCCTGGTCCTGTAACCTTTTAAATTTACAGGTATACGACTTTTAGTTTAGTTCGTGCCCTCCGAGTCTATTAGATGAATGTACGCTACGTAGTCTGTTTCGTACTGTAGAAGAGTTTCGATGAAGCATAACAACACATAGATTAGTTATATTATAGTCTGTTTCAGAAGTTTTGCTTAACTTTTAAAAGCTGCAACTAAGCAACCGTTTGGTGAAATTTGTCATGCAACCTCTTAATCATTTATAAGATTTGTGTTTAAATGGAGACGTCTAGTTTCATGTTGTCTTATTTGAATGTATAAATAAATAAATATACTGATTCAAAACGAACAGTCAGCATGTTACTTAAATAACTTGATTAAACTGGGTACTGGGAACTTTTCAAAACATCAGATTGCTCATTTTTCATTGCAGTTTCACTCTCAGGTGGTTATCTTCAGCATTAGTCACCTTGAGTTGCAAATTTTTCATTGTATGTGGGATTTGCTATTAAAATAATCTCCACGCATCTCTGAACTGATTTCCAAAACATTTCCGCGCGTGTATCAATTGCTGTACATTATATTTTTTTTAGGGATACGGAAATTATTAGTCAAAAAGGGATCAAAGAACGTCTCTGCTCTAAGAAATTAGCAGCACTTGTAAAATTATAAATCATAAAATCATTAGAACATGTGGAATCTAATGCCATGCAAAAATTCGATTTGATCCATACTGGAGTTTTCGAGATATTTGTTAAAGAGTGAGAACACGAGTTTTGAAGCACACTGTATGACTAGTCGACAATGGGATTTTATAGAAGCGCATCGTAGTTAATTATGAAATAATCCTAATATTGACTTTGTCTTTATTGTTATATTTACAGCCTTGCTGTGACAAATTGCTCTTTTCAAAACGTTAAAATTGCTTGCAAAAATAGGGTTATTTTTTTCCCGCTGAATTTTGTTTACATGGGTTTATATTTGAAGCTAGTGAAACAACCAATGCGACAAATACCATGGCCTCCTAAATGTGGAAGGCCTTTCATAGATTATGTATTTCCCGGTGTGACTGTTTGAGAAGATAGCTTTGTGTTAGGGTAACGGCCTTGCCAAAGCGGTCTCAGCGTGTGTACTCTTGCAGCTGTTGAGAGCGTCTCTCGAAAGTTAGTGCGCTGTTGTAGGACATATCGATGGTAAGTTTCAATATAAAAGAGTTTTAGACGTTGGTACAGTACAGGATGTTTGTTAGATATGAGACGTAGCTTACTAATTTTCAACTGCTAAGAAAAATAGATTACGTTCCTTGATCGTTGCGGATACATCTTCCTGGATTATTTCACAGCGTGTGTATTTTCACAGCGTGTGTATCTTTATGTTTAAAGTGAATATAGTGAAAAGTTGGGTGTGTTATTCTGTATATCGATTTCAGGGTTTAATGTGCGCTGTTCTCATATGTTTAACTATTGTTTTTGTGAAACATACGATTGCTACTATCATTATTATTATAGAACCTGTTAATTAGTAAATTTGTTTGTTTACACAGGGGAAATAATCTGAGCAAATTACACTATATTTAGTGAGAAGAGACAGGTTTCTGTAACTGACACAGACTATAGTTAGCTAAATCGTTTAACATGAGCACCAGAGAAGACCTGGAGGCCATGGAGCCTCTGAACCCACCTACCTCTCCGGAGCATGGTGGAACCGGTAGGAGATTCAGTGTCCAGAAAGTATCCAAAGATGACGAGGTCATCCCCACCAAAGGAACATCGGGGGACGACAGCAGAGGCGGCAGTCCAGAGAGTAACGGTGACAGCAAAGGAAGTGGCAGCAACAATAACGGCGGCGCTGTGGAGATCGACATGGGCGAACCCCTGGGACCCGGCAAGTTTACTGGTAAGTTTGCCTCCCTTATTCGCATTTTGGAATTGATCCGTGCCTTGTGTGTTGTTGCCTGCTCATTGTCTCAGTGTATCTGTATCTGATATATTAGAGATTGTTGTTGTTCTTTGTTTCGTTGCTCCTCGTATGGATTGCATTGCCCCACTATGGGGGAGGGTGGGGGGATAGACTCAACGCCCAGAGTCTCAAGCAGCATGTCGTAAAGGTCCACTAATTAGAGTTGTTTCCTACGAAGCCAGAGTGGATCTATCTGCGAGGCGAGGATTAAAAGGTCTGCATACAAATCAGCCATGTCTATGAAACGGATGTACACGTGATACGGAAACTATCCCCCATAGCTTACAACTGGTGAACGCACAGAAGAAGGTCTTTTATTTCATTGCAAGTCTTATTTTACTAAAGCATGCATTTAAATTTGCAGTCAAAACTTGTGCATGAATGTGATAACATGGCTGCTCAAGGTGTCCCGAATTTTGCCAAAGGTGTAGGATTCAAACCGCATCTGGCCCATTGAAAACAAAATGAAATTGTTCCTAGGTTGACCCAGTCTAGAAAGGGCACATAGGAGGTGACGGCGGAGGTAAAGGAGGCCTGTTTGATGTTTACTACATCATTCATGAATAGACGCTTGGTCATAAAATAATATAATTGCAATTTCTTGCACCCGACGTACCGCTATATTCTCGTAAGGAGACCCCTTTACAAACCAACTTTTGATTACTGATTATCAATATAAGAGTCGACATCATAACACACGGGGCATAGTCAATTACGTACGATGTAACTGTTACCACAGCACACTAATTATATACACGTCATTCTCTTGCTCTTATACGTCCCATCTTGCCGGATCCACATCTAATTCCTCGTTGATAAATCTTTGCACATGTTATTTTATTTAACCTCCTGTCTTCTATCAGCATTCGATCATTACGAATACCTTTGATACAAAATAAATTGAAACACATCTTTCTTATAAAGACTACATTTGTTTGGTAGGTAGGTGGGTAAGTTGTACCCCACCAGGACACCACACGAGCGATAAACACCCGGTGACATAAAATACCACTATGCGGATAAGGATCGCCCGTGGAGAGGTTCCAGAAACCCCGTTCAGGCGCCAGGCCATATTTAAGGCCCTGCCATATTCAGGGCCCCTGGCAAAAGCCATGGTGGTTCTTCAAAATAACTAAAAGTTGCATCTAACATGGGGGTGACAATAAGTAACGCCTACGTTTGTTTGTTTCAATTATTAAAGGCTAGTTGCGTATCCTTTACAGGACATTGCAGAACCATACACAGCATTAGTTGTGTGTGATTTCGCTAGGTTTTTAAGTTATGCAATTTGCCATTGTTTTCTAAACATTCAGCTCTCGATACATTTATCGACACCAATGCAAGGCGGTCGGCTGCTAAACCGCTCACGGCTAGAATCGAATCCGTCAACTTAGAATTACAAAGCACAATCGCAACGTCTTAGCCACAGAATAGTCGCAGCAATAGTTGTATTAATTATACAATGAACGCCGGTGTGCACACTCAATGACTTTGCAACTTGGCATTAGCACAACAAAACAACTTCATGGTTGCGGCCCTTAGTCTAAGATTTGTTATCATTTCTGCAAACTACTTAGTAGGATTCATGTATTCTTTCTGCTATAGACATGCCCTAAAATATCCGTTTCATACGGTTGGGATATGGTTTATGAGATTTGATATTTTGTTTTAATGTCTTCCCCTCGTGGGATGCAGTTTTTTGTTATTTTAAAGCCCCGCCCTGGCTAATACCAGGGGCACTGAATATAGCCAGGCCATAAATATGGCCTAGTCATAGATATGGCCTAACGGCTGAAAAGGGTTTCTAGGACTTCTCCACATGTGTTCTTCATCCGCCTGAAGGAGAACAATGACCATATAATCATTTTAATGTCTCAGTGAATTAGTACACTGACATATAATCAGTTTTATTACCACTAACCAGTAAATCCTATATATATATATATATATATATATATATATATATATATATATATATATATATATATATATATATATATATATATATATTTTATTATATTTATATATATATATATATATATATATATATATATATATATATATATATATATATATATTTGTTATTCCCTGCCTACCAGTACATTGACATATAAGCATAAAAATAAATAACCCTTTTCCACGCTTTTAGGCGTATAGGGCATATAAGACTAGATCTTCATTTTTATAGATCATTCAACACAAGATGGGTGATGTGGTCAGCATCACACCGGCCGCCTCTACTTCCCGGGACTGCACCAAGCCTTGGTCGACCTGAGAGTCAAGGTCATTTAAAAAAAAAAAGTCCGACTTCGCCAGGGAGCGAACACACGACCTTCCGATCCGCGGCGAGCATCTAGCCGCTCCGCCACGGGAAACCCATATAATTAGTTTATTAACACCAACCAGTAAATCTACATGTATATTTAGTTTTTTTATTTTTTCCCCCTGCTAACCCCAGCCTTGACACAAAATCAATTTATAATCTCAGCCAATCATCCCATCCCTACATTGGACAGTGGGTTACTTATTAACCATAGAGGTTTCCTAACATAACAGTTTTATACTGTTAAACATGGTTTGTGGGATTCTCTTCGGTTTTATTTGACAGATAACTATCCTGGGGCGGAAGTGCAAAAACAAGGGGAGGGGGGCGATTGGTGAGAATGATAATATAATGTTTATAATCTCTACCAACTAGTATGCCTACATACAATCAGTTCTCTTTACCAAACAGCACATTAATATACAATTAGTTTTGTTTCTCGGCCAATCTGTCCACTGATATATAATCAGTTTTATAATCTCTACAAACCTCTATATTGACATATAATAGGTATTATAACTTTTACAAACCAGTGCATTGACATCTAATTAGTTTTACAATCTCTACAAACTAATACACTGACGAATAATCAGTTTAAAATCTCTACAAACTAGCACATACAATATGTTTCTACAATGACTACGACGACTGGAATATGATGATTTGAAGTGACATTACTGACAGAAAGAATGAGTTTGTTACTGAACACGTGGAATTGAAATGAATAAAGTGACATAGGATTATTGAGTTGTAGTAACAAAGGAAACACGATGGTTTACAGTAACATATGAGATGAGTTAAACTATGGAAATAGACTTACCGCCCCTTAGCAAGCATGTTGCACAATGCAACTAATTAGGGGGAGTTACTTCGAAGTCGAGTACATTTACCTGCGGGGCGAGGATCCAACAGTCTGCATACAAATTAGCCAGATCTGTAAAACAGATATGCAGGCAAAACTCAAACTCTGGAAGAAGACGAAAGACTAGAAGTGGGCGAACAACCAGAACATACCGTCGAAGTTTACAAACGCTGAATGCTATAAAAGGAATAAGAAGTATGGTCATATGACAAAACCTTCTTTTCGTTTCTATTCTGTTTTAAACCTCTCCTTTAAAGTGTTGTTTGCTGAAATTCTTCTAGTCTCCAATGTGTCGAAATCCCCAGGGTCTCCCATTTCAACTTCCTTATGACTTCTTTATTATCGTTACCCCTCTGCAACCCTGTCATGTAAAACACGCTATAAACACAGAACAATCGCTCATACCTTCCTTTGGAAAGAATAAGTTACGTCGTAAAAATACAAAACGATATTCCCATAAAGACACAGACGTATACAGATTATAAAATCACTTATTTTTCTTGTCGCTTTTCCAGTCCTGAGTTATTAAAATTACCGCTGGATGTCCAACTTTCGTATCCCTCTGGGGAGGCATTCTATAAGTTATTCTGTTTATATTTTTCCCTGTCTGTTGCTAATGGGTTGTAAACATCGTGTTATATTCTCGGTACACATGGATTCGGAGTCAGCTGCAGGCGATTTAGTACTAGACTGCTTTGCGTTGCTTTTGTCAACGGGGTATATATATCCAGCATGGAGTGTAAAAAACATAAGTTTTTGCATTTGTGTTTTAAGAAATGAATACAAGTGTTATTGTCCGACAATTTATGAAGTTAGAAACAATTCTAAAACAGACCCAGCAAGTCTTTAGGGGATATAACGCAAGCTATTCAAAGAACAAAAGACATAACATCTTCTCTACGACACTTTACGGCATGAGTAGCAGGACAAAAAAAGAAGTAGACGATGGACGTAGAAGCCTTCAGAAACAATGGCAAAGTGTTGAATGTTGAATTAAGAATCGACATCACAGCACTCGGGCACCCCTCTTAGCGCTCTGTCCCTATTTTCAACAGCAAGCGAAGAGTAAAAATTCCGATGATACCAGTAACTGTCTGATTGTATATCCGTCTAGCCTTTCCTTTGTGTGTAGAGCATCGGCTAGATCCCCTTGTAACTCCTCGCAGTGCCATTCTCCTCACACCGTAATGATCTATCTGTTCCTCGGCACTGTTCACTCGCTCCCAAAGGGCCTTCACAACATCCAGCTTGTCGCACATCAGTTCATCACCAAGTGGTGCAGAACCGACCAGTTTATCTCCCTGTTCATTTTCCAACACACCGGCTTGACCTGCAGAAAATATTGGCAAAGTGTAAAGGTCCCCTTTTACGTCTTACAGGCATTTGGGAATATAGTTCTGTAACCGAAAAAATATTGAATGTTGAATTAAGAATCCACATCACAGCTCTCATGACATTTCTATAAGCCCTCCTTTTCCATCTTCAGCAGCAAACTTGGTAGTGAACTGATGTATAACAAACTAGATGTTGTGAGTTCCGGCGACGACTCCCTAGGGTTTCCGTAAAAGTGGGGCTCATGAACCAAACGACGCCGCCGTGAAACAAACCCACCACCTTTAGAGCGCGAGGCAGACGGCTTGATCACTTCGCCATGAAGGAATTAGGTGGATGAGGCGCTGCAGTATCTTCCTTTGTGACTCTCTTACCACTGTCTGAATGCAACGATAACGATCTTTTTCTTAACCACCCACCAATGGAATCCAACCATGGTAAACGTCGAGAATTGCGTTGTGAAAGGATTTTACTAAACTCTAAAATACAGAGGCAGGTGGGCTGCTAGAACATCCTTAAGAATAAACGTTAAAATGTAAAGAACCCTCTTCCACGCCCTCAGCGTATTGAGTATATAAAGCTCATTGAATTCATTGGCACCTTTCCGTCTTTCCAGACGATAGTGTTATACTGCGCTATGAGGAGGCATGAGACTCACAGCCCATGGCGATGGCGAGTATGACTAGCAAGACCCGCCCGTGTCAAGAACAATCTTCCACAATGATAGCATGGGATTTCAGGACCATTGTTAACAACATTTGTGTTTAATCCGTTTCTTTTCAGACGCTCAGCTCTCATCCTTTCTGCAATTATTTCTTCATTCAGTCTCATTCCCTTCCTGATATGCCCTTTCCACACAACACGGTCCGTGGCATTTTGTTCCCATGAGTCCGCCTCAATACCTGTATAATTCATGTCCCGCTTGCATACATCTTTGTAACGTAGTAGAGGTCGGCCTCGAAATCTTCTTCCTGTCTTTAATTCACCATAAAGGATGTCCTTAGGGACTCTGCCATCCTCCATTATCCAGGTGTGACTCAGCCACCTGAGCCCTGGCAGACTGAGCATGGAAAAGACTGTTTTAGTACCTGCTCTTTCCAGTATACCTCAGTGTTTGTGATTTTGTCCCGCCACTTAATGCCAAGTATAGAGCTAGACCTATATTTTATAGACTAATCGGCACTTGGTGGGTGATGTGGTCAGCATCACGCCGGCCTACTTTACTTCCTAGGATTGTACCTGGTACTCAATCAATGCTGGGTTGACCTGGGAGCCAAGATCATTTTGAAAAAAGTCCGGCCCCCGTCAGGACCCGAACCCAAACCTTCCAATCCGCAGGTTAGGGTCTAGCCGCTAGACCACACCTGCTCCCATCCTTAAGAATACGTGACGCAAACTTCTTTTTTTTGTCTTCCAAAAGTTGACTCAAACAACCGTTGCGCCTGGGCGATTTTGTTTACAACCCTTTCTCTTGTGGTCACAAACTCGGCGCAACGGTGTCATGTATCAAAGAAAGATCGAATAAAGTACCCTCCAAGATCTGATAAGTGTAGGGCGCATCATTCCACAGCCTTATATTGACATATAAATACCGGTATGAGTTACATCAATGCATGGTGTATGAATCTTTACGTCAGTAGCGCTGACATAAAGAAACCATTGCGCCATTTAGCCCCTTTGCGAATTGTTGGCCGTGAGGGGAAACGTCAAGGAAGCCCATACCTTGTTTAAGTAATTAATAATAATAATAATGAAAGTTGGTTGCTTACCCAATACAGGACGTTGTGGAACCAACTTCAACATTGGTTGGCTATTTTTAGTTTTACTAAGCATTTTTATTCTGTAGTTTGCTACTGTTTACTGAGCTAACAGGTCACGGCAACACCTGTCGAAATCAACATAAAGCGGTCTGCTGCCAAATCGACCGCAACTAGAAAGAGATGGATAACTCGGAATTAACCAACACCTAAGCCACAGACGTCGATAATAATAATAGTAATAATAATAATAATAATAGAAGAAGAAGAAAAAGAAGTAGAGGAAGAAGAAGAAGAAGAAGAAGAAGAAGAAGAAGAAGAAGAAGAAGAAGAAGAAGAAGAAGAAGAAGAAGAAGAAGAAGAAGAAGAAGAAGAAGAAGAAGAAGAAGAAGAAGAAGAAGAAGAAGAAGAAGAAGAAGAAGATGTTGGGTAGCAAAAAAAAAATATTTTAAAAAGCATACAGTACTGATAAATAAAAACTTAGAGAATTTGTATATATGATTAACAAAGAGCGGGGGAGGGGAAGGGGGAGAGCACAGGGGAGGTGGGGATAGCGCAGAAATTGGTCTGACGAGAGAGGCAGGGGGAGGTGAGACTGAGGGGCCCTCATGAAAATATTAGGGAGACCTGAATGTGCCAAATCCCCAAGATGTCGGTGCCCCTGCTAAATCTCTGTGAACAGCCGTCTATTTGACCTTCTGGAATGTTCTACAGCATTTACTGTCTTTATCTTCTTGTGATCACTGCCCCGATGTTCACATCTACAGACTTATTCCTAAACTCGACTGTTGTCACGAGATCTTTAAACTTGACTATTTTTTTAACAAGATCTTTAGATGTATACGCGTACCGCTTTCATGTCGAATGCAACGTTGTACTGTTATAGGTATGTATGTTTTATACCATTGTCTGTGTATACGTATAATTATTTCTGTCTTAGAAATCAGTGTGTACAGTCTTCGTTGTTCATTATGTCTGCTGTTAAAGTTCTATTGACTGACTGAGTGACCAGGACATCACACAAGGGATAAACACCCGATTACACAATGTGCGACCATGCGGGTGAGGATCATCGTGGAGAGGTCCGAGAAACCGCGTTCAGCCTTTAGGCCATATTTACTGGGCGTCTAACAACACAACGAGTTTTATGCGTTGTTATTACCGGTAGGCGATATCCTGTGTTTTATATTTGACGATGCGCGCGCTTTTTTGTCCCAAAACATGTAGAACTGGCCCATAACCAAACCACTCTACGCCACAGCGGCAGCCTACGTCAAACGAGAGAGTGCAGCCTACGCCCCACGACTGCATACAGCCTATGACAACAACGAGTAAAATACGTTGTCTTGCTAGACACTTACTAAGCGCGACACATAAGATAGGCCCTACGACGACATGACCAAAGATGAATGGCAAGGACAGTTACTCTCTTTCTAGGCCCGATATCGTGAGCTGTTCCCAGGTCGACCCAACCACGGGTGGGTACCAGGTACAAACCGAGAAAGTAAAGGTGGCAGACGTGATGCTGACCGAATCTCCACCAAGTGCCGTAAGGTTTATAAAATAAAGTCTAGCCCTACATACCCAATACGCCTGAAAGGAGTTAAAACGGGCCCTTTACTTTACTTTTATTCAAGTGTTTAAGGGCCATTTTCCCCGAAACAAGGATTTAACACAGAGGCGACTTTCGCCTGCGATACATATTATAGACAACAGCAAAATACATTAGGTGGCCAGTTCCTTTCCAGATCTTTATTTCCTTATCAGACAATATTGACAATTCTTCGCCCCCCCCCTCCCCTTCCCCCCCCACCCCCTTTAATATTCATGGGAATTAAAGGTATAAAACTGATAATAATTACATACATGCACATTAATATTCTTGAATTTAGAAGAAATACAAAAGGTATAAAACTGGAAAGAAATTACAAACCAAACATACCCCCACCAAGAATATCTTGCTATTATAGAAAGAAATACAAACCCCCCCAAATATATGAATATAGAAGAAATACAAACCAAAACAAATATATAGAAGAAATACAAACCAAGACAAATATTTAGAAGAAATACAAACCAAGACAAATATTTAGAAGAAATACAAACCAAGACAAATATTTAGAAGAAATACAAACCAAAACAATTATATAGAAGAAATACAAACCAAAACAAATATATAGAAGAAATACAAACCAAGACAAATATATAGAAGAAATACAAACCAAGACAAATATATAGAAGAAATACAAACCAAAACAAATATATAGAAGAAATATTGAGCTTAAAGAATAAATGTAGAATGAAATGCACAGGAACACATTTATTGATGTCAATGGGGAAGTTTGTAGACAATCTGATATCGAGTAGTAACTATCTTAAACACACTGGTATTTACACATTTCCGGTTTCACGTGGACCTTGTCTGTTGAAATATTCTGTGGTTTTGTCCAAAAGCCAATCAGATATGAACAGAATTAAGAAGAACATAAGATTATTCAGCTTAACACATACAGACTTACAGACACGCGCGCGCACTCAGATAGTGGTAGATAGATCTATAACAAGAGAGGGAGAGGCTCTCCTCTTATGAAGCAGTATAGAAAAAGCCAGCAGAACGACAGAATCGCTAAATTACCTCCTTTCACACAGGTATTAGACTGAGATGAATAGGACGGGGACGAGATAGGGTGAGTTGCACGCGATGCCTAAGTACAAGACGACTTGGCGAGAGTTGGTTTACAGAATATGTTCTGTCAAGACTAAAGTGCAGAAAGGGAAAACGAAGCAACTTTTGCAGCAATAACAGCAGACGAAAATAAAAAACAAGATAAAAAGACCAGAAGGCGTGAGAACAAGAAAAAGACGACGGAAGCAGAGGAAGATGAGAGAAGGAAGAACAGCGGAAGACAAAGAAGAAGAAGAAGAAGAAGAAGAAGAAGAAGAAGAAGAAGAAGAAGAAGAAGAAGAAGAAGAAGACGAAGACGAAGACGAAGACGAAGAGGAAGAGGAAGAGGAAGAAGAAAAGAAGAAGGTTTTATTATTTTTCAGCGTTTACCGATGATCGGGAGAGGAAACATTGTGTTGTGGTTTATGATTAGCATGTAACGAAGTATACCTTTATGATGAAAACAGATTGCAGTATTAGAAAACTAAACACATAATATAGTTTCTGTTTATGTGTAAACTTCATTAGATACCTGGCCTTTTTTTTTATAGTTTTCTTGTACTGAGCAGACATTTTCATAGTCAATCAAGAATACTAACAGACAGTAGTAAGTTCTTGCACTCAGAAGACATTTTCGTTGTCAATCAGTAATACTAACATACACTAACAAAATCTTTCACTGAGCAGATATTTTCACAGTCAATCAAGAATACTAGCAGACACTGAAAAGATCTTGCACTGAGCATAAATTGTCATATTCAATCAAGAATACTAACAGACTCTAGTAAGTTCTTGCACTCAGCAGACATTTTCGTAGTCAGCCAAGAATACTAACAGACTCTAGTAAGTTCTTGCACTCAGCAGACATTTTCGTAGTCAGCCAAGAATACTAACAGAGACTAACAGGATCTTGCACTAAAAAGACGTCTTCATTGTCAATCAAGAATGCTAACAGACACTAACAGGACTTTGCACGCAGCAGACATTTTCCTAGTCAGTCTAGAACACTGACAGACACTAACAGGATTCTGCTCTGAGGAGACATTGTCATAGTCAGTCTATAATACTTCCCCGTATGGGTTCCGGGGCCCTGTTATAGGGAAAACAAGAATAGACCCACGGCCTACACAATATCATGTCGTAAGAGTCACTAATTGGGAGCTTCCTTTGAAGCCAGAGTGCATCTGCCTGAGAGGCAAGGAACCAGCAGTCTGCAAACAAGTGAGTTAGATCTGTAAAACAGATGCACATGCAACACTCAGGTTCTGAAACAGGACTGCATTTCAGAAGTGGATGTACAACCATATCTTTCCTTTAGAGTTTACAGCTTGTGAACGCAAAGAAGAAGAAGAAGTCTAGAATACTCGGAGACACTAAGAAACGTGCTAACAGATAACTAGTTAGTGTTCAGTCAAGTAGAGTGCCCTCTTTATATCATTAGCCCATGGAGTATTTATTGGTAGGGTCAATTTCACGCCGCATGTAATATCTCTGCTGGTTTTTTCTCAGGATGCGTCCAATGTAGGATCTTCTCTGTCTAATAACTGTTGATACACGTGGTTGCCCAGATATTCGTCTTATTGCTTCACTCCTTTTGAATTCATCCCATTTTATTTTCATGATTTTTTTCTCAGACATTATTTTTCGAATGCATTTACTTTCGTTCCATGTCTTTAGTGGTTTCGTAACTTCCACTTCAGTAAGTAGCGTGTCCCTTGCAGAGCCTTGCTGCCATAACAACCCTCCGGAAAACTTCTCGATCACAATCAAGATGTCCCGGGTCCGATATACCCATTTGGAGATCATCCACCTTCTTCTCTTTGGCCTCCGGCTTCCTCTCTTCCCTGGCATATACCCCTCTATTACTGTTATCTCTCAACTTCCGTTACGTTTCAGGTGGAAAAAATTTTAATTAAATTTTCTGTGTTATCGTCTTAAATAGCTAACCTTCTTCATTATTCAGTTCTTGAAGTATAGATGCAGTTATTGTTTTCTTTACCCATGACAATTTTAGAACCCGTCTATAACATTTGTATTCAAAAGCTTGTTTGGTAAGTGTCCAGGTCTTACAGTCGTATGTTGCAGTGGGAAATATGCACACTCTTTGAATTCTAATTGGTACCCATGGCTGACCGTTTAGAAAGCAGTGGCAAACTACTGAAGGTAAAATTTGCCTAGAAAAATCACAACAGCCAAAAAATGTTGGGGTTGGTTTTGCAACGTCCTGTAAAGGATACGCAGTTAACTTTTTAAAATATGTATAAGTGTGTGTGTATGTATGTATGTATGTATGTATGTATGTATGTATGTATGTATGTATGTATGTATGTATGTATGTATGTATGTATGTATGTATGTATGTATGCATGCATGCATGCATGCATGCATGCATGCATGCATGCATGCATGCATGTATGTATGTATGTATGTATGTATGTATGTATGTATGTATGTATGTATGTATGTATGTATGTATGTATGTATGTATGTATGTATGTATGTATGTATGTATGTATGTATGTATGTATGTATGTATGTATGTATGTATGTGCGTTTGTGCGTGCATGTGTGTGTGCATGCGTGCATGTGTGTGTGCATGCGTGCATGTGTGTGTGCATGCGTGCATGTGTGTGTGTGTATGTATGTATGTAAATGTGTATGTATGTGTGTGTGTGTGTATACGAAAGTACGTACTTATTTTTACAAACACATCTCCTTTTGTATGCCTGTACATAAATACCTATGTACGTGTGTATGAATGTATTCTGGCATTACACTGCAGACAGAAAGACTGACAGATGAAATCTTTAAGGAAAAAAGTCATCGGCAGCATGTGCTTTTCCCATAAGCCTCAGTGATCTTGCCATCTCACATCATCAACAAGTATTGGAAAAACACTGTTCTGGCGCCGATTGTCCCTTCTGAGTAATCCATCTGTTCATCCTTTTATCCTGCCCACTCTCCGTCAATTTCCAAGTTGTCAGAAAGCTTATTGCTATTTTTTTTTTATTTTTTCATGCTTAAAAGGCTTTTGACTGCTTTCGCCTGTTTTCTTTACTACATTTATACATATGAAAGTTAATTTTCCCGGACCGCATTGGTCTATTGCTGGTTCCGAAGCATAAATCCAAGAAATCACTACAAAACTTGAAAGAGTTTGTAGAAATTATGGTATGGGAATTAATGCTGAGTAAAACAAGATACTGGTAAATGAATACGACAATCAAGTACCTACCAACATACAGATAATGGAAACGGGAGAAAGGGGGGGGGGGGGGGGGGGGGGGGGGGGGGGGGGGGGGGTTAGTAGAAAATGTTGAAACCTTCTTGGCTTCCATATGTGTAACGATGGCAGTTCTGTCGTTAAGTCTCGACTTGATAAGTTCCTTTAGTTAGACTAATATTGATGTGGCAACAGTTGCTGTCTCCCAACTGAATACGATGTAGAAGAACAAAATCAACATAGCAGTAATGGTTAATATCTACAAAGCAATGATATTATGTATCTTTTTATAAGAATGTAAGAGCTGGTTTCTCACTGCGGGAATGGAAAGGAGGAATCACACTTTAGAACATAAGTGATATGTAGGACTTTTACAAACGAGCTATCTAGGACATACAAGTAATATATATGTTAGTGACAAAATAAACAAATTGTAAAGGATATCGGAAGCCTCTTGGGGCATTGGTAAAGCGTCGCAAGCTGGCTTGGTTTTGGTACGTAGTGGGACAGGGTTCGATTCCAAAACTATATTTACTTCAAAGAACATAGAGAGTTGGTCGAAGAAGAGGGGGCACAGAAATGGACAGGACTAATTTACGAGAATACACTTGTTCAGTCGGCGTCTGTGAACGCGCTTCGTAATGCCGGGGTACCGGGTTCGATCCCAGCGGCGGACGGTATGTCTTGCGTTGGTTTCGATAGTGGTACCAAGAGCTTATGTTGAGAAAGCAATAGCAAACCACTGAACGTAAAATTTGCCTTAAAAAACCACAACAGACCCCCCAAAAAAAAATGCTGGGGTTGGTTCTGCAACCTCCTGTGAAGGATACACAACTAACTTTTTAAAGACTTGCTCAGTTAGTGGAAAACTGAGAAAGATGGCTTGTTCTGGGTGCTAGTGCTTCCATCATTACACCTCCACGACAGTAAAAGGATTAAATGTTATATCGTTAACACCAATTGCAAGAAACCAGATACCGAGTTCATTTTTTTTAGACTCACTTTTACCAGTCATTAATAATCTTTTCTTCTTCTTTTTCTTCGCGTTCTGTGGCTTTAGCTTTGCGTTCACATGCTTTTTTACACATATGGCTAATGTGTATGCAAACGGTCCGTTCCTTAGCTCTCAGCATATGCGTTCTTACTAATTAGTCAACTTTTACGGCATGCTTTTTAGGGCAGGGGGTCTGTTCTTCTTGTGCATGTCGGCAGAATCCTAACGATCAAACGCTGAATATGGTTCTGAAAATATAAATATAAATAACCACAATTTCCCGCAAGGGTTCTCTTATGCAAGTATTCTGCGGTTTGCGTTTTCTGCGTCTGTGTAGATAAGTAGTTTTACTTTTTTTCTTCCGGATTTCCACCACCCCCATACATAAACCATTAACAGCACTTAAGCCCGTATTCTAGCCCGCATTTTCTACATTAATATGACGGGTAATCTCTTCTCAACATTGTTTCGTTGTTACAACAGTTATTTATTTTAATATTCACTTGGTTACCACTTCTTATGTGAAACGATTATTTTGGTCTCTTTGTGCCACACATTTTATTCTGTTGACATCTGTGTGCCACACAAGTAGATTGTCTATGTCTACTTTGTCTAATCACTCTACAGAGGCCATAAATAAACTGCAAGAGAAACAAGAGAGTGGATGGAAATGGCAGGTTGTAGTTGTGTTTCAAGCTCCATACAAAAGTAATAACCAAAGGCTGAGCATGTAGTTTTGGATAACATAACTTGATAAATGACCAGAATCTTTGACAACCTGGTTCCTGTTTCCGGCGAAGCGCTTCATTGCTTCACCACAAGTATTTATACGCCTCATAATCTTGGTCTATCTCCGAGCCACTGGCTGGAGCGGCTAACCGGTGTGATCATAGATCCAGGAACATTCCGCTCTGGGGCTGTATCAATGAGGGGCTGCTCTAGACGTCAACAGAAAAATCTGAAATCAATGAAAATCGAAGATTGAAATCGCGGTTTCATTAATAATAGTCCGTACTCTACAGTGATGTTTTCAGAGGCTGTGTGTGTGTCTGTCTGTTGATTTTATCTTGTAATTTATGGCTGTAGCTGATTTTCCTGTGTGTATTCAAACACTTGCAAGTCGTCTGGAGATTGTGCTTTTAGAGTGTATGTATATTTTTGTATAGTTTTTTTTTTTTTTAAGGTCTTCTGTCATTCTTAAAGGCGGATAGACCAGTATTTAGACCCGAATATTCGAATTTTTGCGAAGTGACTGCTTCTACTGTCGTCGTGGAGTCACAGTGGTGTAGCGGTTAGAGCCTCGCTTGCGGATAGTGAGGTCGCGGTTTCGGATTCTGACGGAGCCAGACATTCTTCAAAAATGTCCTAGGCTCCCAGGTTGACTCGACATGAGTGGGTACCAGATGCATTGCTGGGAAGAAAAGGCGGCCGGCGGGGTGCTGACCACATCACTTACCAAGTACCGATTGGTCTATATAATATAGGTCTAGCCCTATTTGCCTAATACGGGGTAAGCAGGCGGAAGGGGTCCTTAGTATATAACTTTTACTGAACGTTTGACTATAGTCATATTTGTTTCAATATTCTAATTATTACCACATATAGGGGCTAACCCTATCACCATCTTTAAGTCACTGGCTGTTTGCCATGGACTGTCAGACTGCTCCACATGTTGCTATCTCCAACGTCATATATTACGGATGTTGTGATACTTTCACAAGCCTTGGCCAAAGATTGCCATCAAATGTTCTTTCTTTGTCTTTGTCTATCTACATTTCCAATAACTTGTTTTATCCCCCTTGAATTAGACGAGTCGCCTTCCTTTATTACTACTTTGGATCTTTTCTCCAGGTCATGCCGGGTTGGTGGGTAATGAACAAGCAGACAGATTGACTGGATCTGCACCACAGACAGGTGAATTGATACATGACAAGGCAGATGTGGTCAGGTACTTTGGAAACCAGCAACGGAATCAGTAGAGATAGAAGATAATTATGACCTGGAGAGGATGAGGCATCCGGGTGTAACCAGAGGGTCTGACCGGCTCACTACACTCATAGGAAAGGCAAGACGGACATAAAACCAGATTGTGACTGTACCATCAATATTGAAACTCTGCGCTGGCTGCTGAAGATGAGGACAGAGCATGCATGGGAATGATCTGACTGCTGTGATGTCAACTCTTCACTCACCTCAACTCAACTCAACTCAGCTCAGCTTCCTCTTTTAGATTATGTAGAAATTTTTATATTTCACATTTTGGATGAAAGCGAAATTTTTACTGCTTTTCTGTAAATGCGAATGTCTGAAAGCTCAAGAGATTGTCGAGGATTGAGGCCCATGTATGAAACTGATTCTGTCTAATGAACACGAATTGTTTTTCTAGCCCATCAATGGCAGGGTTTTATTGCATAAGGTTTTCTACGCGCAGTCCTTGATCCGTTCCTGCCTGTATCTCAGTGATAAATAGCAATATGTCTGATGCTATGCTTGAACCTAGATGGCAGCCGTGCTAGCGCTGTGGCTAGACGCTCGCCTACTGGCCCAAAGCTGTTTTTTTTTTTTTTTTTGAATCCACATCGAAGCGGATGTTTGCGAAAATGACTGTAGCCCCCAACGTGACCTATCCATGTGTACAAGTAAAAGCTTGATTTCTATCAAATGACCCAAAGACGACCACATGACCTAAAAACGACCACATGACCCAAGGAAGACCTCATGACCCATCAAGTGCCGAGCTGTCTAAAAGTATGGCTAGTTACTTATCCTTCACAGGACGTTGCAGAACCAATCCCAACAGCCCCTGGCTGTTGTATGGTTTTTCTAGGCAAATTTACGCCCAGTAGTTTGCCATTGGCTCTGGACGGTCGGCTTTCTTGGTACCACTGTCGATACCAACGCAAGGCCCATGGCCCGCCCTGGGATTGAATCCGGCATCTACTTAGCCACGTTCGCATCTACTTAGCCACAGAGCCGACCTAAAAATATGAGTCTATCGTTATACCCAATGCCCCACTTGTGTTATTTAGTGGTTCTTTATTAATATCCTACCCCAGATGACGTCACAGGACAGTCCAATATTTTAGAGGGTGCTAAGACTGGGTTTCCCGGGTTTATGAAGCTTTTAACGACCCCAAAACATCTAGAACCGGACCTAACCCCAACCCACCTGCGTCCCACGAGAGAGTGCAGCCTAGGTCCAACGACTGCATGCAGCCTAGGTCCCACGATTGCATGCAGCTTATCTACCGACCCCTGAAATATTAAACTGTCCCGTAACCTGTGGATCTCCCCTGTTGGGGTAGGATATTAATAAAACACAAAATCAGTCAGTCCTTTAGCCTAGATACTCAGCTTTTTGTCCTTACCGAGAGTGAATATTACTTACTCCTATCGTACCTTAATGCTACACTATTTCCTCTTTCTACGCGCATTTGTCTTAGGGTGTATGTGTGAATGTGTGTTTTTTTTTTTCAGTTCTGCGTGTACCTCCGTTTTACAGATCTGGATTATTTGTCTGCTGACTGTTGGTTCCCCGTCTCTCAGATGTTGACCACCATCGAAGACAGCATCCATATGCGTCCTATCTATTTTGACTAGGTCCCAGGGGGGAAAGGGGAGGTGTGGAGACAGAAAATAACGGCGCAGAAAGATAGATAGAAAGAACGAAATTTTAAACAAAAAGAACAGAAAGCGACAGTGATAGAGGGTAAGGATTAAATAGAGAGTGATGGAGAAATCAATTTAGAGGGTCGAGAGGAATGCTAAATTGAATACAAATGTAGACAGGTCCAAAGAGATACAGCCAAAGACAGAAATAAAACGTAAGAATTATGAGAAAGGAGGAGATTGAGATACTGAGAGAAACATAGGGAAAAGTCAGATGATGTAGCAGAGAGATTGAAAGAGAGAGCGAATGACACAGCAATAAACGAGTTGAGAATGAGATATTGTTGCATACAGTGTAGACAGGAAAAAAAAAGAGTACGCCCTCCTCAACAAGCGTGTCGTAAGAGTTGACTAGTTGGGGCTATTTTTTGAAGCCGGAGTGCATTTGCCTAAGACGGAAGGAACCAACAGTCTGCATACAAATAAATCAGATTTGTGAAATGGATGTGCACGCAACACCCAAGTTCAGTAACAAGATACTCCAGAAGTGGACGACCATCAGAACTCTCCGCGGGATTTATAGCCGGCGAACGCAATGTAGAAGAAAAAGAAATAAAGTAATTAAAAGAAAGAAAGAAAATAAAAGAGAAAGAGAGTCTAAAACGACATGGGAAGGAAAGCAATGAGACCTTCTAGTGTAAGGAATTTAACCTCTATTTCATGACGCGACCTTCAAAGACCTAACTCTGCTACCATGAGTACCTAGTGCCTCTTGCGCTCACTTAACTTTAATATGCGACCGCGCTAAAGACGACAAACGACCTGGAACTCATCGGTCCTGAGCTAACGCCCTTAATTGTTCACCGAACTGGAAGCCGCGCTGGCTAATGGCAAATTGTTAGACTGGCTAACAAAATATTCGGTAATGACGTCAGTCTCAGGGTGGCAGCTTCGGGAGCAAGCAATACATTATGCATGTAGCCCTCATAGGTGACTCCCGGGTGAGCTGGTAATTGCTTAGATTTGCCAACAGTGGGCTTGCTGGGACCGTGGAGTGGAAGTGCTGCCATGACGAAGTGGGTTGGCAAAGTGAAATTTGAAGAGGCGACTATTTACAGCAACGTTATATTGCGTAACATTTCGAGCCGATTGTGTGGTTACTTTGAAAGAACGGCGCTAACTACCTCTTTCTTTTTCTTCTTCCTCTTTTTTTCTCCTTCTTCTTCTGCGCTCCCCCTTAAAAGAACGGTTGGGGGTTAGTTTTGTGGCTACAGCTAGACTGCGATATCTGTGCCTCTCGGTCATTTAAGTCTGATTTTAGTAAACTCACAAATAGTTTCTTACGTGTATGTTAGGAACAGTGAGTCTGTTCTGGTCGCCTCCAAATTGAGGCCCCAGATCGCAGAAAAAAGTTATCCCCCCCCCCCCCCCCCCCCCCTCCTCTCCTTATATCTGCTAGATATAAGATCAATTCAGTAAAAGCCATTCACGGACTCTTTACAATAATCTAAGTGCTTCGTCAATGGCCATGTTAGCATTACCTTTACTTTTACATTAGGATTCCTTCTTCTTCAACATTCCGAATCCTTGAGGTTCATTGCTGCAGAAAGCACTCGCCTCCATTCATCTCTTTAGTTGGCCTTCTCTTTCCAGTGTTCATAGATCTGTCTGGATGTTGTAATTTGAGCGATGGAGTTTTTATCAGGATTGCTTAGAACAATCTAATTTCTTCAATGGTTGTATTAGGATTGTTTAGAATAATCCATTAACGTATTCAGTTTATATATCTCAGCTCTTCTGAATAACTAAATGAGACTTCTTCGTTGGCCATACACTGACTCTATGGAATGATAAAGTAACTTATTACTCAACTATAGTTTATTCGAAACATTAAAAATCATTATATAAATACTTCTTCGTTGGCCTTACACTGACTCTATGGAATAATAAAGTAACTTATTACTCAACTATAGTTTATTCGAAACATTAAAACTCATTATATAAATACTTCTTCGTTGGCCATGCACTGACTCTATGGAAAAATAAAGTAACTTATTACTCAACTATAGCTTATTCGAAACATCAAAAAGCATTCTATAAAAAATTATATAATCTTCTCAGTTTTCGTACTCATAATTAATGAAGTTCCACAGCCGCACTAGTAGTATAGTGACTGACTGATGATACAGTGTTAGATGAAACAAGTCCAGCAAACCCTTAAAGTAAAAGCAGGGACTAGAAGTAAGAGAATAATGCAGGGCACCGCAGTGGAAAATGTAATGGGCAAGGGCAGGGGTGGGGGGAGTTGGGTGTAATAGAACAATCAAACAAGAAAGTGCTGCATGCCTCATGCAAGCACCGTAGGAATTTCTCCTCAGTTCAACAGTGTGGTTTGGGAAATACAGAAGGAAAGTGCAGTGTGCAAGATGTATTTTAGAACAGGAACATACAATTATAGCAGAAACTCTAAATATAAACTATAGCTCGAAAGTGTAACTAGGAAAGTAACGAAGGAAAGTGCAGATGGAAAGTGTAACAGGATATTAAAGAGGGAAAGTGCTTTAGGAAACTATATGGAGAAAGTGCAGTAGAATAGTACAGCAATGTAGAAAAACAAAACTAGACTTCTAAAGGGTCTACCTGCTTCTTCTTCTTCTTCTTTCGTTCGCCTTATATAAGTTGTCTCTACCAGCAATTTTGTCTCTCGTAAAAATTTCACTGTCGTTAGTCCATTCAGTTGTCCATAGAGTTTATGTTCCACTGTTGTTCTTTTTGGCCAAAAGGTTTGCCTTAATGTGTTAAATTCGGTGCAGTCCTGCAGTACATGCTCTGCTGTCTGGGGCACCTTTCCACATGTGCACATGGTTGATACGCCTATCTTGTCTACCTAATGGATATTCCTTTCTATTATATAAACTGCGTTAAACCTTCTCTAGTCTAAAGTGTGATTTATTAGGAACCACAAAAATAACCTCCGCACTAGCAAGCCTAGTGACATCCAAACTTCAAGCTTCAAATACTGACATGTGTAAACAAATTCTGAAGGTCTTGGGAAGTTCTAGTTTCCATTCCTTGTTTTCCTCCCAAGCCC